>JACBWV010000469.1:428754-628706 GCA_013435795.1 Chlamydomonas sp. ICE-L | reverse complement strand
GCTCCCCCCTCCCCCCCCCCCAAATCTCTCTCTCTCTCTCCCACACACACACTTCTCTCGGTCACACACACACGCCAAACCAAGCAAGTTAACCACTCATCACCATGACCTACAGAGTCCTCTCACAATACATACACACACGCACACATAGATGTGTGCACCACTCACACAGATTCACACACAGGAACCACAAACCATCACACAGACGCAAAAAATTACGAGTAGCACAAACTCACAAACGCTGACACACACATGATAACACACACACACGGCAACACACACACAACCACAGGGACAAAAAGGACACCACGGGTGAGTGTTGATAAACAAGGCAAATCTTGGTTCTCCCACCAACCCACCCACCACACCCCAACCCCACACACTCACCCACACACCCAACCCCCCACCCACCCCCAACACACATTCACACCAAGCTTACAACCTCCCACACCACACAGGCCACCGTCAAACCACCACAGCCAGATGCGATAGAGTGAGGACATCGTGGCGGTGTGGAACCAAGGGTTCCCATCCATCAACCCCACGCCCCCAACCCCCCTAAACACCCGATCACAGCAACCCACATACCCAAAACACCACAACCCCCTACACAGCCCACCCACCCACCAACCCTCCACGTCCACCCAGGCCACAATACAACGCAATAAGCCAGTGCAGCTGCAGTGAGTGAGACGTCATGGATGGGTAGTGGAACAAAGTTTGCCCCTCCGCAAAAAAACAACACATAGAAAAGATCAGGGAGTGGACAAAGGAAACAAAAAAAGAAAAAAAAAAAAGAAAAGAAAAAAACAAAGCAAAACAAAAAATAAAACAAAAAACACCATCCCCCAACCACCCACCCCCCACCCCGACCCCCCACCAGTTAAACCCCCAAACACACATCCCACCACACCTCCCTTCCTCCCCCCCCCCCCAACATCAACCCCAGCACCCACACCTACACCACATACCAAACACCCCAACCCCCTACACACACACACACCCACCAACCCTCCACTCCACACAGGCCACCATCAACCACTACAGCCAGTGCGCTAGCGTGAGTGACATCGTGGTGGTGTGGAACAAAGGCGTCCCCCCCAACCCAGCCACCGATTACAACTCACCCATTCCAGTCAGAATTCGGGTGGAGGCCAAGAACTCTATGAACAATCGCTTCCGGCCCGACCCAGAGATCATAAACCGGGCTGTATTCATGCTAGACGACGATATATTGATGCCCTGCAGGTAACCCGAGACAAAACAAAACAAAAAAATCACCACTCAAAAAATCAGATTTCACCGCGACAAATCTCAATTTCCAAACAAAACCGAGAGCTCTATGAGCAACTGCTTCCGGCCCGACCCAGAGATCACGAACCGGGCAGTTTTCATGCTAGACGACGATATATTGATACCCTGCAGGTACCCCGAGCTTTTCTAAAAATCTAAATTAAAAAAAAAAAAAAATGTTACAAATTCAAAATTAAAAAAATAACGCGCAGTATTCATGCTAGACGGCGATATATTGATGCCCTGCAGGTGACTTGGGCTTTTCGAAAAATTCAAATTTCAATTTTCAACACCAAATCAGACCAAATGTATAATATCAACGCGACAAATTTCAAATTTTGAACACAATCTAGAACTCTATGAACAACCGCTTCCAGCCCGACCCAGAGAAAACAAACCTGGCAGTATTCGTGGTAGACAATGATATATTGATGCCCTGCAGGTACCCCTCGCTTTTCGAAAAAATCAAATTTCGCCACCACAAATTTCAAAGTCCGAACAAAACCGGGCAGTGCTCATGCTAGACGACAATATATTGATGCCCTGCAGGTAACCCTAGTTTTTCAAAAAAACAAATTTTGCCAAATTTCTAAATTCACCGCCACAAATTTCAAATTTCGAGCAAAATTGAGAATTCTATAAACAACCGCTTCCAGCCCGAGCCAGAGATCCGAAATCGGGCAGTCCTCATGCTGGTCGGTAAGTATTGATGCCCTGCAGGTAACCCTTGCATTTCGGAACTTCTAAATTCACCACCATGATTTCAAATTTCAAACAAAACCGGGCAGTGCTCATGCTAGACGACAATATATTGATGCTATGCGGTGGTACAGAGAGTGACCCTGCAATTAGCCACACGCCAAAAAAATTAAATTCCCCCACCACCAATTGTCTAATTTCACTGCCACCAACCGTCTGATTTCATCATCACCAGCTGTCTAATTTCAATGCCACCAATTTCAAATCCATCATCACCAGCTGTCTAATTCCACTGCCACCAATTTCAAATTTCAAACAAGGAACAGGGTAGTTCTCATCAGGGCACAACTTATTGCCAAATTGACCAGCGCTTGTAGCGCACAAACGTCAAATTGGTCAGCGCTTTGTAGTGCAAAAAGCGCAAAAACTACACGCTGCGCCCACAGGGGGTAGAAAAAACTGTGCGAAACGCGCAGTGGGGCTCAAAAAGGGCCCCTCGCGCGCTTTGTAGTACCCCGGTTCTTATGCTAGTTGACAATATATTTATGCCCTGCAACATGGAGCCAGACACAAATTTCAAATTTCATCACCAAATTTCAAAGATCACCACCACCAATTTCAAATCCCAAACAAGAACCGGGCAGCGCTCATACGTCGGGGCAGCCAAGGGGGAGTGCAGCGCAGCCCACCAAAGAGCCCCCCAAAGAGCAAAGGGTGCGGAGCTTTTGAGCCTGACCCAGCCCCCAAGGAGCCAGCCCCCCATGGCCCAGCCCCCCAGGACCAAGCCTCTAAGGACCCAGCCTCCAAGGACCCAGCGTCATGCTAGACGACAATTTATTGATGCCCTGCAGTGTTATAGAGCGTGACCATGCAAATCACCCCCCCCAAAATATGCTAAATTTCAACACCACCAGTTGTCTCTTTTCACAACCCCCACTAATTTTAAATTTCACCACCTCAAATCGTCAAAATTCGGCGGTACCCGCGAGTCTTAGGCAGCCCTCTTTTAGCTGCCTAATACTTGGATTTTATATTTATTATTATTATTTATTATTATTATATATTATTTTTTAGCTGCCTAATACTTGGATTTTATATTTATTACTATTATTATTATTATTATTATTTATTATTATATATTATTTTTTAGCTGCCTCATACTTGGATTTTGTATTTATTATTATTGTTTATTATTATTATATATTATTTTTTAGCTGCCTAATACTTGGATTTTGTATTTATTATTATTATTTATTATTATTATATATTATTTTTTATCTGCCTAATACTTGGATTTTATATTTATTATTATTATTTATTTTATATTATTGTTTTAGGGCCACTCAGATTTCTTCAATCAACTCTTAAGAAGCTAACAGTGAGTTAAAAGTCAAGTAAATAAAGTCAACCTTATAAAAATTAAAATTTAAAATTCCGCCCCCAACTGTCTAATTTCACCACCAATTTTCAAAATCAAGATAATGAAACGGGCAGTGGTCATGCTAGACTACAACATATTGATGTCCTGCAGTGGCTGTGCAACATGGCCAACATCGCCAACATACATTTATACTGATGCAAATCCAACCAACACACAATCCAACAACAACACCAACCATACCAACCAACACACAATCCAACACCAATCCAACAACACCAGTACCAACCAACTACCACAAGCCGAACAACACACCAACCATACCAACCAACACACAATCCAACAACAACACCAACCATACCAACCAACACACAATCCAACAACAACACCAACCATACCAACCAACACACAATCCAACAACAACACCAACCATACCAACCAACACACAATCTCAACAACAACACCAACCCATACAAACACCAACACACATCCAAAACAACAACACAAACCATCCCAACCAATTCCGCTGACCGAAACACACTTGTGCTCTTGCCGTTGAGATCGGAGCGTGGCTTTGAACATGGCGCCAGGCGGCACCTGAACGTATTATCACGCGGTTCTACTACTCACGGACCCCCCAAATTTCCCTGCGAGGGGGACCCACCCAGTAACCAGTACAACAGGTACGTCCGGAGTGTGTCGATGTGGTGATGGCACGTGGGGGGGGGGGGAAGGGGGGGGGGGGAGGAGGGGGGTGGGCGTATATACAGTGCCCACCAGGTATGGTGGGTGCGTGTGCGTGGGGGGGGGGGAGGGGAGGGAGGGAGGGGGGGGGGGGGGGGGGGACGGGGGGGGGGGGGCATACCAGTGCAACAGGTATGTGGGTACGTTTGTGGGGGGGGGAGGGGAAGGGGAGGGGTGGGGGGTGGATGGTGGGGGTTGGTGGAGCCTAAGTACCAGTGCACAACGGTATGTGGAGTGGCGTGAGAGGGGAAGGAGGGAAGGGAGGGGGGGGGAGGGGGGGGGGGGAGAGGGGGCGAGTTACCATAGCACACAGGTATGTGGGTGCGTGTGCGTGGGGGGGGAGGGAGGGGGGGGGGGGGGGGGGGGGGGGGTCTGTGTGATGATGTGTGTTAGTGGTGTGGGATCCCAGTTACCTCTGATCCCACACTCCGGATTAACCCTCCAAACACCATCAAACCACACAACACCAATTACAGCAATTACCACAACCAACACATCTGATCCACCTCCTGATACCCCTCCAAACAAATCGACACCACACAACCGACACGGCACAACTGTACCTACAAACCCAAAAAACATCACAGATCCACCTCCTGATCCACCTCCAAACACATCAACCAACACAACCAACAACCAACTAACCAACTCAGCAACTACCACAACCAACACAACCAACACAACCTACACCTCTGATCCACCTCCTAGTACTCCTCCCAACACAGCAACCACCACAACCAACAACCAACTCAGCAACTGCCACAACCAACACAACCTACACCTCTGATCCACCATCCTGGTTGTCCTCCCAACACTGCAACCACCACAACCAACAACCAATATCAGAGCAACTACCAGCACCGAACAACAACTACACCTGCTCGGACTCCACCTCCTCGTTGTCCTCCACAATCACAGCACCACTACACCGCAACAAAACAACACACTCAGCAACACCCCAACACGCAAACACAACCCTACAACCTCTGATCCACCTCCTGGTTTTCCTCCCAACACAGCAACCACTACAACCAACAAACAACTCAGCAACTACCACAACCAACACAACCTACACCTCTGATCCAAGCCGTGCTGGTGTCCTCCCCAACAACAGCAATTCCACCGACAGCAACACCCAAACCTCAGCAAACACCAGACAAACCATACACAACCTACACCTCTGATCCACCTCCTGGTTGTCCTCCCAACACAGCAACCACCACAGCCAACAACCAACTCAGCAACTACCAACAACCAACAAACCTAGCCACCGGTCTGATTCCACCTCCTGGTTGTCCTCCCAACACAGCAACCACTACAACCAACAAACAACTCAGCAACTACCACAACCAACACAACCTACACCTCTGATCCACCTCCTGGTTGTCCTCCCAACACAGCAACCACCACAGCCAACAACCAACTCAGCAACTACCACAACCAACACAACCTACACCTCTGATCCACCTCCTGGTTTGGCAGACTCCCCAACACAGCAAACCACCACCAACCAACAACGAACTACAATGCTTACAACCTCTGACCACCTCATGTTGTTGTCTCCCAACACAGCAACCACCACAACCAACAACCAACTCAGCAACTGCCACAACCAACACAACCTACACCTCTGATCCACCTGCTGGTACTCCTCCCACACCTGACTCACCCCACATGTGCTGCAGTGTTTGAAGTATACAAACCTCTCAGCCTGTAATAGACCGCCACCGCAACCACCACCACAACCAACCCACCTAAACCAAACCACCGCCGTGTGAGAAGCACACCTACAACTCTAGTGTGTACAATGCTGTCCTAGCTGGAGCTGCTAATATTGACCACTACTACAACCACCACCACAACCACCGCAACCACCATAACCACAACGCCGCAACAGCCATGCACAACCAACCCAATCCCAACCAAACGCCGCAGTGTTGAGACGCACCCACCATCGACTCTGGCGTGTACAACGTTGTCCTAGCTGGCGCTGCTTTCATGGACCACCACCACAATCACTTCCACCACCAGCAACCGACAAGAGCCACCACACAAACCACCACAACCAAACGACCACCGAGTGTGAGAAGCCACAACCATAAGAATCTGGGTATGCTGGCACGCTATGTTCCCTGAGGGATCTGCTTACGTGAACCTAACTGCAACCACCACCACCACACTGAACCGCCCAAACCGCCACAACCACCAAAAAACCCTTTGGGGACCAACTAACCCCCAAATCAACCAAACCAACCAAAACAATCCTTAACGCAGATGTTAAGAGAATACTACGTACTCGACCTCTGCATAAACACATTGTTCCTATAGCTAATTCGGGGCTGAACTGGACAAAGGTTTCGTACTTCGTTCGAGAATTGTCGCAGAATTTCCGAGCGCCAAATTGTCGAATTCCTCGGATTCAAGGCCAACAACACGTTCTGCGAGGAACTCGTGGCTCTGTTACCTTAGTCCGAGTACTTTTTGGCCTGGAAGAAACTCCGAGGAATTCTCGACAATTTGGCCTGGAATTCTCGACAATTCTCGACGAAGTACGAAACGTTTTGTCCAGTTCATCCCCTGAATTGCTATAAGACAATGTTGTTTATGCCAGAGTCGTATGTGTGCTTCTTACACTGTGATGGATTGGTTTGGTTGGTTTGGTTAGTTTGGGTCCAAGGTGGTGGTTGAGGCGATTGTGTGGGTTGCAGTGGTGGTGGTAGTGGTTGCGGTAATGGTTCACGAAAGCAGATCCAACAGGGACAGCGCTGTATACACCAGATCTCCTGAATTGCTAACTGACGCTGCTTTCATAGTCTATCACCACAACCTCCACCATTACCACTGCAACCAGCACAACCACCACAACCACCACAGCCACCACAACCATACCCAACACAACTACCACAACCAAGCCACCACAACCAAACTAAAGCACCGCAGTGTGAGAAGCACACCTACCACTCTGGCGTGTACAATGGTGTCCTTGCTGGATCTGCTTTTATGGACCACAAACGCAACCACCACCATTACCACAGCAACCACCACAACCACAACAACTACCGCAACTGACACAACCATTACCTCCGACCTGACCCAACCCAACCCAACCAAACTAAAGCACAGCAGTGTGAGAGAGAAGCACACCTACAACTCTGGCGACCCAATGGTGTCCTAGCTGGCTCTGGTGTACCCAATGGTGTCCTAGCTGGCTCTGGCGTACCCAATGGTGTCCTAGCTGGCTCTGCTTACATGGACCATCACCGCAACCACCACTACCACCACCATCACCACCATCACCACCACAACTGCCACAACCTCCGACTCCGACCCAACCAAACCTAACCAACCACCGCATAGTGTGAGAAGCACACCTACCACTCTGGTGTGTACAATGGTGTCATTGCTGAAGCCGCAAATATGGACCACCACCACATCCACCACAACCATACCAACCAACCCAAACCAATGCAGTGTGATAAGCACACGTACAAATTTGGCGTGTACAATATTGTTCTAGCTGGAGCTGCTTTTATGGACCACTACCACCACCACCACCACCGCCACCACCATAACCACAATCACCACAACCACTATAACCACAACCACCCAACCAAATTAAACCACCGCTGTGTGAGAAGCACACATACGACCCTGGTGTGTACAATGCTGTCCTAGCCGGAGCCGCTTTCATGGACCACCACCACCACCACTGCAACCACCACAACCACCACAACCACCACAACCATACCCAACACAACCACCACAACTGCCACAACCCCTATCTTCAACCCAAACCAAACCAAACAAACTCACCAAAAATAACCACAGAAACCACCACCCTAACCACAACCTACACAAACACCACACCCAACACAACCACCCCCTATCTAAAACACAATCCGAGTGCCAAAAGAACCAACCACCACACATAACAAAACCACCACAAAGCCAACCACCATACAACAGCAACACAAACAGCAAAAAAAAGACGATACATCACCCCAACAGAACACCAAAACACTCACACCCAAACACAACCACCACAAACCACAACCCAAAACACAACCAGCAACAAAACCACAAACAAACCCAAACGCAACCACAAAAGAGAACCACCACATCCATCAACAACTAAACCACCACTAAATAGACACCAACCAGCCACCAACACAACCCACGACAAACCACCACCCCAAAAAAAAAAACACTGTCACAAACCCCCCCCAAACACCACCCACCACAAACCAACACCCAGAACACACCAACACAAAACACCACCCATCTGTAAAACAAACCAGCACACACACACAAACAACCCCCAAATAAAAAATCACAAACCCCATTCCCCAACACCAAACCACCACGACCACCACCCAACACAACCGGCCACAAAACCACCCACACTCCCCAACCACAAATCAGCTCACAAACTCCCACCCCCCAACACAACCACCACAAACCACCACCCCCAACACAACCACCACAAACCACCACCCCCAACACAACCACCACAAACCCCCCACCCCCAACACAACCACCAATACACCTCCCCAAACACAACAACCACAAACACACCCCAAACAACCACCACAAACCACTACCCCCAACACAACATACGCGCACCACAAATCACCACAACGTTACACTACAACAGCCCAACCAAAACCCCCACCAACCACCGCAGTGGATAGACACATACGACTCTGGCGTGGTTATGACGTTGCCTATGGGATGCTTTTTGGACCACCACCACAATCACTTCCACCACCACCACAACCACAACCACAACCTCCAGAACAACTAAACCAACCAACTAAACCGCCGCAGTGTGAGAAGCACACATACGACTCTGGTGTGTACAACGTCGTCCTAGCTGGCGCTGCTTTTATGGACCACCAGATGGTGTTTGATCTGTACTTCAGCGATCACAACAAGAAGGTTAGTCACAAAGTCGTTATTCAAGGAGTGTTCTTGTCTGTCTGTTTGTGCGTCGACCACCAAATGGTGTTAGAACATTACTCAAGTGATCACAACACGAAGGTTAGTCAGATAGTGGCTAGTCAAGGAGTGACTGAACATTACTCAAGCGACCACAACAAGAAGGTTAGTTGGGGAATGTCTTGTCTGTCTGCCTGTTAGTTTGTTTGTTTGTTTGTTTCCACTAGATGGCGTTTGAAAATTATTCCAGCGATCACAACACGAAGGTTAGTCAGGAAGTGGTTAGTCAAGGAGTGTCTTGTCTGTCTGTCTGTTTTTCTGTCTTTTTGTGCGTTGGACACCAAATGGTGTTTGAACTGTTCTCCAGCATTCACAGAAAGAAGGTTAGTCAGGAAGTGTTGTGTCTGTCTGTCTTTCTGTCTGTCTGTCTTTCTGTCTTTCTGTCTGTCTGTCTGTCTGTCTGTCTGTCTGTCTTTCTGTCCGTCTGTCTGTTTGTCTGTCTGTCTGGCTGTTTGTTCGTTGGCCACCAAATGGTGTTTGAACAGTTCTCCAGTGATCACAACAAGAAGGTTAGTCAAGGAATGCGACCGCAGTGTTTATTTTTGTTTGTGTGTTTTAGTTGATATTGCTTTTTTGTTTGTTTGCGTGCTTGGTTGATTGATTCATTGACTCATTGTTTGCTTGCTTGCTTGCTTGCTTGCTTGCTTATTTGTTTGTTTGTCTACCCATGAGCTTGCTTGCTTGCTTTCTTGCGTGTTTGTTTGTTTGTTTACCTATAAGCTTGCTTGTTGCGTGTTTGCTTGTTTTTTTGTTTGTTTGTTGACCCACGAGGTTCTATTTGCTGCAGGGACGTGAGATCGTGGACACCGTATTTCATTGACTCGTTTTCTTACCTGTGATTTTTAACTGCAGGACCATATCTGATTTTTTGCTTGCCTGCTTGCTTGCTTGTTTGCGTGTTTGTTTGCTTGCTTGCATTTTTGCTTGCTTGCTTGCTTGCTTGCTTGCTTGCTTGCTTGCTTGCATTTTTGCTTGCTTGCTTGCTTGCTTGCTTGCTTGCTTGCTTGCTTGCTTGCTTGCTTGCTTGCATGCATTTTTGCTTGCTTGCTTGCTTGCTTGCTTGCTTGCTTGCTTGCTTGCTTGCTTGCTTGCTTGCTTGCTTGATTAATTGCTTGCTTGATTAATTGTTTGCTTGCTTGCTTGCTTGCTTGCTTGCTTGCTTGCTTGCTTGTTTGCTTGATTAATTGTTTGCTTGCTTGCTTGCTTGCTTGCTTGCTTGCTTGTTTGCTTGCTTGCTTGCTTGCTTGCTTGCTTGCTCGATTGCTTGCTTGCTTGCTTTCTTGCTTGCTTGGATGCTTGCTTGCTTAATTGCTTGCTTGCTTGCTTGCCTTATCGCTTGTTGCGTGCTTGTTTGCTTGTGTGTTTGTCTATTTGTTTGTTTGTTTACCCATGAGTTTGTTTTCGCTGCAGGGGCGTGAGATTGTGGACGAAGTATTTAACTGCGACGACTTGCTGCTCAACTACATCATGGCTGAGAAGCTGAAGAGTGCACAGTAAGTCGAATTTATTGTGTGACTGTGTATTTGTGTTTATGTGTGTGTGGGTGTATGTGTTTGTGTGTGTGCGAGTGTGTGGGTGTGAGGTTGTAGACAGCGTTTTCAACTGTGATAACTTGCTGCTCAACTTCGCCATGGCTGAGAAGCTGAAGAGTGCACAGTAAATGGAATTTATTGTGTGTGTGTGTGTGTGTGTGTGTGTGCGAGTGTGTGTATGTCTTTGCGAGTGTGTTTGTGTGTGTGCGAGTGTGTGAGGTTGTAGACAGGGTATTCAACTGTGATAACTTGCAGCTCAACTTCGCCATGGCTGAGAAGCTGAAGAGTGCACAGTAAGTGGAATTTATTGGGTGTGGGTGTCTGTGTGTGTGCGAGTGTGTGTGTGTGTGTGAGGTTGTAGACAGCGTTTTCAACTGTGACGACTTGCTGCTCAACTTCGTCATGGCTGAGAAGCTGACGAGTGCACAGTAAGTCAAATTGATCGTGTTTAGGTGTGAGGGTATATATGTGTGTCATTGTATGTGTTCGTGTGTATGTGTGAGTGTATATGTTTATGTCATTGTATGTGTTTGCGTATACGTGTGCGTGTTATTGTGTGTGTGCATGCGTTTGTGTATATGTGTGTATTATTGTTTGTGTGTGAGAGTGTTTGCGTATAAGTGCGTGAGAGTGTTTGCGAGTGTGTGTTATCGTGTGTGTGCACGTTTTTGTGTGTGGGAGTGTTATTGTGTGCGTCCATGTGTTTGCGTGTGTATTATTGTGTGTGTGCATGTGCTTGCATATATGTGTGAGTTATTGTGTGTGTTTGAGTGTGGGTATGTGTGTTATTGTGTGTGGATGTTTTTGTGTGTAATTGTGTGTGTGCATGTGTTTGCATATATTGTGCGTGTATGTGTGTGCGTATCTGTATGTGTGTGTGTCATCTGGTCTCCAAGAAATCAGTAACTGGATTTGATATGCCTATCCACCCACCAATCTCCACATGCACAGTAATAATAGATGAAGTACAACTAGACAATGATAATAGATCGAGTACGACCAGACAATTTAACTGTACCCCCTTGTGTGCAGGCACGCTCAATATTTGCTCCCCACCATGCACCTACACGTGGGCGAACTACCCCCCACACACACACTCACCTACCTATCCACCCACCCATCTCCACATGCACATATTGTATAATTAATTATCATTAAATTATCATTAAAGTATCATTAAATTAAGCGATTGTTTGGGGCTCAGTTCATCAGTGCTTTTTCTTTTTAAGCCCTTCCTAAACGGTTGGGCAAGTCCCTTTAGCCCTATTTGGCCTACCCCTGGACTGTAACATACATACATGCGCAATGATAATAGACCAAGTACAGCCAGACAATAATTGTAGATCTAGTACAAGCTAACCACAGCCACCTACACACACACCTACCCACCTGCCTGTCCACCCCCTTGTGTGCAGGCATGCTCAATATGTGCGCCCCACCATGCGCCTGGACGAGGGCAAGCTAACAGCAGCCACCCACACACCTACCCACCCACCTGCCTGTCCACCCCCTTGCGTGCAGGCATGCTCAATATGTGCGCACCACCATGCGCCTGGATGAGGGCAAGCTAACCACAGCCGCCCCCACCCTCACCTACCTACCCTCGTACCCACCCACCCACCTACCTACCCTTGTACCCACCCACCCACCTACCTACCCTCCTACCTACCCACCCCCTTTTGTGCAGGCAAGCTCAATTAGTGCGCCCCACCATGCGCCTGGACGAGGGCAAGCTAACTACAGCCACACCCACCCACCTACCTACCCTCATACCCACCCACCCACCTACCCACCTACCTACCCACCTACCTATGCACCTACCTACCTACCTACCTACCCGCCTACATACGCACCTTCCTAACCACATACCTACCCACCTACCTACCTACCCACCTACCTACCTACCTACCTACGCACCTACCTACCCACCTACCTACGCACCTACCTCCCCCCCCCCCTTGTGTGCAGGCATGCCCAATATGTGCGCCCCACCATGCGCCTGGACAAGGGCAAGCTAACCACAGCCACCTACCCACCCACCCACCTTTATATTCACCTACCCACCTACCTGCCCACCCCTTTTGTGCAGGCATGCTCAATATGTGCGCCCCACCATGCGCCTGGACGAGGGGAAGCTAACATCGCAGCAGTTGTCAAAGGCAGGCAGCAACTTTGGCTCCGTTCGGCACAAGTGTGTTGTGGACTTTGCTGGAATGTTCGGCAACCCCCTGTTAAACAAGTCATATCCCTTGAACTGGGATGGGCTAGGCCCCCCCTGGTGTGGCCCAGCGTGGCTGGGCTGTGTCTTCATTTAGACTATGGGCGAGGCCCCCCCTGGTGTGGCCCCTCCTGGCTGGGCTTTGTCTTCATCTAAAGTATGGAATTATGTTTCCGCTCTACTGGTCAGGGGGGGCTAACTTACCAACCCCCCTGTTGAACAGGTCATATCCCTTGAACTGGGATGGGCTAGGCCCCCCCTGTGTAGCCCAGCGTGGCTGGGCTGTGTCTTCATTTAGACTTTGGGCTAGGCCTAGTCCCAAGACGCAACGTGGGGATGATCCGTTGTGTCGCAGACGCAGCTTCAGTGGGTTGGTTGCGTCGCAGGACGCAGGCTATAGTGTGTGGAGTGGGTTGGTTGCGTCACAGCGTAGTGGGTTGGTTGCGTCGCAGGACACAGGCTATAGTTCAGTTGCAGGTTGCTTGTGTCTCAGGACGCAGGCTATGAAATTGGTTGCGTCTTAGGGCGCATGCTGTCAAATTGGTTGCGTCTTGGGGCGCATGCTGTCAAATTGGTTGCGTCTTAGGGCCCATGCTGTCAAATTGGTTGCGTCTTAGGGCGCAGGCTGTACAATTGGCTCGTACCCGGCTGGGGGAGACTAGTGATGGGGGGGGCGCGGGCGGGCGTGGGCGGGGGGCTGTGTGGTAGGAGCGCATGACAAATATGTAAAAAAGGTTGGATGTAAGAACGCGAATGAGCGAGATGGTGTGCAAAATGGACGGCATCAGTTAGCGCCTACGAGTATGATCGATGGGTGCAAGGGCATCAACTCACATATTCTTTAGCGGGACAGCATTATGGCCCGCAGAAGTCAAATTATATATCGGCGCATGCTTCTCAGTAGGTGCCTGTTAATAGACAGCAGTATCTGTCGTAAGAGGGAGCGGACGAAGCAGGGACCGACAAGGTGCCAATAAGGATAATTACACAGAGAGTCAAGCCTTCATATAGGCTTGCTTTTAGGATAAGAAACCACGGCAGTGGGACGCGGCACGGTAGCAGTGTACCGCGGCACTGAAGCGCAGTGTGCCGTAATGTGTAGCACTGATGAGCTGGGGCCTGCTGATGAGTAATGATAACGCCTTGTAGGGCGTGGTGTTGAGGGAGCCCGTCGTACGCGGGTGGGGAGCGGTCTCCTACCTCAACTGGACAAGCCACCATTGTGGTTGACAACGACCTGCAACGTCAAGAGCGACCGAAGGGGGAGTCGAACCCCTGACTCTTCATCCTCAAGCGATCTGGTCTACCACTAGACCATTGTATATCACTGAAAGGGGCTCTGCTGATGAGTCACTACTCCGGGCAGATGCGTCTCGGAAAGTCTCGGAAAAACTGCTCTTGTTTTACACTAAAAAAGTGACGTTGAGGACTCAAAGCTTATAGTCTACTTTAGCCGACCTAACAATTGGTTGCGTCTCAGGGCGCATGCTGTCAAGTTGGTTGCGCCTCAGGATGCAGAGCTGTCAAGTTGGTTGCGCCTCAGGATGCAGAGCTGTCAAGTTGGTTGCGCCTCAGGATGCAGGGCTGGGGGTCCTCCTGGCCCTATCCCCTGAATTGGGATGGGCTGGGCCCCCCCTGGTGTGGCCCAGCGTGGCCTAGGGGGTGCCAAAATTGAATAACCCTGTAGCTGCACTATAAAACTATCGACGAAGAATTCGAATTTCGAATCCCACACCGCCTTGTTTCGATATTTAGTGCGCCCTAGTCGACGGCTATCTATAGGAAAATCTTCCTGGTGCCCGCGGGAGTGGTTGCAGAGGCTGACCCCTATGACATGTGAAAAGCTGAGAGGTGCATATTTCGGGGCAGCGGCGAGTTGTTGCATGTCATAGGCCTTGAATGCTAGAGCAATGTTAGGTGTTTCATGTTACATGAGTGGAAGGCATGTGGCCTACCACCCCATGACATGTCACACTACATCCTAGGGGGTTCTCTATGCGTATGGGATGCTCATGGGTGTTCATTTTGACTTTGGGGTAGGCCCCCCCTGGTGTGCCCCTGCGTGGCCGGCCTGTGTCTTCATTTAGACTTTGGGCTAGGCCCCCCCTGGTGTGGCCCAGTGTGGCTGGCCTGCGTCTTCATTTAGACTTTGGGCTAGGCCCCCCCTGGTGTGGCCCAGCGTGGCTGGCCTGTGTCTTGATTTATACGTATAGAGAGTATGAATATACGTCACTCTTTATATGTAGTGCTCACGTGCAGAAGACACATGGAACAGGCCCAAAAACCTCCTCCAGGGGGACGATAGCCCTTCCTCACCCCCCCTGTTGGTGGTTGGCCCCAGTGAAAGCAAACGGGCTGGCCCCGTCAACCCCACGCCTCATAATAAGGCGTACTATTTTTTTTATTGTAGGGCTACGTGTAGCAGCTTCTGGGTAGCTCCTTCCCCCCCTCCTTGGGCCAAACCTGAAGCTAGCTAGTGAGTCTGAAAGCTGGCATGGCGAAGATTCCAATGCAGCTGACAGCTTTGGGCTTGGCGCAGTGGTCGGCTAATGGAGCTGGCTAGAAGCTGCCATGCGTAGCCCAAACAAGTCCTATGCAGCATCCCAAGCGACGCGAAAAATTGGCGGAGAGTGTTGGCAAAGGAACGACAGGTGGCAACGATGGAGCTGACCAAAGCCAGTTAGTTATGAGACTTATGGCTGAGGCTTCATCTCAGTCTTCGGTCGGACAAACAGGCAACGGGGTGAATCTGGGGGTTTTCGCCCCCCAGAAGGGGGGGGGGGGGGGGGGGGGGGGGGGGGGGGGGGGGGGGCCAAAAAGAAACAGTGATGGATCTATATGTTGGCGCAGTGGTTGGCTAATGGAGCTGGCTAGAAGCTGCCATGCGTATTTAAAAAAGAAACAGTGATGGATTTGCATGCTGGCACAGCCCAGGGGTAGGCCAAATAGGCTAAAGAGACTTGCCCAACCTTGGAATTAGGAGGGACAGCACTCAAAATGCTGCTTATCTGGGTGTGGACTGTGTTGTTGTTGTTGTTGTTGTTGTTGTTACAGTCCAGGGGTAGGCAAAGTAGGCTCAAGGGACTTGTCCAACCGTGGAATTAGGGGGGGCAGCACTCAAAATGCTGCTTATCTGGGTGTGGACTGTGTTGTTGTTGTTGTTACAGTCCAGGGGTAGGCAAAGTAGGCTAAAGGGACTTGTCCAACCGTGGAATTAGGGGGGGCAGCACTCATAATGCTGCTCATCTGGGTGTGGACTGTGTTGTTGTTGTTACAGTCCAGGGGTAGGCAAAGTAGGCTAAAGGGACTTGTCCAACCTTGGAATTAGGAGGGACAGCACTCAAAATGCTGCTTATCTGGGTGTGGACTGTGTTGTTGTTGTTACAGTCCAGGGGTAGGCAAAGTAGGCTAAAGGGACTTGTCCAACCGTGGAATTAGGAGGGGCAGCACTCAAAATGCTGCTCATCTGGGTGTGGACTGTGTTGTTGTTGTTGTTACAGTTCAGGGGTAGGCAAAATAGGCTGAAGGGACTTGCCCAATCGTGGAATAGGGAGGGGTAGCGCTCATGATGCTGGTCATCTGGGTGTGGACTGTGTTGTTGTTGTTGTTGTTGTTGTTGTTGTTACAGTCCAGGGGTAGACCAAACAGGCCAAAGGGACTTGCCCAACGGCGGCAGGAGGGACTAAAACAAAACAAAAACTGATGAACTGAACCCCAAACAATCATTTTACCGACGGGGCCCTGAGTTTGTGCTACAGTGATATTTTAATTCTACAGCTATAAAGGAATGTGTCTATGCTACAGGCCAGGGAGGGGGGGCAAACTATAAGAACCCTTGTTGAATAGATGCTATCCAGGGTTGCAAGGGACCGTTGTTGTTGTGGTGGTGGTGGTGGTGGTGGTGGTGTGCTCCTCCCTGTGAGTGGTGGTGGTGGTGGTGTGCTCCTCCCTGTGACCCACCACCACCACCACCACCACAAATTGGCAGGGAGTGTTCGCAACGGAGCGACAGGTGTCAACGGAAGCAGGTTAGTTGCGAGACCGTTGGCTGACGTGGTGTGGCCCCGCATAGCTGGCCTGTGTCTTCATCCAGAGTGTGGATATATGGTGATGACGGTGGTGGTGGTAGTTGCATTATCCTGGTCCCCTGTATGTGTATGTATGTTACAGTCCAAGGTGTTGGCCCAATAGGCTAAAGAGACTTGCCCAGCCGTGACAGGATGGGCTAAAAAGAAAAAGCATTGATGAACTGAACCAAACAATCATGCAGTACGTATGTACATAATATCTTACTGTGATATAGATTATATACCGGTATGGTTGCGAGGATTTATGATATATTATTATTTATGATTTGGTTTGATTGCTGGATCAGAAAGGAGTAATTGGGTATAAGAAGTCAACACGTCAACAGCCCCCGATATGCTTTTTAACGCCCGCTCTGGTGCTAAACAGTTGCTGACTCTAGCAGAGTCGGGCGCTACAGGTTGCCTTATGGAAAAGCAAACGGCTGACGATCTCGTTTTGCACATCCATCGGTAAGTTTTGCTGTACTGAACCATTCTTGTTTCAAGAGGAAAACCTCTTGATTCACCCCTCTTAAGTAGTCCGAGCGCCAAGAGGTAATTTGCTTGAAAAATGCCCTCTTGAATCCCTCTTATTTAAGTGGTTAATCAAGAGGTGTCTTGTACGTCTATTGATTCAAGGTCACTTGTTGAATTCTTGTTTCAGTGTAGAATCAATAGGTTGCCTTGTATGTGTCTTGAATCAAGATTACTTGCTCCTCTTAAATAATCCGAGAGCCAAGAGGCATTTTGCTTGAAAGCAGCTTGCTTGAACCGTTCTTATTTAAGTGGGGAACCAAGAGGGTGACTTGTGTGTCTATTGATTCAGGATGACTTGCTCTAGGGGAGGACGTATAGGGTTTGGAAGGCAGTTTTATTTTTACATTTAACTAACCAGTAGCAAAGTGAAGTCGCGGACTCAGCAGCCAAATAAACCCAAACCCATCCAAACCCAACTTCCTAATAACCAAACCCAACTTCAACCTAACCTCCTAAGAAGACAAACTGATGAGCTCTGACTAGCTATCTAGTCTGTCTTCTGCCCCTGTCCCCCCCCTGCCACCCCGACTGGCTAGTCTAGCCAAGCTACTATTATATTATGAGTGACCAGCAGCAGTGACCAGCAGCAAGACCAGTGCCATCATCAGGCTTCTTGATCTTGTCCCTCTACTCATCCCTGCATGCTGATGACTTGCTCCTTCTCCACCATGTCGCAATATGCGGAAGTCACTGCCTGCTGGAACTGCAGCAGCATGAAAGGAAGGAGGTGGAGTTAGAAGATTATTAGTTGCTTGACCAAGCACAAGCGAGTTGGACAATCAACGAATCAGCAATCAAGAAAGCGAGCAAGCATTCACGTGGTAGCAATTACGATGATGAGACAGATATATGGTGCAGCATATAAGACACATGGTGCAGCATACAAGACAGATTGTGCACCACACGAGACATTTGGTGCAACGTACAAGACAAATGGTGCAGCGTACAAGACACATGGTGCAGCGTACAAGACAGATGGTGCAGCATACATGACACATGGTGCAGCATATAAGACAGATGGTGCAGCATACAAGACAGATGGTGCAGCATACAAGACATACGGTGCAGCGTACAAGACAGATGGTGCAGCATATAAGACACATGGTGCAGCATACAATACAGATTGTGCAGCATACAAGACATATGGTGCAACGTACAAGACAAATGGTGCAGCGTACAAGACACATGGTGAGCATACAAGACAGATGGAGCAGCATACACGACACATGGTGCAGCATACGAGACACATGGTGCAGCAAGGCAAATCTTGCTGCATACAAGCCAAATGGTGCAGCATACACGACACATGGTGCAGCGTACAAGACAGATGGTTCAACCTACAAGACAAATGGTGCAGCGTACATGACATATGGTACAGCATACAAGACAGATGGTTCAGATCTACTCACATGTGTTGGTTATGTAACAACATATTGCCACTGTGTAGCCTAGTCAGGGGAAACTGCAGGCAGGCATTTGTCAATCATGGAGGTACATAGGCATGCATGCAGGTTTGAAGCAGGCAGGCAGCAAGGAGGTGGACCAGGTTGCAGCAACCGAGCAAGCGGCTGAGCCGCAGGTTCGGCGTCTGAGTCATGGATTGCAAGGAAATCATGCAAGAAAGGACCAGCAGCGATTCAAACCTTCGACTTTCAAACCTGCGCAACTACCTGCAGCATTCGAATCCTCCCTCTCCATCCGCAACACTCGATTGCAACACGCAATCGGCTTGCCTGAAAGCATGACATTCGCCCAAGTAAAGCTGTGTACTAATCGACGAATTGAATAGCAGGTAGCATGGTTGAAGACAGCGGCTCTATGCAGGAGTAAAGCAGTAGTGGTTTGGTTCAGTGATGCGAAGCATTGTTAAGAAGGCGCACGCAATCGTATGCCATTTCGCAGATCTAGATGGTGTCTTCGTGGAAATTTGAACGACGAGGAGGGTTGGGGGGTGGGGTTGGGGGGGGGCGGATGGATGGATGGATGGATGTACGTACGTACGTACGTACGTACGTATGGATGGATGGAGGGAGGGAGGGAGGGAGGGAGGGAGGGATATTAAGTTAACTGATGGGCAAGGAGGGAGGGAGGGAGGGAGGGGAGGGAGGCAAGGAGGGAGGGAGGGAGGGATGGGCAAGGAGGGAGGGAGGCAAGTAGGGAGGGAGGCAAGGCAGGGAGGGAGGGAGGCAAGGAGGGAGGGAGGGAGGGAGGGAGGCAAGGCAGGGAGGGAGGGAGGCAAGGAGGGAGGGAGGGAGGGATGGGCAAGGAGGGAGGGAGGGAGATTAAGTTAACTGATGGGCATGAGCAGGAAGGACGAGTATTCAATTGACGCACCCCTGCTGCGCCTGCGAGTGATGTGATCATGAGGAAGTCACGCCTGCATACCCGACTTGCCTTAGGGGCAGGAGCAAACTAAACAGAAATAGACCTACCCGAATGCGACGAACAAGAGCTGCGGGACCTTGACAGATGATCGATTCAGGTCAGCTTCGAGTGTGGCCACGGCAGTACCTGAGCAGGCGTAGGAGGGCGGGGTCAAGCGAAGAAGTGGCCAAGGGCACAGAGACAAGTGACAACTTACCAAGAATCGCACAATCAACCGCACAGTGAAATTGAGAGCGAAATAAGAGGGAACACGAATGCGAGGAACAAGAGCTGCGGGAGCTTGAATGGAATGGAAAGAACGCTTTAGGAAGCGGCTTTTGAAAGATGATCAATTCAGGTCAGAATCAAGTCGTGATCGTGGCCATGTACTCCATGGCTTGGTCCTAAAACCAAGTCCGAACCACCATTTCCCGCCTTGTTCGAATCGAATTCGAAGCCCCCCATCTGTCGAAGGGCGACAGATGAGAACGTAAGAAGCATTCGCTTGCATGACGCATCCTCTTGCGAGGCTCTTGGAGACATGTCTTGCACAAGTGGTGTATCAATCACTGCTTGCCGCTCTTGTATTCGACTTGTTTCAAGCCACAAGAGCTTTCAAGAGGTTTAGCTTATTTAAGAGAAACAAGAGGCGCAAAACTTACCGACGTCTACCCTTGGGATAACGAACGCGACGGATTCACTTGCGCTAACGACGGGATAATCAAAATCCGGGGAACGGCCACGCTCCCTCTCCAAATTCAACAATATGTGGGGAAAGCGTTTGTCCATGTCGTCGACAAACTAACTTCCGGGTGGTTTAGATTTACTCATCGGATCCGACTGGATGCGCGACGAGGAAGCCGTTCTCGACTACGATCGCATGACAATGTCGCTCAAACGGTACGGCTGCTGTTTAACCCCCGTTAACAGACAGCGGGACGAAACGGCTCATTCTTTCTTCACCATGGCACTATCGGGCACGTCCTCCGACGATCACGTTATTACAGGTCGCAAGGCTGCTAAGCTGTTAAAGGCTGGCGCAAACCACGTCATGGTCAACGTCTACGAGTCACGATCGGACTTACCATCGTCCAACGTAACGGCCGATGAACGGGCAAAATTGCTAGCGAAGTGTTGCCGTCCGACGAACCCTTATTTGGCCCGCAAGTGGCTAGCATGGATTGCGAAAATTGGATCCATGACAACATCCTTGACCACGACGATAAAACGCTCATTTCAGCCAACGATCTGCGCGCCCTCCTATGGAAATATCGCAAAGTCTTCACCAATTTGCCAAGGGGACTCCGAAGCATCGCATCATCCCTCACGTCATTTAACGCAAGACAATTCATACGCTCCTTACACTCGGGGAAGTCGACAGATCGCTAAATGCGTACGAGCAGTGATTTCCCTAAGGTTTTTGGACGAAACATTAATAATCGTTTGGGTCCGATTCCTGGGTCTGCACTTTGGGAACTAGAAAACATTAATAATCGTTTTGAACGATTCTGCACGATTACACTTTTGCTGGAAGAAAAACGACACTAGGGCAGTGCGCCCGTTGTACCGACGGCAGCAGCCCCCCCCCCCCCCCCCCCCCCCCCCCCCCCCCCCCCCCCCCCCGAGAGCGGCTTGATTCGTGCAAAACGGACGCAGCGATGTAGGAATCAATGCGATGCCTATCAGGTTTGCCCGAAGTGAGATGGCAAGGGGAAATAGCATCCAGGGAGCATGTTGGGCGCAGTATCTCGTGAGCGGACCCTTCCCACCCCACCGACTCTTTAACCAATACTCGCTCGGTTCCTACAAAGCAGACAGATTGCTGCAGGAATAAATGCGATGCCCATTAACTATCAGCTATGCCCGCGCTGGAATTAAAGGGTAGGGGGGAAAAGCAGGGACGAGCAGGGATCAGCTGTCAGTCAGAGCTCCGGGGGAATTCTGCATACAGCGCGAAATTTATAGGCATTGAGGCATTGCGTTGGGGCGTAACAGCTAGCGAGCTCGAGGTTTCACGCAGCCGTTTGACGAGGTTATTTCTTGGGGTACGTGGCCTCATCTTCCCCCTGCCCCTTTCGCTTTCGCCTCCCCCAGGATGACCTGGCTGGAATCTGTCCAGCGTGTCAACCAGCGTTCTGGTCAAGGCATGCTCACATGGGGGACTTGGGATGCGCGATGCTTGAGCCAACAGTATGGCGGTGCTAAACATTAATAATCGTTATGCACGATGCTGCAGCCAGCGTTTGGGTCGACCGGAAACATTAATAATCGTGCATGAACGATGCCCAGGCCAAAGTTTCGCGAGCTCAAAAACATTACCCAGACCTGAGAAAACGATGGACCATTTAGCGAGAAACATTAATAATCGTGCCTGCACGATTAATCGTCCTTTGGAAAAACGCTGCGTACGAGCGCAGCGGAATGCACGCGGAACGCACGCGGGGTCCGCGATTAGTCATAGTCCTTTAATGACCTGGCACTTCTGACTCTAGCGGTAAGCCCTATACCCGCGTCGTGTGTAGCTCAGAATCCTGAGACATTTCGCCTACATTTCGCCAAGGCGGATTGTCGTCGAAATGTCTCAGACTTCTGAGATATTTCGACGGCATCTCGCCTCGCACGGCAGCTTGTGCACGGTAATGAGGCGAATTGTTCGGTCTTCTGAGACATTTCGCCTGTACTTCGCCTGCAGGGCCGTTTGGGCACGGTGGTCGGAGAGGTCACTTTTTCAGGAATCTTTTCCAGGAGCATTTCTCAATTACATCAGGAGTCGAGAAGATAGATTACATACATAATAAACTATGCATCCATTAACCTATTGATCTACCTATATATATATATGTAAGCATCCTTACACATGTACATCCACTACAGCCCATACATGATATATTTCCTCTATATCCATTAACCATAGATAGACAGAGAGCAAAAACGAGCAGCCAAATTACTGGCTGGAGCCATGTAGCTAATTAAGTTCAAGTACAAGTATATACGCAGCCTGCAGGCAGCTATCTATTTGTCTACTTATGAAAACATAGGCCTATATATCCACCAAGAAGAAACGCCCAATCAAAGCTATACATCTATATATATTCACTGATTCTATTTTAGATTTCCATCTTCAGCATGTGTAGTTCCTTCGTGGCAACAATCTTCATCGCAGCTGTAGCATTTACATCCATCCGTTTGCCCTGCAAGACATGCAAAGCAGGGCATGCGTTAGAGAGCAACCAATGGCATGGTTAATGGCAAGGGGCAGGACGGTGCGGTGGTGAGCAGAGCATGGCATGCGTTACATAGCAACCAATGGCAGGGAGCATGGCAAGGGGCCGGCATGTGCTAAGCAGAGCAGAGCAGGCATTATAGAGCAATGAATGGCAGGGAGCACAGTACGGGGCATGGATGCGATAAGCAGATCAGGGCATGTGTTAGATAGCAAAGCAGGGAAGGGAGCAAAGTACGCCTGGAAAGTGATGACCCGAGAAGGGCATGCGTTCGAGGAGGAAGGAAGGGAAAGGGGCAGTACCACAGTGAAAAGCATAGTAAGGCATGCGTTTGAGAACCAAGAGCATGGATAATGGCAATTGCCAGTATCCCTGCCCCTCTTTGATCTTTAACGCCTGCCCTGCTCTGCTCATCACTGTCGTCTTGCACCTTGCCATTATCCCTGCCCCTCTTTGCTCTCTAACGCCTGCCCTGCCTTGCTCATCACTGTCGTCCTGCCCCTTTCCATTATCCCTGCTGCCCCTCTTTGCTCTCCAACGCCTGCTTTTCTCTGCTCATCACTGTCGTCTTGCCCCTTGCCATTATCCCTGCCCCTCTTTGCTCTCTAACACCTGTCCTGCTCTGCTCATCACTGTCGTCTTGCCCCTTGCCATTATCCCGGCCCCTCTTTATTCTCTAACACCTGCCCAGCTCTGCTCATCACTATCATCCTGTCGTTTGCCATTATCATCCCTGCCCCTCTTTGCTCTCTATCGCCTGCTCTACAATGCTCATCGCTGTGTCCTGCCCCTTGCCATTATCCCTGCCCCTCTTTGCTCTCTAAACCTGCTCTGCTCTGCTCATCACTGTCGTCGTGCCCCTCGCCATTATCCCTGCCCCTCTTTGCTCTCTAACGCCTGCCCTGCTCTGCTCATCACTGTGGTCTTGCCCCTCGCCAATATCCCTGTCTGCTGGTTTGTACCCACGAGAGTAAAAGCAGGGATAATGGCAAGGGGCAGGACGACAGTGATGAACAAGGCAGGGCAGGCGTAAGAGAGCAAAGAGGGGCAGGGATAATGGCGACGGCCTAGGTGACAGTGATGAGCAGAGCAGGGCAGGCGTTAGAGAGCAAAGAGGGGCAGGGATAATGGCAAGGGGCAGGACGACAGTGATGAACAAGTCAGGGCAGGCGTTAGAGAGCAAAGAGGGGCAGGGAGGATGGCAAGGGGCAGGACAGTGATGTGCAGAGCAGGGTATGCGTTAGAGATCAAAGAAGGGCAGTACATAGGCAGAGACATAGTACAGATGCAGTTATAGAGATGATGGCAGAGACAGTGACACAAACATAGACAGATGCATGTGGGCACCACCTAGGCATGAATCAAGACATAATTCCCTATGCCACACAACTGTTGCAAAACCGCACCTACAAGCAAGCTTCACTAATCACTTACGTTGTTGTCCAAAAGCCTCATGTGACAGTGCAACATCAGAACTGGGAGGGAAGACAGAGCAATGGTCCCTGCAAATACAGAATGCAGGCATAGTTAAATTAAGTAGCACCCTTTACTTCTTATTTGATGATAGTTTAAAGCCCCCTTCTCTTTTGTCAACAATGGCCAAGCGCTCAAGCAGACTGACAAGCAAGTATTCATGCGTGCAACAGATAGGCATGCAGGCAACCAAGCCACTTTTCCATGGGCTGAACACTCTATGCCTAGCACCTCCAAGCTGCAGTCACCATCCAGATAGTCAGCCAATCAGTCTCCAAGGAGGAAGACAGAAAGGCAGGCATACAGACATGAATGCACAAAAGGAGGCATGCAAGCAGGTGGACACTATTTAGGCATGTGATCAAGTCGGAATTCCCTAGGCCACATTGATGTGAAACCCTACCTACAAGCAAGCTTCAGACCGCTACCAGACAGAGCATGGGTCCCTGCAAAAAAGAAGGGCGGGCATAGTTACATTTATTGACACCCTTTGTGTTGTTTCTGCGTATTGGTAGGGAGATCCCCCGCCCTGGAAGTACAACCTGCCTCAAGCTCAGGTACCTGAACCCCAGCCTTGCATTGTCCACCCTTGTCTGAGTTTACCATGCAGAATGGATCCGGAAGACCTAAGCATAAAGACAAGGTTGGACTGTTCCCCAACACCCAGAGAAGCAAGCAAGGAGAACTAGTCTCCACTACAACGCAAGAGGCAATGTGCCAAGACTACTGCCACAACCACTAGAAGTGAACCCAATGTGAAGATGCATGCCATGGACAGAGTCCAGGGCAGTGCATGATCCCACTAGAGTGTAAGGCCCCGTGTCCTTTAAAGCTCTACTCCAACCAGGAGAGAACAGGTGGAAGTATGACTCACATAAGAGTTGGGAGCAAGTTGTCCCAGCATCCTACTTTGCACAGTGCCAACCAGGGTAATTCAAAGCGCGCGCTTTTGCGCTTTTGAGCGCTGACTTTTTGACCCCCTATGCGCTTTAAGCGCAGTTTTTTGCAACCCCTTGTGAGCGCTGCAAGCAATTTTGCGCTTTTTGCTCTACAAAGCGCAGTTTTTTTGTTTTCAAGTGCGCTAAAGCGCTGGCCAATTTGGCAATTTGAAGTACCCTGGTGCCAACAAATCATACCATGCTGCCCTCCCAAGCTGAAGTCATGCTCCTGGCACAGTAGACTCCACAGACCACCATATTTGACGGTGTCCAGAGCAACGTCGGCGTCGGGTGGGCTGCCGAGATGCTACAATTTCTGCAACTTGTCCATGCGGTGGCGGTACAGCAGCGCCGACCAGGCTTCCTAGTTGAGGAGTTGACGACGCATGGGCCGCTGGCTGCAACATACCATGCATCCAGCAGATGCACTGACAACCTACACAAGTCTAGCATAGTCGGATCGGTCGCGAGCATTAGCGGAACCAATGTAAGGTAATTTGCGTAGGAAATAAGACGAGAGCATTGGTCAAATTTCAATAAACAATCTGACTCACTAGCTCGCACGCGGAAGGCGGGAGAGGGCGTGGCGCATTAATCCTGAGAAGAAAGCTGGAAATAATGGAGGAAACAAAGTAGGACGCCAAAAATATCAAGTAGCAACAAACACATGCGTTGGGCGAGGGAGGGAAGAATTGGTGGTAGGAGATCGAGAGATAAAATGAAGGTTGGCGTGGCTTGCGACGGCTTGCCCTGGCCATATTGCCATGGCTGTAATTGTACAGACATTTCGCCATGCCGCGTCCAATCCGCCTTGTCTAAATTACATTACAAGGCCTGCAATTTAAATGTACGTGAAAGGGCACCATGCGAAAACATCTATCAAAATTACTACGAGGCCTGCCAGGTCATCGCAAGTCACACTAATATATATTTCAGTGTGACTTAGGCTTTCATCACAGTGATTAAAATTTTCGCCCTACAACAGCGCCATTTTCGACGCATGCGGCGAAAGCACATCGGTGACTTCGGGTGTCCATTTTCCCGAATGAAAGCTATTCGCATTCAAAGGACGTAAACGGCCTGTATTTCGGCCCCAGTCTTGGCTTTGCCGGACTTCAATAAACCTTTCAAGTGATTACCTATGTATCCTTGCTCGGTACAGCAGGTGCTGGCTCGTGCAAGACACGCATCCTTTCGCTTTCGCAAGTAAAAGTATATTCCAGCGGAGCTGAATTATACTACTACCGACCAGCAAATGCTTGGTATTGTCCATGCATTGACCAAATGGCGGTGTTACTTTGACGGATCACGCATGACCTTGGTCACAGATCATAACCCGCTCACGTATTTCGATACCAAATCGTTCTGTCGCGACGCATGGGCATATGCCAAGAGGACCTGGCGCCTTTAACAACACGTGGGAGTACCGCGCTGGTCGCAATGTGTGGCTGACCCTGTCAGTCGCAACCCAGACATGTCCTCTCCAGCAGACGTCGCAAGGGCTTACCACCTCATGGTGCTTGCTCTCTTGGTCAGAGGATTCCGTCCTCAGTCAAAAGAAATCCAAAGCTCCGACAAGGAGGCAGGGTTTTCAGAAACCCGTCCCAGGGCTCCGACTTCGATCCCGATGACTTTGAATTAGTCACGGAAACACGCCAACGTCGCGTTCCGATACCGTTAGCGCCGGTCCCATCGCCTTTGTCTGTCATGGGCAGTACCATCGGCAATGGTCAAGGTGACACGACGTCGACGACGTCCAACGCCCTTGGCGTCGGCCCCCTCATCTTCTTCTATTATGGACAGAATTTTAGCGGGATACCCTACCAAAAAGGGTCCAGTTTAAGCCACCACGCTTAAGTTTATAAGCCTGTCTTGAGCTTGTTGTAATCCGTTTGGGGGGAGTTTAACATAGGGCAGGTGGTTTATCTAGTGTTGAATTGGGTTTAGGGCTAATCCAGTGGGTTTATCTGTTAACTCGCCATGGAGTCACAAGGGGGAGTTTATGTTGTTAAGTAACATGGTTTTTAGCTTTTGGGGATCTGAGTTTACTCGTCGTAGAGCCGAATCGTTGTAGAGCCCACTCGTTGTATGTGTGTATAGTTGGGTAATGTCTATAATTAGCATGGTTACTCGATATCTTGTCTAACTGTCTGATCCGCTTTGTGTGCTCCAGGGCTGCTTACTTAGGAGGACCCCCAGCTTTGAGTCTCGAGACTCAACCAATTAAATAGCATGCGTTCTGGGCCCGGACAGCCAGCGTCTTGAGATGTGGCTACAGACCCGCAACCGACCCATGTCTCCCGTCAGCGACGCAGCTAAACCACTCATTAAAAGCGCCTGGAGTCGCATCCCGAATGAAATGAAATTATTCATGAACTCAAATGATTTTAATTGTATTTTATTTATTTTATGTTGTGTTATTTAATTCGATTTTATTCCATTCAATTAAATTTAATCAACGTGATTTGACTGCATTGAATTGTTTTATTTTTTATGAATTCGTATCGAATTTAATTTAATTTAATTGGATGTAATTGAATTTTATTGAACCGATAGATGTTATAGCATTGTTAACTATAAAGTGACGAAAATGGGAGTTGTTGAAGGGCTGTTGATTTGTAAGCAGTATTGAATTTTTCTGTAATAATGAAGTGCAATGCATGTTTGTAGATTGGCTTTATTTTTAAGAATTTGATGCAAGAAAAATGAGACCAATAAAGTGTCTGGTTGAGTTTACGGATTTGTACAAGGTATTTATTGCGTGTCGGCCCAGCCCAGACGTGAACGTTATGTCCCGTCCTCATCTGGAGATTGTTTTTTCCTCTCGCGGCTCATTGCATCAGCTCATTGTGCTTGGCAATGAAATCTGTTGTTTTGCACTAGTACCTACAGGTTGGGCAGTAGCAACTGTAGCCTCGGGGGGGTGCTGTTCGTGCATGCATGGAACTTCGACCTATTAACTTCATAGCAGTAGACTGTGATCAACCTTACAGTGGTGCAGATCCGTGTGACCAAGATCAAGTTTGAAAATATGGGATGCAGTTATGAGCTTGAGCAAGCTTTCAATTAGCTGGATTACCTCACCGCCGTAGACTGTGAGAAACCTAACACTGGTGTTGATCCATGTAACCAAGATCAAGTTTGAAAATGTGGGATCGAGTTGTTTTGTATGAGCAAGCTTTCAATTAACTGGATTACCTCACCGCCGTTGACTGTGAGCAACCTTACAGTGATGTAGATCCATGTAACCAAGATCAAGTTTGAAAATATGGGATGCAGTTATGAGTTTGAGCAAGCTTTTAATTAGCTGGATAACCTGACCGCCGTAGACTCTGAGCAACCTTGCAGTGGTGTTGATCCATGTAACCAAGATCAAGTTTAAACATATGGGATCGAATTGTTTCGTATGAGCAAGCTTTCAATTAAATTGGTCACCTGACCGCCATAAACTGTGAGCAACCTAACAGTGGTGTAGGTCCATGTAACCAAGATCAAGTTTGAAAACATGGGATCGAGTTTTCATTCAAGAGGGCTTTCAATTAACTTGATTTCCTAACCGCCATAGACTGTGGACAGCCTTACAATTGCGCAGATTCATGTAACCAAGATAAATTTCTAAAATATGGGATTGAGTTTTTACATGAGCGAGCACAGCTCACAAGATAAAGTAATCAAACAAAGTGTCATGCTATGCTATGCTAGTAATTCCACCTTGCACATGCGGTACGGTTTTGGTTGGGCTGATGCTCATTTAGCATGACCAAATACACATATCGTTCTCGGTCTTGAGCCCCTAACTCTTTGTAGTGTCCGTGTCCTTCGCCTCCTTCTTACGCACTTGCAAGAGGAGATTACTTTGTCATAGATGCTCCAAGCGCTCGACACTAGCCATCCATTTGATCGGAAGGAGGGATATGCATGAGTAGGTTACAGCCGAGTTACTGCCGTGTATGTACCTACAGCCAGACCCCCCAGTCCCCCACACGCTAGGTACACACTAGGGTTGTTCAGGACTCTGCGTCGTGCAGATAGACGCAACGTTTGAGGGTCCGTTGCGTCATGAGACGCAACGTGGGGAGGGTCCGTTGCGTCGCTATGGGTTAGTTATGGGTCGATTGAGGGTCGGTTGCACGCACGACGCACGCCGTAAAACTGTTTACGTTTCAGGACGCAGATGTGGCGGTCCTCCTTAACAACCCTGGTACACACACTCTAGTCCGAGGCAGAGTAATTGCAGTGCAAGGTTCAGTACCTCCACTCTGAGTCAGAATACACGCATTCTGACTCAGAATGCCCATCGAAGGCGGGGCTCGCGGCTCGTTCATCCACTCGTTTTATCCTGCCGCGGGTCTGCCTAGAATATTGTGTTGGACGGTGTTGGACCAAACACGATTGTGAAAACGGGGAAAACCTGGACTGGAACCTTATCTCGTTCTTCATCGCCGCTTTGCGAATCTTGTCGCAGCTGCTAGTAATTCCCTCATAGCTTATCGACTATCTGAGGCTCAAGCTTTTAATTGTCCAGAAAAACTCCGCCCAGCATTTCCTACGTTGCACTTTCATCTGCTAGCTCCACATCGTCTCCCACTGATTATTCCCCATACACCGGGTGCCAGTTGCTCCGCCCACGCGCGATTCCCATTCTGCAATAACGATTCGAATCTGAGCTTCTGCTATTAATTCCCCCATAACTTGGCGGCTGTCTGAGGCTGAAGCTATTTATTGTTCAGAACGTGCGAAGTCTGCGAGGAAGCATCGATACTTGCGTTCATAGTAATTGCTGGATGTCGGTGGTGGCAAACTGGGAATAACGTATCGCGGTCAACGTCCCACACTACCATGCGTCCCTGTCGAACCTCGATGCTCGTCACCTTCCACTCTCATCGTGTCGACCGGGCTTGTCCACATTTGGAGTCCAGTAGCACTAGGAAAGGCCATAACCATCATTAGCAGGGGGAGGAGCAGCAGCAGCAACAGCATCATCATCATCATCATCATCATCATCATCATCATCATGAACATGTGTTTGGTATGTGTCTGTGACAGAGGGCGGTGGATGAGGCGGGGTGAGGTGTATGCACTTGCACATGCATGTGCTGGCATAAACACATACACATGCATTTGCTGACATACACACATGCAGAGTGCATGCAAGTTTCCATTCGTGTGCCATTATGAACATTTACACACGCACATTCATTTGCCAACATAAAAACGTACAGATATGCATGCATCTGCCGACATAAACACATACACACACATGCATGTGTCAACATTAAAACATGCACATACTCTAACATCTGCCAAAATATTCAAATGCACGTACGCATGCATCTGCCAACATCCCCCCCCCCCCCCCCCCCCCGCTTTGTTCTCGTAGGTACTGTCACCGCCTTTGTCTGTGTTTGCCATTGCCCTTGCCTTTGTCTTTGTCACTGCCCTTGCCTTAGTATATTTTTCTGTATATATTCATGTCTTTGTCCGTGCCGCTCTTCGTCCCTGCCGCGTTTCTTTCACTACGAGTGTCTATGTCTTTGCTTTTGTCTTTCCCCTTGCCTCTTAATATTTCTTTGTGTATGTCTAAGTAGCTGCCTCTGTCTTAGAATCTAACTTTTTCACTTCCTTTGCCTTTGTTTTTTATCTGTCTTCCTCTTAGTTACTGTCTTTGTCACTACCTCTGTTTATGCCTATCTCTCCTATGCCTGTCACTGCCACTACCCTTGCCCTTGCCTCTGTCTAATTCTTTGTCTATGTCTCAGCCTTGGTTTTTGTCTTTGTCACTTTCTTTGTATTCGTGTTACTGCCTTTGTCTATGTCTTTGCCTTTGTCACTTCTTTTGTCATTGTTTGCCACTGTCACTGCCCTTGCCTTTGTCAACGTCTTTGCCTATGTCTTTGCCACCATTTGTCTTGTATGCTGCACCATCTGTCTTGTATGTCGCACAATGTTTCTTGTATGTTGTGCCATTTATCTTGTAAGCTGCACCATTTGTCTTGTAAACTACACCACATGTCTTGTTCAACTAGGCGACACCACGCCTGGCTTTTTTTGTTTGCAGGAAAAACTGTATTGGCCGCTGGCAGGAATTCTGCTTGTGCCCACAACGGCTGGGTCAGTGTCTGATTTCATGGACTTTGAGGAGAAGACAAGGACGTGCTGGTGGACAAGAACTTGGACGAGCGAGGACGTAGAGCTTGCTTCTTTAGTTAAATCATATATCTGATTCAAAAACTTGATAAATGGGTCATAACGTTTGCTTCTTTATGGCCCATTTCGGGTTCATGAACCCATCCCACCTGAATGGGTGGTACAAAACATAGCAAACTACTAGGACCCAACCAGGATGGGTCATACATCATTAGGGTTGTTGATAAGGATGCTGCGTCGTGTGTCGCAGACACAACGTTTAAGGGTCAGTTGCGTTGCAGACATAGCTTTTGTGGGTTGATTGTGTTGCAGATGGTCTAGTTCGCTATGTCTAGTTCGCTACGTCATTAATTAGCCATCATAAATAGGTTCTCTCCATTGTTTATTTTTTGGGCTACGCGCAGCAGCTTCTAGGTAGCTCCTTTTCCGTGGTCCTTGGGCCACATTTGGAGCTATCCTAGGTATGGTAGTGCGTTTGGAAGTTGTTGTGGAAATTGTTCGAGTGCAGCTGCAAGCGTTAGGTTTGACAGAGTGGCTGGCTATTGGAGTTGGCTGGAAGCATAGTCTTTGTCCATGATTAGTTGGATCAAGTGTTCATATTGCTTTGTGATATGATCTCATTAGGCAGTTGGCTAGTATATGTTGAACTTGGTTACATAGCTTCAACAAGTAGCTTCATGCGTATTACATATTCTATTATATAATGAAACCTGTAACAATCGATACCAATTCACAGTGTCTGCCAGCCTGGCGAGGCTTGGCTGCCAGCCTGGCATTCCTTGCCAGGCTGGCCCAACCCCCACATGGATAACCCAATCGATAATCCCTTGGATAACCTCCTCGGTAACCCATGGGATAACCCCCTAGATAACCCAATGGACTACCCCATAGATAACCTAGTGGGTAACCCACTAGATAATCTAATGGGTAACCCACTAGATAACACTTTGGATAACCCCCCGCACCACGAGTTAAACCACCACGTTTGACTTCTACCAGTCTAGCGTTACCAACCTCACCAAGCGCTAAGCGTGTCTTAATCCACTGAATTCACTAAGCGCGAGAAAGCTCAGGCTTATGCCATAGATAATCTCCTTGAGGAACTCAAGCTTATATAAACGATAAGCGTGTTCGCAGGCCAAAACATGACGCGCTTAAACTCGACCCTTTTTGGTAGGGATACAGAAGGACGCAAACTTCGGCCGACCACATCGAGCGCCATGATCAATGCAAAGCATGCATGCAATCCGCCCAAGATCGGCAAGAAGCCCATTACGACAAACGACGCACGGTAGTTTTCTTCAAGATTGGTGATAAAGTTCTCCTTTCCACCCGCAATATGAAGTTCAAAGCGACGGGTAAACAAAGAATTTACTCCGCGTTTTGTCGGACCATATACGATCACAAAATGCATTGGTCCACGCGACAAGCAGTCCGGAGTTGTACGACAAGTCACAGCATGCCGCTTGGCTTTGCCTAAGATGATGCGCATCCACCCCGTGTTCCACGTGGGTTTGATCAAACATTGGCGCTCTGATGGCACCGTCCACGTTGGACAGCCTCTCGAGTACGACTCCGACGGTGCACCAATTTGGAATGTCGAATGCATTATGCGCGAGAAATCAGCACATCCAACAAACGACGACTGGAATACTTGGTTCAATGGAAGGACTTCGGTATCGAGCAAGACACTTGGGAGCTCGCCTAGGCGGTCAAGACAACTGCTCCTCATGTTGTCACGGCATGGGAGTCCCGAGTTACGCCAGTTTTGTCACGACGACAGAAGCGGGCCCATCACCCTACCATCGCACTCAACGCATACGACACGACGATACGATTTTTGTCATAATGAAACAATCTTCAACGGAGTACTCAAAAGGGATGTTAAATGGTTCTCTCCGAAACCAACTTGTTTCCACAAGTATTTTGAGCACGACGCAAGACCACTGGGTTTCACATCCCCTCCTACTCTACGATCAGATGCGGGGTCCGCATCTCTTCATGGGGTGGGGAGTGTAACGGTACAGAACCCTTCACGTGTATTCTGGTCCGTTAAGCGAGACATACGGATACTCAGTACCCGTAAGACACGTTACGAACGCACGTGAGACAGTACCATACCTATGTACTGCCTCATCGCTCTCACCGCGCACGGTGAACACAAAGACTACGAGTTACTCTGGACGAACCCTTCTACTACATACACCCACGAATACGTTCATCCACGAGCTGCTCTACATCCCCTCTTAGGTAACCTCTAAATAAACCTGTTCTGCTAGCTCACGCATATTAACATACACGTAATCCTAACCTTCACGTTACGCGCTTCCTAGACTAAACCCTCAAGCTGCTAGTAAGCATCCTGAGCTGTTACAGCTTAGAGAGTATCTAAACAAAATATTGGTATTTCTAGATACTGCCTAGAGAGTATCTAGACAAGCAATATCTAGATACGAATATCTGTACTTCTAGATACTGTTTAGATAGCTTCTAGACAATATCTGAAACCGTACTTGCGCCTGTACGTATCTGTGGTAGCTAGATAACATCTAGATAGTATCTGTACAATATCTGAGACAAATATCTGAGATAATACTTTGAAATGAGCAGATACGTATCTGGATGCTCTTCAGATAATCTCGAAATTGTATTACAACTTGTTCATGGTGATCATTAAATCATCCCATGAGTTAGTTTACATAAATATGAAGTAAATTTGTGCTTCTCAACAACTTGATAGATAGGTAGCTTCAATTAAACACCATTGTACAGGCAAAATGACCTACTACTCTTACGCAAACCTCACTCGTAACATCTGGCCAAAAATAAATCAACACATTATAATAAGCAAGCAACCACACAAATTACGAACCACACCTCATCCTACCAGTTGATTGTACAATTTGTGATATATGGTAGTGCATTACTCCATTAGATTGTCAGCAACGCAACTAGCTACAAGACACATACTTCTTATATGGGAATTATATGCTTGGGACCGCACTAGCTACTATCTCTATGAGTAAATAAGTCTCATGAGATCCCATCCTTCAAGCCTCACGAGTGCCAAACAGCTAGCCCTCTATACAGCAGCTAGCCCTGCTCCTACACTCCAGTCCTATCTATCCTAGCTATTTACCCCCTGCCCCCTTGTTTGTCCTGCTCGCTGCCCCCCTATTCTCTCGGCCTGCAGGTTTTGCAGCAGCTAGTTCATTAGCCTTACATGGCACCAAGTTGAATAATAATGCCATGCCATGTTACATTGATTCTTGACCCTCCCAATATTAAATTGAACGGATAAGTAAGCAACTGCTTGTGCATCCATTACCAAGGAGGCTGCCACTGCTGCTTCACGAACATTACACCACCCACTCGGGGAAGTCGACAGATCGCTAAATGCGTACGAGCGCATGGGCAGCGGAATGCACGTGGAACGCACACGGGGTCTGCGATTAGTCATAGTCATTTAATGACTAATCACTTCTAAGCCCTATACCCGCGTCGCTTGTCGCTCGGAATCCTGAGACATTTCGCCTACATTTAGCCAAGGCGAATTGTCGTCGAAATGTCTCAGACTTCTGAGACATTTCGCCTGCACCTCGCCACACACGGCGGCTTGTGCACGTTAATGAGGCGAAAAGTACGGTATTTTGAGACATTTCGCTTGTACTTCGCCTGCAGGGCGGTTTGGGCACGGTGGTCGGAGAGGTCACATTTCAGGAATATTTTCCAGGAGCATTTCTCAATTACATCAGGATTCGAGAAGATAGATTACATACATAATAAACAATGCACCCATTAACCTATTGATCTACCTATATATATATGTAAGCATCCTTACACATGTACATCCACTACAGCCCATATATTCCCTATACATCCATTAACCATAGATAGGCAGCGAGCAAAAGACGACGAGCAGCCAAATTGCTGGCTGGAGCCATGTAGCTAATTAAGTTCAAGTACAAGTATATACGCAGCCTGCAGGCAGCTATCTAGCTATTTGTCTACTTATGAAAACATAGGCCTATATATCCACCAAGAAGAAACGCCCAATCAAAGCTATATATACATCTATATATCTTCACTGATTCTATTTTAGATTTCCATTATCAGCATGTGTAGTTCCTTCGTGGCAACAATCTTCATCGCAGCCGTAGCATTTACATCCATCCTTTTGCCCTGCAAGACATGCAGAGCAGGGCATGCGTTAGAGAGCAACCAAGGGCAGGGTTAATGGCAAGGGGCAGGCACTATGAATAAAACAGCATTTTACGAACTAGAATTTGGCTTGGAAAATTCTACGAACCCCCCTCGTAAAATGTTGGGCTCTACTTCGTAAAAAGCGGACACCCCATCGTAATTTTAGGTTTACGAACTAGGATTTGATGGTTCGTAAACTGAATGGAGCTGGTTCGTAAAATTCCGGCACCCTTTTATTACGAACTAGGATTTGATAGTTCGTAAACTAAACGGTGCTGGTTCGTAAAATACCGGGCACCCTTCGTGGAATAACCCTCCTTGAATACAGGGAATTTGGTCCCGGATTGTACAGGGAATTTGGTCCCGGATTGTAGTATTTAATACTGGACCGAACCTTTTCTTCTTCTGTAAATTCGGGACCTGGGCTCCGGGCTAGGTTAGGGTATTTCCCGGATTGGGTCCCGGTTTTTTTTTCAGGCAGTGCTTGCACTAGAGACTTTGGATCATACGAGATGTATAGATGGATTGCAATGTTTTATTTACAGAGATTTTTAAGACTGAAAAATTTGAATTCAAATGTCGTCCGTTAACTATGTGTCAATAACGTGCATAGTTAATCTGTTTTAACTCCCTTTAACGTCCAACACTGTTTCCATAGTGAATGTGTCATTGCGTCAGTGAGTTAGTGAGTTAGTGAGTCAATCAGTCAGTGAGGCAGTGAGGCAATCAGTTAATCAGTCAATCAGTCAGTGAGACATTGATTCAGTGATTCAGTTATTCTGTGAGTCAGTTCCTATAATAAGCCCACGGACCCCACCCCAGGGCCGTGCGTGTGCGTGACTGCGTGTGCGTGTGCGGGGGCGGGGGCAGGGGCAGGGGCGGGGGCCCACCGGGCGGGGGTAGGAGCAAGCCACGCCACCTGCCGCTGGCCAAAACCCGTTCAGTAGGACGGGACGTACCGTTCACGTCTGGGCTGGGCCCAAACGTGAAATACCTTGTGAAATTCCTTAAAATCAACCAGACTCCTGATTGGTCTCATTTTTCTTGTATCAAATTCGTAAAAATAAAGCCAATCTACAAATGTGCATTGCATGAACGTTCCGCACTGCTTAAAATCCCACAACCCTTCAAAAACTCTCATTTTCGTCACTTTTTAGCCAACAAAGCTGCAACATCCATCGATTCCATGAAATTCAATTACATCAAATTTAATTTAATTTAATCATATTCGAATTGACAAAAAATAAATCAATAGCATGCATCCAAATCACGTGAATTAAATTAAAATGAAATGAATAAAATTGAATTTAAATAAAAACAACATTCAATACCGGTACAATTAAAATAAAATTAATTAAAATAAACTGAATTGAGGATTCAATTCATTTCCTTCGGGACGCGCCACCAGGCGCCCTTAATCAGTCAGTGAGTGAGTGTCTCAATCAGTCAGTGATTCAGTGAGTCTATGAGTCTGTGAGTCTGTGAGTTAGTGAGTCAGTGAGTCAGTGAGTCAGGACTAACTGATCAGTGAGTTAGTGAGTCAGTTAGTCGATGAGTCATTTAGTGAGTCAGTGAGTCAGTGAGTCAGTGAGTCGGTGAGTAAATCAGTCAGTGAGTTAGAGAGTCAATGAGTTAGAGAGTCAGTGAGTCAATCAGTCTGTGAGTTAGTGAGTAAGAGAGTCAGTGAGTCAATCAGTCAGTGAGTCAGTGATTCAGTGAGCCAGTGAGTCAGTGATTCATTGAGTCAGAGAGTCAGTGAGCCAGTGAGCCAGTGAGTTAGTGAGTCAGTGGGTCAGTGAGTCAGTGAGTTAGAGAGTCAGTGAGTCAATTAGTCAGTGAGTCAATCAGTCAGTGAGGCAGTGAGCCAGAGAGTCAGTGAGACAGTGAGTCAATCATTCAGGGAGCTAGTGAGCCAGTGAGTCAGTGAGTCATTGAGTTAGTAAGTTGGTGAGTCAATCAGTTAGGGAGTCAGTGAGTCAGTGAGTCTTGACTTGGAATTAATGGGTTTGGGGTATAGGGTACTGTGTATTACGAAGCTGAGTTCCGAATTCCCCGGGATTTCGGGGGAATTCGTACCAATTTGGGATGAATCTAGTTCGTAATTTGCTACATAGGCTTCGTATAAGGCTTTGGGGATGAATCTAGTTCGTAAATTGATCATAGGCTTCGTAACAGGCTATGGGGATTCTCGATCTACGAACCCCCCCTCGTAATTTGCTAATTGGGCTTCGTAAAATGCTTTAGATGATAGACAAAACTTTACTAGGGTCCTCAAGACATATTACGAGGGGGGTTCGTAGATTTTCACTTTACGAAACCTGTCCGAGAATTAGCAAGTTCGTAAAATGCTGTTTTATTCATAGTGTTGTCAATTTGGGAAGGTGATATCGGTTTTTAATCGTTATGTTGTTGAGCGCACGGCAGTCGCAAACAACTCGATATCCAGTTCCACCCGGTTTCGCACTAATCATAATAGGTGCTCCGTACGGGGACGAGCTCAGGGCAATGAATCCTTGTTGGAAAAGGTCAGCGACGTATTCTTCACAGAGCAGGGTTTCAGCCGGGCTCATGTGACGGTTCCTGTGATAACACTCGGGGAAGTGACAATTTCGCTAAATGTAGGCGAAAGGCACGATTTGCAGCGGAACTACAGATAAATGTAGGCGTACAGTGGACGAAATGTCTCGGCTCACCGCAAACCAGCGATCCCGACAGACACCCAGAACTTTTCGTAGACTGAAGCGTGACCAATAACTCCTCGATCGCACGTTAACTACTGAGTTGTAATACGCGAAGGGGTATGCAGCTTTCTGTCGCTCGAGGTTCTGTTAGCAACCTTTTCGAGGGGTCATTCTTGCGAACCTGCAAAGCTCTGCCAGCGATTCCGAGATAGGATGAACAATTAGGCAACGAAGAACTAGCGCGAACTACTTGTTGGCAAATAGCTTTCATTCGGGAAAATGGACACCCGAAGTCACCGATGTGCTTTCGCCGCATGCGTTGAAAATGGCGCTGTTGTAGGGCGAAACCAGGACGATTTTAATCACTGTGATGAAAGCCTAAGTCACACTGAAATATATATTAGTGTGACTTGCGATGACCTGGCAGGCCTCGTAGTAATTTTGATAGATGTTTTCGCATGGTGCCCTTTCACGTACATTTAGACAAGGCGGATTGGACGCGGCATGGCGAAATGTCTGTACGATTACAGCCATGGCAATATGGCCAGGGCAAGCCGTCGCAAGCCACGCCAACCTTCATTCTATCTCTCGATCTCCTACCACCAATTCTTCCCTCCCTCGCCCAACGCATGTGTTTGTTGCTACTTGATATTTTTGGCGTCCTACTTTGTTTCCTCCATTATTTCCAGCTTTCTTCTCAGGATTAATGCGCCACGCCCTCTCCCGCCTTCCGCGTGCGAGCTAGTGAGTCAGATTGTATATTGAAATTTGACCAATGCTCTCGTCTTATTTCCTACGCAAATTACCTTACATTGGTTCCGCTAATGCTCGCGACCGATCCGACTATGCTAGACTTGTGTAGGTTCTCAGTGCATCTGCTGGATGCATGGTATGTTGCAGCCAGCGGCCCGTGCGTTGTCAACTCCTCAACTAGGAAGCCCGGTCGGCGCTGCTGTACCGCCACCGCATGGACAAGTTGCAGAAATTGTAGCATCTCGGCAGCCCACCCGACGCCGACGTTGCTCTGGACACCGTCAAATATGGTGGTCTGTGGAGTCTACTGTGCCAGGAGCATGACTTCAGCTTGGGAGGGCAGCATGGTATGATTTGTTGGCACCAGGGTACTTCAAATTGCCAAATTGGCCAGCGCTTTAGCGCACTTGAAAACAAAAAAACTGCGCTTTGTAGAGCAAAAAGCGCAAAATTGCTTGCAGCGCTCACAAGGGGTTGCAAAAAACTGCGCTTAAAGCGCATAGGGGGTCAAAAAGTCAGCGCTCAAAAGCGCAAAAGCGCGCGCTTTGAATTACCCTGGTTGGCACTGTGCAAAGTAGTATGCTGGGACAACTTGCTCCCAACTCTTATGTGAGTCATACTTCCACCTGTTCTCTCCTGGGTTGGAGTAGAGCTTTAAAGGACACGGGGCCTTACACTCTAGTGGGATCATGCACTGCCCTGGACTCTGTCCATGGCATGCATCTTCACATTGGGTTCACTTCTAGTGGTTGTGGCAGTAGTCTTGGCACATTGCCTCTTGCGTTGTAGTGGAGACTAGTTCTCCTTGCTTGCTTCTCTGGGTGTTGGATGGGGAACAGTCCAACCTTGTCTTTATGCTTAGGTCTTCCGGATCCATTCTGCATGGTAAACTCAGACAAGGGTGGACAATGCAAGGCTGGGGTTCAGGTACCTGAGCTTGAGGCAGGTTGTACTTCCAGGGCGGGGGATCTCCCTACCAATACGCAGAAACAACACAAAGGGTGTCAATAAATGTAACTATGCCACTATGAATTAAACTCGATTCTACTATACCCCATTTTGACTAGTATTTATTTATTACGACCCCATGGTTGTTTTTGTTGCATTTGGTCGTATTTTTTTTATACGATAGGGGTAGTAAATGTTAATACAATAGGGGTAGTAAACCATCAGATGGTGTCGTAAACAGTCAAATTTGTACTAACCCAATATACAAGCCCTAGTATAATACCCTAGTAGATTCGTTACCTAGTAGATTCCGGTGTAAGAATTCTACAAGAATCCGTGTAGAATTATGGGGGAATAAATCTACTAGAATCCGGGTAGAATTATGGGGTAAGAATTATACTACAATTCGGGTAGAATTCTGGGGTAAGAATTCAGGAGAATTCTCGGGGAATAAATTGGGCAAATTTGGGGATTCTGGTGAATTTGGGGGGAAATTCAGGGGGATTCCGGGGGAATAAATCGGGCAAATTTGGGGGGAAATTCAGGGGGATTCTGGTGAATTTGGGGGGAAATTTTGGGGAATTCTTCGATTCAGGGTATAATTCTGGGGCAGGAATCTTACTATAATCCGGGTACAATTCATGGGGTCGGGTAGAATCCGGCTAGAATTTTGGTTTTTGGGAAATCGTACCTCCCCGGATGGCCTGGTAGGAGCAGTGCTTGCACTGTAGATATATTTAAATAATATATAATAATATACATAAATAATAGAGATTATATATACATATATATATATATATATATATATATATATATATATATATATATATATACACACACATAGGTAGGCTCGTGGGGAAACATGGCATGGAACATCTATGTTACAGAATAGGATGGCAATGGATGAAGCTTAAATTGAAGAGGATTGTAATAATCGATTACTTAAAACTAGTGATGACACAGACCCCCAACACCCCATGAAACTAGTGATGACATAGGCCCCCAACACCCCATGACTGTAGTGATGACATAGACCCCCAATACCCCGTGCCACTAGTTATGACATAGACCCCCAACACCCCAAGACTGTAGTGATGACATAGACCCCCAATACCCTCATGCCACCAGTTATGACATAGACCCCCAACACCCCATGACTGTAGTGATGACATAGACCCCCAATACCCCATGCATGACACTAGTGATGACATAAACCCCCAACACCCCATGTCACTAGTGTTGTAGTTCTGACTACATAGTATGTGGAGCTGCCTGGAAGCTGCTGGTGTTGCTACCTGAAAATAGTATCTTTGCATGCTATATAACCACTCAGTGTCTGACTACATAGTATGTGCAGCTGCCTAGAAGCTGCTGGTGTTGCTACCTGAAAATAATACCTTGGCATGCTATATAACCACTAAGTATCTGAAAAGGTAGCATGTGGAGCTGCCAAGATGCTGCTGGTGTTGCTACCGGAAAAGAAAACAATATGCAAGTTATCATAGCACTTAGTGTCTGACAATGCAGTATGTGGAGCTGCATGGAAGCTGCTGGTGTTGCTACCTGAAATTAACACATCAGGTTAGAAGGACATAGATAGAGCCATAACCTCTTAGTGCCAAACTATACATATGTATGTAGATGTGTGTAATCAATAATTACGTTCTTCTTTCAGGGCCAAACAAATGCCTACGTTTTCTGTAACAAGGATGGTTGTCCTAGACCCTACTATATATGTTTATGTCCTCCTTCTTCAGTGCAAGCACTGCTTCTAACAAGCCATGCTTGGGTGCCCAAATTAGAGTGGCAGGACAGGTACAACAACCCTATATATAACCGTATATATATCAGTTCAAATAAAAGGACAGGTATAAATTATTGTACTCGGATCAGTTACATAAATAGAAGTCCAGATCATGGGTAATAAGACTTCTCATGGAATCCGGGTATAATTCAGAGGTACAAATTCTACTACAATCCAGGTATATTTCTGGGGTAGGTATCGTACAATGGGATAAGGGGGGTAGTATAATGGTGTACAGGCGAATTCCAAATGAAGGGTATCGTACTTTATTCCTGGGGTATAGTAAATCGATCGCAAAACGTCTGGATCGACTTTCCTAAAAAAGTACGAGGGGGGTAGTATTTTTTCAATATACGATGGGTGCAACAAAAGTACTAGGTAGTAGAATCGAGTTTAATTCATAGTGTGCCCGCCCTTCTTTTTTGCAGGGACCCATGCTCTGTCTGGTAGCGGTCTGAAGCTTGCTTGTAGGTAGGGTTTCACATCAATGTGGCCTAGGGAATTCCGACTTGATCACATGCCTAAATAGTGTCCACCTGCTTGCATGCCTCCTTTTGTGCATTCATGTCTGTATGCCTGCCTTTCTGTCTTCCTCCTTGGTGACTGATTGGCTGACTATCTGGATGGTGACTGCAGCTTGGAGGTGCTAGGCATAGAGTGTTCAGCCCATGGAAAAGTGGCTTGGTTGCCTGCCTGCGTGCCTATCTGTTGCACGCATGAATACTTGCTTGTCAGTCTGCTTGAGCGCTTGGCCATTGTTGACAAAAGAGAAGGGGGCTTTAAACTATCATCAAATAAGAAGTAAAGGGTGCTACTTAATTTAACTATGCCTGCATTCTGTATTTGCAGGGACCATTGCTCTGTCTTCCCTCCCAGTTCTGATGTTGCACTGTCACATGAGGCTATTGGACAACAACGTAAGTGATAAGTGAAGCTTGCTTGTAGGTGCGGATTTGCAACAAATGTGTGGCATAGGGAATTATGTCTTGATTCATGCCTAGGTGGTGCCCACGTGCATCTGTCTATGTTTGTGTCACTGTCTCTGCCATCATCTCTGTAACTGCATCTGTACTATGTCTCTGTCTATGTACTGCCCTTCTTTGATCTCTAACGCATACCCTGCTCTGCACATCACTGTCCTGCCCCTTGCCATCCTCCCTGCCCCTCTTTGCTCTCTAACGCCTGGCTTGCTCTGCTCATCACTGTCGTCTTGCCCCTTGCCATTATCCCTGCCCCTCTTTGCTCTCTAACGCATGCCCTGACTTGTTCATCACTGTCGTCCTGCCCCTTGCCATTATCCATGCCCCTCTTTGCTCTCTAACGCCTGCCCTGATCTGCTCAACACTGTCGTCCTGCCCCTTGCCATTATCCCTGCCCCTCTTTGCTCTCTAACGCCTTCCCTTCTCTGCTCATCACTGTCATCCTGCCCCTCGCCATTATCCCTGCCCCTCTTTTCTCTCTATCGCCTGCCCTGCCTTGTTCATCACTGTCGTCCTGCCCCTTGCCATTATCCTTGCCCCTCTTTGCTCTCTAGCGCCTGCCCTGCCTTGTTCATCACTGTCGTCCTGCCCCTTGCCATTATCCCTGCCCCTCTTTGCTCTCTAAACGCCTGCTTTTCTCTGCTCATCACTGTCGTCTTGCCCCTTGCCTTTATCCCTGCCCCTCTTTGCTCTCAAATGCCTGCCCTGCTCTGCTCATCACTGTCGTCATGCCCCTTGCCATTATCCCTGCCCCTCTTTACTCTCTAACGCCTGCCCTGCACTACCTGCTCATCACTGTCGTCCTGTCCTTTGCCCATTATCCCCTGCCCCTCTTTGCTCTCTAACGCCTGCTCTGCTCTGCTCATCACTGTCGTCCTGCCCCTTGCCTTTATCCCTGCCCCTCTTTCCTCTCTAACGCCTGCCCTGCTCTGCTCATCACTGTCGTCATGCCCCTTGCCATGATCCCTGCCCCTCTTTACTCTGGTGAGTACAAACCAGCTGGCAGGGATAATGGTGAGGGGCAGGACGACAATGATGAGCAGAGGCAGGGCAGGCGTTAGAGAGCAAAGAGGGGCAGGGATAATGGCGAGTGGCAAGACGACAGTGATGAGCAGAGCAGAGCAGGTTTAGAGAGCAAAGAGGGGCAGGGATGATGGCAAGGGGCAGGACACTGTGATGAGCAGAGCAGAGCAGGCGAAAGAGAGCAAAGAGGGGCAGGGATAATGGCAAAGGACAAGACGACAGTGATGAGCAGAGCAGGGCAGGCGTTGGAGAGTAAAAAGGGGCAGGGATAATGTCAAGGGGTAGGACGACATAGATGAGCAGAGCAGGGCAGGTGTTAGAGAGCAAAGAGGGGCAGGGATAATGGCAAAGGGCAAGACGACAGTAATGAGCAAAGAAAAGCAGGCGTTGGAGAGCAAAGAAGGGCAGGGATAATGGCGAGGGGCAGGACGACAGTGATGAGCAGAGCAGGGCAGGCGTTAAAGATCAAAGAGGGGCAGGGATACTAGCAATTGCCATTATCCATGCTCTTGGTTCTCAAATGCATGCCTTACTATGCTCATCACTGTGGTCCTGCCCCTTGCCGTGCTCCCTTCCCTTCTTTCCTCTTGAACGCATGCCCTTCTCTGGTCATCACTTTCCAGGCGTACTTTGCTCCCTTCCCTGCTTTCCTCTCTAACACATGCCCTGACCTGCTTATCGCATTTATGCCCCTCACCGTGCTCCCTGCCATTCATAGCTCTATAATGCATGCTCTGCTCTGTTTAGCACATGCCTGCCCCTTGCCCTGCTCCCTGCCATTGGTTGCTATGTAACGCATGCCATGCTCTGCTCATCACCGCACCGTCCTGCCCCTTGCCATTAACCCTGCCCTTGGTTGCTCTCTAACGCATGCCCTGCTCTGCATGTCTTGCAGGGGAAAAGGATGGATGTAAATGCTACGGCTGCGATGAAGATTGTTGCCACGAAGGAACTACACATGCTGAAGATGGAAATCTAAAATAGAATCAGTGAAGATATATAGATGAATAGCTTTGATTGGGCGTTTCTTCTTGGTGGATATATAGGCCTATGTTTTCATAAGTAGACAAATAGCTAGATAGCTGCCTGCAGGCTGCGTATATACTTGTACTTGAACTTAATTAGCTACATGGCTCCAGCCAGCAATTTGGCTGCTCGTCGTCTTTTGCTCGCTGCCTATCTATGGTTAATGGATGTATAGGGAATATATGGGCTGTAGTGGATGTACATGTGTAAGGATGCTTACATATATATATAGGTAGATCAATAGGTTAATGGGTGAATAGTTTATTATGTATGTAATCTATCTTCTCGAATCCTGATGTAATTGAGAAATGCTCCTGGAAAATATTCCTGAAATGTGACCTCTCCGACCACCGTGCCCAAACCGCCCTGCAGGCGAAGTACAAGCGAAATGTCTCAAAATACCGTACTTTTCGCCTCATTAACGTGCACAAGCCGCCGTGTGTGGCGAGGTGCAGGCGAAATGTCTCAGAAGTCTGAGACATTTCGACGACAATTCGCCTTGGCTAAATGTAGGCGAAATGTCTCAGGATTCCGAGCGACAAGCGACGCGGGTATAGGGCTTAGAAGTGATTAGTCATTAAATGACTATGACTAATCGCAGACCCCGTGTGCGTTCCACGTGCATTCCGCTGCCCATGCGCTCGTACGCATTTAGCGATCTGTCGACTTCCCCGAGTGGGTGGTGTAATGTTCGTGAAGCAGCAGTGGCAGCCTCCTTGGTAATGGATGCACAAGCAGTTGCTTACTTATCCGTTCAATTTAATATTGGGAGGGTCAAGAATCAATGTAACATGGCATGGCATTATTATTCAACTTGGTGCCATGTAAGGCTAATGAACTAGCTGCTGCAAAACCTGCAGGCCGAGAGAATAGGGGGGCAGCGAGCAGGACAAACAAGGGGGCAGGGGGTAAATAGCTAGGATAGATAGGACTGGAGTGTAGGAGCAGGGCTAGCTGCTGTATAGAGGGCTAGCTGTTTGGCACTCGTGAGGCTTGAAGGATGGGATCTCATGAGACTTATTTACTCATAGAGATAGTAGCTAGTGCGGTCCCAAGCATATAATTCCCATATAAGAAGTATGTGTCTTGTAGCTAGTTGCGTTGCTGACAATCTAATGGAGTAATGCACTACCATATATCACAAATTGTACAATCAACTGGTAGGATGAGGAGTGGTTCGTAATTTGTGTGGTTGCTTGCTTATTATAATGTGTTGATTTATTTTTGGCCAGATGTTATGAGTGAGGTTTGCGTAAGAGTAGTAGGTCATTTTGCCTGTACAATGGTGTTTAATTGAAGCTACCTATCTATCAAGTTGTTGAGAAGCACAAATTTACTTCATATTTATGTAAACTAACTCATGGGATGATTTAATGATCACCATGAACAAGTTGTAATACAATTTCGAGATTATCTGAAGAGCATCCAGATACGTATCTGCTCATTTCAAAGTATTATCTCAGATATTTGTCTCAGATATTGTACAGATACTATCTAGATGTTATCTAGCTACCACAGATACGTACAGGCGCATGTACGGCTTCAGATATTGTCTAGAAGCTATCTAAACAGTATCTAGAAGTACAGATATTCGTATCTAGATATTGCTTGTCTAGATACTCTCTAGGCAGTATCTAGAAATACCAATATCCGTATCTAGATATTGTTTAGATACTCTCTAAGCTGTAACAGCTCAGGATGCTTACTAGCAGCTTGAGGGTTTAGTCTAGGAAGCGCGTAACGTGAAGGTTAGGATTACGTGTATGTTAATATGCGTGAGCTAGCAGAACAGGTTTATTTAGAGGTTACCTAAGAGGGGATGTAGAGCAGCTCGTGGATGAACGTATTCGTGGGTGTATGTAGTAGAAGGGTTCGTCCAGAGTAACTCGTAGTCTTTGTGTTCACCGTGCGCGGTGAGAGCGATGAGGCAGTACATAGGTATGGTACTGTCTCACGTGCGTTCGTAACGTGTCTTACGGGTACTGAGTATCCGTATGTCTCGCTTAACGGACCAGAATACACGTGAAGGGTTCTGTACCGTTACACTCCCCCCCCCATGAAGAGATGCGGACCCCGCATCTGATCGTAGAGTAGGAGGGGATGTGAATCCCAGTGGTCTTGCATCGTGCTCAAAATACTTGTGGAAACAAGTTGGTTTCGGAGAGAACCATTTAACATCCCTTTTGAGTACTCCGTTGAAGATTGTTTCATTATGACAAAAATCTTATTGTCGTGTCATATGCGTTGAGTGCGATGGTAGGGTGATGGGCCCGCTTTTGTCGTCGTGACAAAACTGGCGTAACTCGGGACTCCCATGCCGTGACAACATGAGGAGCAGTAGTCTTGACCGCCTAGGCGAGCTCCCAAGTGTCTTGCTCGATACCGAAGTCCTTCCATTGAACCAAGTATTCCAGTCGTCGTTTGTTGGATGTGCCGATTTCTCGCGCATAATGCATTCGACATTCCAAATTGGTGCACCGTCGGAGTCGTACTCGAGAGGCTGTCCAACGTGGACGGTGCCATCAGAGCGCCAATGTTTGATCAAACCCACGTGGAACACGGGGTGGATGCGCATCATCTTAGGCAAAGCCAAGCGGCATGCTGTGACTTGTCGTACAACTCCGGACTGCTTGTCGCGTGGACCAATGCATTTTGTGATCGTATATGGTCCGACAAAACGCGGAGTAAATTCTTTGTTTACCCGTCGCTTTGAACTTCATATTGCGGGTGGAAAGGAGAACTTTATCACCAAACTTGAAGAAAACTACCGTGCGTCGTTTGTCGTAATGGGCTTCTTGCCGATCTTGGGCGGATTGCATGCATGCTTTGCATTGATCATGGCGCTCGATGTGGTCGGCCGAAGTTTGCGTCCTTTTTGTATCCCGCTAAAATTCTGTCCATAATAGAAGAAGATGAGGGGGCCGACGCCAAGGGCGTTGGACGTCGTCGACGTCGTGTCACCTTGACCATTGCCGATGGTACTGCCCATGACAGACAAAGGCGATGGGACCGGCGCTAACGGTATCGGAACGCGACGTTGACGTGTTTCCGTGACTAATTCAAAGTCATCGGGATCGAAGTCGGAGCCCTGGGACGGGTTTCTGAAAACCCTGCCTCCTTGTCGGAGCTTTGGATTTCTTTTGACTGAGGACGGAATCCTCTGACCAAGAGAGCAAGCACCATGAGGTGGTAAGCCCTTGCGACGTCTGCTGGAGAGGACATGTCTGGGTTGCGACTGACAGGGTCAGCCACACATTGCGACCAGCGCGGTACTCCCACGTGTTGTTAAAGGCGCCAGGTCCTCTTGGCATATGCCCATGCGTCGCGACAGAACGATTTGGTATCGAAATACGTGAGCGGGTTATGATCTGTGACCAAGGGCATGCGTGATCCGTCAAAGTAACACCGCCATTTGGTCAATGCATGGACAATACCAAGCATTTGCTGGTCGGTAGTAGTATAATTCAGCTCCGCTGGAATATACTTTTACTTGCGAAAGCGAAAGGATGCGTGTCTTGCACGAGCCAGCACCTGCTGTACCGAGCAAGGATACATCGGTAATCACTTGAAAGGTTTATTGAAGTCCGGCAAAGCCAAGACTGGGGCCGAAATACAGGCCGTTTACGTCCTTTGAATGCGATGTGATATGCATGCTTGAACAAGGCCAATAAGTCACTCTTGACATCAGACAATGTCAGGAGAGGGGCAGTCAATGAAGAATATCCGCGGATAAATTTCTGAAAGTGAAGTTCCGAAAATAAATTTCCGAAAATAATTGCATAAGCCCCGAAATGATAGGATGTGCTTTACCTTCGTGAAGGAGGCCAGTCCCAACTGTGCTCACCCATTTCGGGTCTACTTTAACGTCGTCGCCGTCAATGAAGTGTTCAAGGAATGTAACTTCCGATTTGTTGAAAGAACATTTGGACAGTTTCGTTGTCGTGCAAAACCTGGAGGACTGTAGCCATGTTGGCTAGATGGTCTTCAAGAGTCTCTCCGTACGACGAATTTACGAGTAGTATACGCTGACAATAATGCATGTCCCGGGAGGAGAACAGATTACCCAGAGGTTCCACTAATCCACAGCCAAGCTTTCGGCTATGGTCTTACGATTGGGGGCAACTTGGTACTGATCAAACCCGCATCCCGCCTGTGTACCGCGACCTTCTGGGGAGGATCGAAACCCCCCGTTTTACTCCCGGGCCAGGCAATAATGTCAGCGTAAACTACTTGGACACGAGTGCCTGATTAGCATCTGATTCAAATGCCAATCCGGCACTCGTGTCCTAGTAGTATACGCTGACACCATAAAAGAGGCTACTTAACGCAATAATCGTTTTCAGAGTTGGCCAGTCGCGGACTGTGCTCACCTTTTCGGATCAACTTTAATTACATATCGCGTCCAATGTAATGACCAAGGAATTTAACTTCCGTTTGTTGAAAGAACATTTGGACAGTTTTGCGTAAAAGTTGTTGTCCTGTAAGACCTGGAGAACCGTCAGTAGCCAAGTTGGCCAAATGTTCTGCCGGCGTGCGTCCGTAAACCAGGATATCGTCCAAGTACACTACGACAAACTTATGCAAGTAGGGCGCAAATATCTGGTTCATGACCGCCTGGAATGTGGCAGGCGCGTTCGCCAAACCCATCCCTAGAACTTTAAATTCAAATTGACCCATCGGGGTAGTGAACACAGTCTTTGGAACGTCCTCGTCCGAAATTCGTATTTGGTAATAACCAGACGTGAGGTCTAGGGAACTAAACAAAGTAGCTCCATCTAGCCGGTCAATAGACTTGCACTATGAATAAAACAGCATTTTACGAACTAGAATTTGGCTTGGAAAATTCTACGAACCCCCCTCGTAAAATGTTGGGCTCTACTTCGTAAAAAGCGGACACCCCATCGTAATTTTAGGTTTACGAACTAGGATTTGATGGTTCGTAAACTGAATGGAGCTGGTTCGTAAAATTCCGGCACCCTTTTATTACGAACTAGGATTTGATAGTTCGTAAACTAAATGGTGCTGGTTCGTAAAATACCGGGCACCCTTCGTGGAATAACCCTCCTTGAATACAGGGAATTTGGTCCCGGATTGTACAGGGAATTTGGTCCCGGATTGTAGTATTTAATATTGGACCGAACCTTTTCTTCTTCTGTAAATTCGGGACCTGGGCTCCGGGCTAGGTTAGGTTCTGGGTATTTCCCGGATTGGGTCCCGGTTTTTTTTCCAGGCAGTGCTTGCACTAGAGACTTTGGATCATACGATGTATAGATGGATTGCAATGTTTTATTTACAGAGATTTTGAAGACTGAAAAAATTGAATTCAAAAAAGTGATAATGAACAATAGCTATTATAATTTGGCCATTTACAAATTCTCCTCATATGTGGGGGAAATTGTACCCATGAATTGGGCCTAGAAAAATGGTACCTATATGGTCTGTATTCTGTCCCTGCCCCCCCCCCCCCCCCCCCCCCCCCCCCCCCCTGCCACCCCCACTGGCTAGTTTAGCTATAGCTACTATTATATGATGAGTGATAGCAGCAGGTGCAGTGTCATCAGGCTTCTTGATCTTGTCCCTGATCCCAGCATGCTGATGACTTGCTCCTTGTCCACCATGCCGCAATATGTGGAAGTCACTGCCTGCCGGAACTGCAGCAGCATGAAATGAAGGTGGTGGAGTTAGAAGATTATTAGTTGCTTGACCAAGCACAAGCCATTTGGATAATCAACGAATCAGCAAGCAAGAAAGCGAGCAAGCATTCACGTGGTAGCAATTACGATGATGAGACAGATAGATGGTGCAGCATACAAGACACATAGTGCAACATACAAGACAGATTGTGCAGCATACAAGACATATGGTGCAATGTACAAGACAAATGGTGCAGCGTACAAGACAGATGGTTCCGATCTACTCACATGTGTTGGTTCTATAACAACATATTGCCACTGTGTAGCCTAGTCAGGGGAGACTTCTTCGTGTTGTTCTCCCATTGTCTTCAAGATACATACACCTCTTGTCGTCGCTTGCGCCAGGAGCAGGACCCTAGTTAACAGGCAGGTGTCAATAATCAGACAGCAGGCAGGCATTTGTCAATCATAGAGGTACATAGGCATGCATGCAGGTGTGAAGCAGGCAGGCAGCAGAGAGAATTCAAGCAGGCAAGCAGGTAACTAAGCGGGCAAGCATGCAGGCAAGGAGGTTGGCCTGGAGGAGGTACGGCCACTGCATGAGTCGGTGAGTCAGTGAGTCGGTGAGTCAGTGAGTCAGTGAATCAGTGAGTCAGTGTGTCAATGTGTCATTGAGTCATTGAGTCAGTGAGTCAATGAGTCAATCAGTCAGTGAGTCAGTGACTCGATGAGTCAGTGAGTCAATCAATGAGTGAGTCAGTGAGACAATGAGTCAGTGTGTTAGTGAGACAGTGATTCAGTGATCCAGTGAGTCAGTGAGCCAGTGAGTGAGTGACTCAATCAGTCAGTGATTTAGTAAGTCTGTGAGTAAGTGAGTCTGTGAGTCAGTGAGTCAGTGAGTCTGTGAGTTAGTGAGACAGTGAGTCAGTGAGTTTGTGAGTCAGTGAATCAGTGATTCAGTGTGTCAATGTGTCATTGCGTCAGTGAGTTAGTGAGTTAGTGAGTCAATCAGTCAGTGAGGCAGTGAGTCAATCAGTTAATCAGTCAATCAGTCAGTGAGACATTGATTCAGTGATTCAGTTATTCTGTGAGTCAGTTCCTATAATAAGCCCACGGACCCCACCCCAGGGCCGTGCGTGTGCGTGACTGCGTGTGCCTGTGCGGGGGCGGGGGCAGGGGCAGGGGCGGGGGCCCACCGGGCGGGGGTAGGAGCAAGCCACGCCACCTGCCGCTGGCCAAAAACCCGTTCAGTAGGACGGGACGTACCGTTCACGTCTGGGCTGGGCCCAAACGTGAAATACCTTGTGAAATTCCTTAAAATCAACCAGACTCCTGATTGGTCTCATTTTTCTTGTATCAAATTCGCAAAAATAAAGCCAATCTACAAATGTGCATTGCATGAACGTTCCGCACTGCTTAAAATCCCACAACCCTTCAAAAACTCTCATTTTCGTCACTTTTTAGCCAACAAAGCTGCAACATCCATCGATTCCATGAAATTCAATTACATCAAATTTAATTTAATTTAATCATATTCGAATTGACAAAAAATAAATCAATAGCATGCATCCAAATCACGTGAATTAAATTAAAATGAAATGAATAAAATTGAATTTAAATAAAAACAACATTCAATACCGGTACAATTAAAATAAAATTAATTAAAATAAACTGAATTGAGGATTCAATTCATTTCCTTCGGGACGCGCCACCAGGCGCCCTTAATCAGTCAGTGAGTGAGTGTCTCAATCAGTCAGTGATTCAGTGAGTCTATGAGTCTGTGAGTCTGTGAGTTAGTGAGTCAGTGAGTCAGTGAGTCAGGACTAACTGATCAGTGAGTTAGTGAGTCAGTTAGTCGATGAGTCATTTAGTGAGTCAGTGAGTCAGTGAGTCAGTGAGTCGGTGAGTAAATCAGTCAGTGAGTTAGAGAGTCAATGAGTTAGAGAGTCAGTGAGTCAATCAGTCTGTGAGTTAGTGAGTAAGAGAGTCAGTGAGTCAATCAGTCAGTGAGTCAGTGATTCAGTGAGCCAGTGAGTCAGTGATTCATTGAGTCAGAGAGTCAGTGAGCCAGTGAGCCAGTGAGTTAGTGAGTCAGTGGGTCAGTGAGTCAGTGAGTTAGAGAGTCAGTGAGTCAATTAGTCAGTGAGTCAATCAGTCAGTGAGGCAGTGAGCCAGAGAGTCAGTGAGACAGTGAGTCAATCATTCAGGGAGCTAGTGAGCCAGTGAGTCAGTGAGTCATTGAGTTAGTAAGTTGGTGAGTCAATCAGTTAGGGAGTCAGTGAGTCAGTGAGTCTTGACTTGGAATTAATGGGTTTGGGGTATAGGGTACTGTGTATTACGAAGCTGAGTTCCGAATTCCCCGGGATTTCGGGGGAATTCGTACCAATTTGGGATGAATCTAGTTCGTAATTTGCTACATAGGCTTCGTAAAAGGCTTTGGGGATGAATCTAGTTCGTAAATTGATCATAGGCTTCGTAACAGGCTATGGGGATTCTCGATCTACGAACCCCCCCTCGTAATTTGCTAATTGGGCTTCGTAAAATGCTTTAGATGATAGACAAAACTTTACTAGGGTCCTCAAGACATATTACGAGGGGGGTTCGTAGATTTTCACTTTACGAAACCTGTCCGAGAATTAGCAAGTTCGTAAAATGCTGTTTTATTCATAGTGAGGACGGTGCGGTGATGAGCAGAGCATGGCATGCGTTACATAGCAACCAATGGCAGGGAGCAGGGCAAGGGGCAGGCATGTGCTAAACAGAGCAGAGCATGCATCATAGAGCAATGAATGGCAGGGAGCACGGTAAGGGGCATAAATGCGATAAGCAGGTCTGGGCATGTGTTAGAGAGGAAAGCAGGGAAGGGAGCAAAGTACGCCTGGAAAGTGATGACCAGAGAAGGGCATGCGTTCAAAAGGAAGGAAGGGAAGGGAGCACGGCAAGGGGCAGGACCACAGTGATGAGCATAGTAAGGCATGCATTTGAGAACCAAGAGCATGGATAATGGCAATTGCTAGTATCCCTGCCCCTCTTTGACCTTTAACGCCTGCCCTGCTCTGCTCATCACTGTCGTCTTGCACCTTGCCATTATCCCTGCCCCTCTTTGCTCTCTGACGCCTGCCCTGCTCTGCTCATCACTGTCGTCCTGCCCCTCGCCATTATCCCTACCCCTCTTTGCTCTCTAACGCCTGCCCTGCTCTGCTCATCACTGTCGTCCTGCCCCTCGCCATTATCCCTGCCCTTCTTTGCTCTCCAACGCCTGCTTTTCTTTGCTCATTACTGTCGTCTTGCCCTTTGCCATTATCCCTGCCCCTCTTTGCTCTCTAACACCTGCCCTGCTCTGCTCATCTATGTCGTCCTGCCCCTTGACATTATCCCTGCCCCTTTTTACTCTCCAACGCCTGCCCTGCTCTGCTCATCACTGTCGTCTTGTCCTTTGCCATTATCCCTGCCCCTCTTTGCTTTCTTTCGCCTGCTCTGCTCTGCTCATCACAGTGTCCTGCCCCTTGCCATCATCCCTGCCCCTCTTTGCTCTCTAAACCTGCTCTGCTCTGCTCATCACTGTCGTCTTGCCACTCGCCATTATCCCTGCCCCTCTTTGCTCTCTAACGCCTGCCCTGCTCTGCTCATCATTGTCGTCCTGCCCCTCACCATTATCCCTGCCAGCTGGTTTGTACTCACCAGAGTAAAGAGGGGCAGGGATCATGGCAAGGGGCATGACGACAGTGATGAGCAGAGCAGGGCAGGCGTTAGAGAGGAAAGAGGGGCAGGGATAAAGGCAAGGGGCAGGACGACAGTGATGAGCAGAGCAGAGCAGGCGTTAGAGAGCAAAGAGGGGCAGGGATAATGGCAAAGGACAGGACGACAGTGATGAGCAGGTAGTGCAGGGCAGGCGTTAGAGAGTAAAGAGGGGCAGGGATAATGGCAAGGGGCATGACGACAGTGATGAGCAGAGCAGGGCAGGCATTTGAGAGCAAAGAGGGGCAGGGATAAAGGCAAGGGGCAAGACGACAGTGATGAGCAGAGAAAAGCAGGCGTTAGAGAGCAAAGAGGGGCAGGGATAATGGCAAGGGGCAGGACGACAGTGATGAACAAGGCAGGGCAGGCGTTAGAGAGCAAAGAGGGGCAAGGATAATGGCAAGGGGCAGGACGACAGTGATGAACAAGGCAGGGCAGGCGATAGAGAGAAAAGGGGGGCAGGGATAATGGCGAGGGGCAGGATGACAGTGATGAGCAGAGAAGGGAAGGCGTTAGAGAGCAAAGAGGGGCAGGGATAATGGCAAGGGGCAGGACGACAGTGTTGAGCAGATCAGGGCAGGCGTTAGAGAGCAAAGAGGGGCAGGGATAATGGAAAGGGGCAAGACGACAGTGATGAGCAAAGAAAAGCAGGCGTTGGAGAGCTAGGAGGGGCAGGGATAACGGCAAAGGGCAAGATGACAGTGATGAGCAGAGCAGGGCATGCGTTAGAGAGCAAGGAAGGGCAGGGAGCACGGATAGGGGCAGGATGGTGATTAGCAGGGCATGGCCTGCGTTACAGAGCAATGAAGGGCAGGGAGGATGGCAAGGGGCAGGACAGTGATGTGCAGAGCAGGGTATGTGTTAGAGATCAATGAAGGGCAGTACATAGACATAGGCATAGTACAGATGCAGTTACAGAGACGATGGCAGAGACAGTGATACAAACATTGACAGATGCACGTGGGCACCACCTAGGCATGAATCAAGACGTAATTCGCTATGCCACACAATTGTTGCGAAACCGCACCTACAAGCAAGCTTCACTTATCACTTACGTTGTTGTCCAAAAGCCTCATGTGACAATGGAACATCAGAACTGGGAGGGAAGACAGAGCAATGGTCCCTGCAAATACAGAATGCAGGCATAGTTAACTTATGTAGCACCCTTTACTTCATTTTTGATGATAGGTTAAACCCTCTTCTCCTGTGTCAACAATGGCCAAGCGCTCAAGCAGACAGACACGCAAGTAAACATGCGTGCAACAGACAGGCACGCAGGCAGGCAACCAAGCCACTTTTCCATGGGCTGAACACTCTATGCCTAGCACCTCCAAGCTGCAGTCACCATTCAGATAGTCGGCATATCAGTCACCAGGGAGGAAGACAGATAGACAGGCATACAGACATGAATGCACGAAAGGAGGCATGCAAGCAGGTGGACACTATTTAGGCATGTGATCAAGTCAGAATTCCCTAGGCCACATTGTTGTGAAACCCTACCTACAAGCAACCGTCAGACCGCTACCAGACAGAGCATGGGTCCCTGCAAAAAAGAAGGGCAGGCATAGTTACATTTATTGACACCCTTTGTTTTGTTTTTGCGTATTGGTAGGGAGATCCCCCTGGAAGTCCAACCTGCCTTAAGCTTACGTACCTGAACCTCAGGTCCTACCCCAGCCTTGCATTGTCCACACTTGCCTGAGTTTACCATGCAGAATGGATCTGGAAGACCCAAGCATAAAGACAAGGTTGGACTGTCACCCAACACCCAGCAAAGCAAGGAGAACCAGTCTCCACCACAACACAAGAGGCAACGTGCCAAGACTGCCACAACCACTAGGAGTGAACCCAATGTGAAGATGCATGCCATTGACATGGGTCGAGTGCGTCAGCCAAATAGACACAGTGCTGCCACCATCTATCATGCAGGGTCTCAAGGGATAATTGCCACGCATGATCTCCTGATACAATGCTTGCAGCCAGGGCAGTGCATGATCCAACTAGAGTGTAAGGCCCCGTGTCCTTTAAAGCTCTACTCAGGCCCAGGAGAGAACAGGTGGAAGTATGACTCACATAAGAGTTGGGAGCAAGTTGTCCCAGCATCCTACTTTGCACAGTGCCAACTAATCATGCTGCCATCCCAAGCTGAAGTCATGCTCCTGGCACAGCAGACTCCACATACCACCAAATTTGACCGTGTACAGAGCAACGTCGAGTGGGCTGCCGAGATGCTGCAATTTATGCAGCTTATACATGCGGTGGCAGTACAGCAGCGCCGACCGGGCTTCCTGGTTGAGGAGTTGAGGACGCAAGGGCCGCTGGCTGCAAGATACCATGCCTCCAGCACTGACAACCTACACAGGTCTAGCATAGATCTATAGACGGATCGGTTGCGAGAATTAGCGGAACTGATGTAAGGGAATTTGTGTAGGAGAGAGGAGCAGATAGAGCATATGTAAAATTTCAAAAACAATCTGACGCACTACTTCGCGCTTGTCCACGCGGAAGGCGGAAGAGGGTGTTGCGCAGTAATAATACTTTAAGAAAGCTGGAAATAAAGGAGGGAATAAAGCAGGACGCCAGAAATATCAAGTAGCAACAAACACATGCTTTGGGCGAGGGAGGGAAGAATATGAGGTAGGAGTACGAGAGGTAGAAGGTTGGCGTGGCTTACCTTAGCCATATTGCAAAGGCTCTAATCGGTGGGCTCTAATCATACGGTCATTTCGCCATGCCGCGTCCAATCCGCCTTGGCTAAATGTACGTGAAAGACTGGTGAAAGGACACCCTGCAAAGACATCTATCAAAATTAGTAAGAGCACTGACAGGTCATCGCAATTCACACTAATATTTCAGTGTGACTTAGGCTTTCATCACAGTGATAAAATCGTCATGGTTTCGCCCTACAACAGCGCCATTTTCGACGCATGCAGCGAAAGCACATCGGTGACTTGAGGTGTCCATTTTCCCGAATGAAAGCTATTTGCCAACGAGTACTTCGCGCTAGTACTTCGTTGCCTAATTGTTCATTCTATCTCGGAATCGCTGGCAGAGCTTTGCAGGTTTGCGAGGATGACCCCTCGAAAAGGTTGCTAACAGACCCTCGAGCGACAGAAAGTTGCATAGCTCTTCGCGTATTAGAACTCAGTAGTTAACGTGCGATCGAGGAGTTATTGGTCACGCTTCAGTCTACGAAAAGTTCTGGGTGTCTGTCGGTATCGCTAGTTTGTGGTGAGCCGAGACATTTCGTCCACAGAACGCCTACATTTATCTGTAGTTCCGCTGCAAATCGTGTCTTTCGCCTACATTTAGCGAAATTGCCACTTCCCCGAGTGACCCCCGGGGCCGACCTCCAGGGCCCCCTACTATTTGTAGTTCAGTTGTCTATAATTGCGATGCCCTGGCTACAGGTTTGCCCGAAGTGAGAGGGCAAGGGGAAATAGTATCCAGTTAGCATATTGGGCGCAGGCGCGCAGCATCTCGCGAGTGAACCCTTCCCACCCCACCGACTCATTAACCCAATACTCGCTCGGTTCCTACAAAGCAGACAGATGTGTGCTGGAATAAATGCGATACCCATTAGCTATCAGCTATGCCCGCGCTGTAATCAAAGAGTAGAGGGAAAAGCAGGGGTCAGCTGTCAGTCAGAGCTCCGGGGGAATTCTGCAAACAGCGCGAAATTGTTAACATTGATGCCGGAAGCGAGTAGAAGGGCACGCATTACCGCCCAGTGCAAAGCAATAGCTGCCATATATAAGCGCGCCCAGTCAGAGCTTTGTTCCTGTTGCGAGTGAAAAAAGGGCGCCAAGCATTCCATTCAACAGCAGCAGTTGTAATAGTTGTGGAGGAATAGCTTCAGAGTGAGCGCTCATAAGCGACTGAGGTTTGGCCAGTACTGGTCGTTAACATGTGCCTGTCGCTGATTCGAAGCTCCCAGTGCTGGTCCATGCTTGTGTAGATTGACATGTTTAGAAACAGCGCAGGAGGGGGAGAAGCGAGTGCTGTGACGGGGAAGCTGCAAGGTTAGGTGTTTCAGCAAGAGCTGGTAGTGAAGTAAGTGGCGAGTTGGGGCGTAACAGCAAGCGAGCTCGAGGTTTCACAAAGCCCTGTGTCGAGGTTATTTCATGGGGTACGCGCCGGGTACGTGGCCTCAACCCCCCCCTGCCCCTTTCGCCTCCCCCCGGATGAGCTGGCTGGATTCTGTCCAGCGTGTTACCCAGTGCCCTGTCCAGAGCATGCTCCCATGTGATGGGGAATTTGGGATGCGCGATGCCTGAGCCAACAGTATGGCTGATGCTAAACATTAATAATCGTTCTGCACGATGCTGCAGCCAGCGTTTGGGTCGACCGGAAACATTAATAATTGTGTATGAACGATGCCCAGGCCAAAGTTTCGCGAGCTCGAAAACATTACCCAGACCTGAGAAAATGATGGACCATTTCGCAAGAAACATTAATAATCGTGCCTGCACGATTAATCGTGCTTAGGAAAAACGCTGTCTCTGACTACCCGAAGTTCCATGGAGGCAGGTGCAGCAACTCCCGAGGCTGCAGTTCCTACTTCTCAACCTGTAGGAACTAGTGCGAAAGAGCAGATTTCCGTGTCAAGCACAATGCGCTGATGTAATGAGCTATGAGAGTCACGAAGAAGCGAATTGTTCAAGGGGAAATCGTAGACATGCTCCAGGTCCCTGGACTGAGTCCACAGGACAAGAGGGAAACGACAAATGAAAACGCCGCGTCCACAGTCCGCAACCCTGAGATACGTACGCGAAAAAGTGCCCTCAAAGGTAATCCGCCCCCGACGGGAATCGAACACGAGTCGGAAAGAGTTCAGGCCAGTCAGATAAACCGGCAATTTTGACCGGCGTTCTTGGGAAATTTGAAGATGTGAAGATCTGACGATATCGCTTAACAGCCTGTTTCCAATTGAGGGTTAGACCGGGTTATGGAGCATAACCGTCCTCGGCAATCGGAAACACTCGAAAACTTGTACTTCGCTCGACCGACTTGTACACCACGTCGGTGACTAGTGGTGTATTGCGGCGGGCTTACCGCAACACTTGTCCCGCTTGCTGCAAGCCGCTTACCGCAAACCGTGCAGGGAGGCTGTGCTGCTGTCCAGTCTCGGCAGTGATTTGCTGAGTTTATGTAACGAACCCTCTCTCTCTTTCCTCTCTTGTGGTTGGTGGGCTTGGTGTTCTGGATTGCTTACTTTTTCATCCCTCCCCTTTCCGCTCTCCTTTACGCCTCTAGTTTGTTTCCTTTTTGGGGACTTGACCTAGTTTGTTTTCAGGTTTGTGGGGGTGCCTTCAAAACCCTCGTGCTTCCGTGTTATAAAATTGGATGGTCGGCAGGCTGTGCTGCTGTCCAGTCTCGGCAGTGATTTGCTGAGTTTATTTAACGAACCCTCTCTCATTGCAAGCAGGTTGTAAGCACGTATGTAACCTGCTTACAACAAGCAGGCCGCAAGCGCCCTGCTTGTTGCAAGCTGGTTTGCTGCAAACCGGCTGCAAGCGCCCTGCTTGCTGCAAGCTGGTGTGCTGCAAACTGGTTGCAAGCGCCCTGCTTGCTGCAAGCTGGTGTGCTGCAAGCGTCTTGTTTGAAGCAAGCTTGTTTGTTGCAAACGCGTTTGTTGCACACGGGTCTGCATCAAGTGGGTTGCAAGCCAGGTTCAGGTGAGTTGTAAGCGGATGTATTCTGGGTTGGATCTTGATTGTTACACCCGGGGTCCCGCCATTCGTTGAAGGATGTGCTTTCGGCATCCTCTCCATATCAATTTGCAAGCGGTTGGGGCGTGAGTCGGAGCAATACTGTTACATACCCGGTTCACTGTCATACATGAGTGGACATCTTAAATTCTTCATTGCCAAGTACATAACTAATTTAGTATCACTCCTCTCCAAAACTGATTGCTACCACTACTTTAGTATGCTGAACAATAAATGGGCCTACACCCCTACTTAAATAAATACCACTGGTGAGTGGCACTCACTCACTCCTCTCCATGTCTGACCAACTGAAACCAATAGATTAGTACCCCTACTTGAAGTCAGTGTGCTGGACAACAAACGGGCCTACTACACCCCCACTTAACTAACTAAGTACCACAGGTCAGTGGCACTCACTCCTCTCCAAAACTGACCAACTGAAAATACTACGTCCCTTTGCTTCACCTTGCTGAGTGGTATTGTGTGAGCCCTTCAGCGATGTGTGAGATGGACGCTTTTTTGCGCACCCATGGATACAAAGATGGCCTACAAAGTGTTGACCCCCCACCAAACATCCCAGAGTTGTGGCCAGCCATCGTAGCACATTTCCCCGGCAGAATTGTTTTGCTTTGTCAGTTTGCTGGGCAGATGGTCCACATTCCACCTGGATGGGGACACTACGTGCGCAACGTGCAGACATGTGTGAAGCTCGCTTTTGACATCTACCACACTCAGCATTTCGTCGCATATTCCCTTGTCCTGGCTTGCATCATCAAGTTGTTTGGCAGCACGCAGGGGGCTGACTACATGGGTTGGGCAGGCATTATCTTCCAGGGGATGGACAATGGAAAGGCTATGTAGGTCATGTGACTCCCCTAGCCCTGCCTGTTGTACTACGTGTGCAATACCCACACTACGTAGGTTGTTTACCTCCTACGTGCACAAGGTTGAGTAGGATGCCAGTATGCTAGACTCACCTTACCTTTTTGAAGTTGGCATAGCTAGCATAATTGCGGGATCTGCCCAAATATACTTATGGTTTGTTGGCAACGTATGGTTTGTTGGCACACCTAGGTTGGTACATACCCGACTTGGTAGGCAAAGAGTTTAACTCGTAGTGAACGTATGCCCAATTGCATGTACATCCTGTCTACCATCGATTGTCATGTTTTCTAATATTGGTCTCCAGCCCTCACCTCACATGTCTCCAGCTGTCTCAAGCTGTTTTGTCACAAGCCTCCAGCTGTAAAGCTGCCTAAGTCCTGTTCTGGAATAAATACAATGACAGCATTATTCGCTAACAGGTTTCACCTCTTCTTCTGAAAAAACAGATGTGTGATGTAAACGTGACATGTTGGAACAAGTTCAAACATGTTGTGCAATTTATTCAAGGTTGAGATATAACCAGGCTTCTTATAACCGACAGTTGGTCTAGGAATTCAATGTCGGTCACACTGCCTATTGTCTATATGTTACAATCAGCCTGCATACGTGTGGTAAGCACCAATAGCAAGCCCGCTGAAAGTAAACGGGCAGCATTCAAATAGCAAGCGGGATGCAAGCGTGTTTGCACACCCACTTGCTGCAGTCGAGTGATAAGCACGTTCCAAGTGGCTTGCAAGCGGGCTTACTAACTGCTTGCTGCATATGGCTTGCAGCAAGCGCTTGCAAGGGTCACACTAGTCACCGACGCATTTTCCGGCAAATTTTTATGACGTGCCGGTGCAGATCGGGGTTACGCAGAACCGTTCCCCCCCCCCACGGTTAAGCGTAACCCCGATCGGCCATGGTTCCACGCTGGCAATTAAACCCGCAGCGGTCACTTGCGGCCATCATGTGGAGTTGAGCGCGAGCGCTGCAATTGTTTAGATCGCGCAGTCCCGCGCGACCCCTTCAATTCCCCAATCAACTTGTGACAGATAACGATCCGTCACCTGCGCTACCTCGAGGTGGCGACGACTTCCCCGAGGAAGGGGAACTGACGTGACCTGGCGGACGGTTCGAACCGTTAACCAGGTCCGCGCCTTACGTCCGCGCCCTACACGCGCCCTTCAGACGGTTCGAGGACTCCGGAAGTCTAACTCGAATAGACGGGTTTATCGGTTAACCACGGGAGAATGTATGAGAGTTAAGCCCGAGCTTAACTCTCTAGGCCAGAAAACAGAGAGGTTCAATTCCTTTCTCTCCTGATACTTTATATCAAGCTAAGACGTCTTTCAGACGTCACATTTGGTTTAAGGAGCCTGGTCTCTTTTTTTCCACGCTGGCCCACCCCCCCACCTATCCGCAGATCAACGCCCTCTTCAGTGGACTTACTTTCCGGACCCTCCCTGGACACTGCACCCACCCAACCGTCCGCCCCGCTTCTTGGAACAGAGGCTCTCCTACCTCGCGGCTACTCCCCGTCGGTAAGAAGTCGTGATGCCTCTGCCTGCCCTCGAAAACCCTCCATTTGGACGGGCCATGATAATATGCCTTTGATACTTGTTGCGCTACGCTTGTCCCTTGTTCCGTTGCAGCAGCGAATGCTCGTTCATTGTTCCGTTTCCCGTCCCCACTCACGCCCCGAATTACACCTCCCATGCTTTCGCCTCTGGTCACCGGCCACCCTCTGGGTCCCCAGGACGGGCCTGACCCGACAACGGCTCACGACAACATACCCTGAACTTGTAGCCTGCAGGTTGGGTCGAAACGAGCTCTTAGAAATTGCAGAACGCAACGCCCTTGGGCTACTGTCCACCAGAAATTCACAAGTGAAGTGCACGCACCTCCAGCTGAGACGGGGCTCGTGTCCACCAGCAAAGTGAAAGCAGCTCGAGCTGAGATTGTTCAATTGGGAATCGTTCAACTTCCGGAAATCCCCATGCGAAACGAATTCAGGTCCTTCGACAGGACACCTCGTTTGTTTGCCCCATCACTGGCGGCATCCCTGAAATCCTCACGCGGACACCGAGTGTCTCCCGCTGAACTCCTCGAGGTTCAACAACAAGTCCATGACTTGGTCACGATAGGCTTCGTCAGCCGATTTGTTTTTACCCACGAGTAATAGTATAGAAAGTCCTGCCGTCCGGTCTCGCCATCTCCCCATCGGCCTTCATGATAGACAGCTTCCGAGATTTCATTGGCATATTCATCGTCGTTTACTTGGAAGACATACTCCTCTTCAGTAGACGATGCAGAACACGAAGGGACAACCGAATGGTCCTACCCAAAACAGGCAGATTCTTCCAACCCGAACTCCCGAAGTGAAGTATCTCGGCCACGTGCTCTCGGGGGATGGCAATCGAGTCAACAAAACGCACGTCAGGGCAGTCACGCCTGCCCGACTCCGACCTGCTCGAAGCATGTACAACCGTTCCACTAAGGATACCCCGCACTCGCACCCCCTCTGACCACGATTGAAAAATCGACACGACCCGTGGGTTGGTATTTAAATACCAACGCTGGCAGGCAAGCCTTTGGGTAACGGAACGCCGGACTGCGGGGATCAGGTTTTGTGGCGGCCTGGACCCAAGACTGTCAAAGTGCCTTCAACGCTATAAACGAAAGCCTTACCAACGCTCCTCTGCTTGCCCACCCCGATCCAACGTTACAATTTCGAGCTGTCACGGACGCTTCCATCGAGGGCCGGGGGGCGTTCTCCTTCAGGAGGGTTGGCCGATTGCTTTCCATTCCCACAAGTTCTCAAAAACTCGCGCTTAAGGAATGGCGATGCTATCTCGAAGAATGTACAGGCGAATTCGAACTCGATACTGATCACGAACCACTAGTCTACCTCGCAAATCAACCGATGCTTTCACGTAAGCAAGCCCGAGGCTTTAACGTAAGCAATACATGGAATTTTTCTCTGTGGAACGACTCGACCCTATCCACCCTCGTGAAATTTCCCCCGTTATTTTGCTCGCGTCCGAACGTGACTCTTGGTTCCGGTGTCCTCTAAACACGCAACACCTTACCCTACACCCCGATGGCTCCTGGGTTGGTTCAGGCCGCTCTCTGCGTTCAGCATCCGAGGCGCGCGCAGATCGTGGTCCCAAATGGCAACGCCCTCAAGAGTCGCATCTTGTTCGCCTTCCATTATACCCAGTGTGGCGGGCACCCGGGGTTCGAACGCACGTTCAACTCTATCAACCGTTATTACTGATGGCCTACGATGCGCCTTAATGTTATCGATTACGTTCGATCCTGTCATTCGTGCCAATCGGTGAAGGCTTCACACGAGCAAAGCCAAGACACGCTACAACCGCTCCCTATACGTGGGTTGGAACGACACCATTGGCCGATCCTGCCGATCCTGCTTTGCCGATCTTGCCGATCCCGCCATCCACTTGGCCGATCCTGCCGATCCTGCTTTGCCGATCTTGCCGATCCCGCCATCGACTTAGCCAATCTTGCCGATCCTGCTTTGCCCATCTTGCCGATCCCGCCACTGTGGCCGATCTTGCCGATCCCGCTTAGCCGATCTTGCCGATTTTTCTGAATCCACGAAAAATATACCTGGCCAGGTCCGTAACACACACAACGAACCGTACACACAACGAAAACGAACCGGGGACAAAACAGGGACTGATCGCCCCTCATAAGTCTCCCTTCCTAACGACAGCGCACGCACGCTGACCCCGATGGCAATCCTGACCGCCTTACCAACTGAGACCAATTGCACCCGATTGCTTCACACGAGTCGCTCTCCAACCTCCCGACACTATACTCCCTTCTGACAGCCCTCAGGCGGTGTCTTGGGTTCAACATGTGACCAACGCCTTGGACTGTGCGAAACAGGCCTTTCCGCGGATCGACAGCGCCCAGACGCTAAACGACCACGACCATCGACCTCCTCGAGGGCTGACGCATCCACCCTACGTTCCACGTGTCCATACTCCAGGCTTACGTCCCCGATGGATCCCCGATAATTCGCCCCTACCCCGATCTTTCTGGGCTACCGACGACCCCTCTACGAAATTCGAACGGGTTCGTCTACGTAATCAGTGTAGTGGTCGACCACCAAATCGACTTAGGACTCCTTCGCTACTTCGTACAGTGCCTGCACTCTGATTACGTCCATACGTGGGAACTCGAATCCGACCTCGCTGTTCCAAACGCTCCCATCGAGGTCCCACACGTCCCTGATCCGCACGCGCCGGTCCGCCCCTGCACTCGTCACGAGGACTCGACAGACACCCCTGACGAGTACGTCCTACGACAAAGCACACGACTCCAGGAGAAGTCGCGAGCTAGAGAGGGGGGAAATGTGACAGATAACGATCCGTCACCTGCACTACCTCGAGGTGGCGACGACTTCCCCGAGGAAGGGGAACTGACGTGACCTGGCGGACGGTTCGAACCGTTAACCAGGTCCGCGCCTTACGTCCGCGCCCTACACGCGCCCTTCAGACGGTTCGAGGACTCCGGAAGTCTAACTCGAATAGACGGTTTTATCGGTAAACCACGGGAGAATGTATGAGAGTTAAGCCCGAGCTTAACTCTCTAGGCCAGAAAACAGAGAGGTTCAATTCCTTTCTCTCCTGATACTTTATATCAAGCTAAGACGTATTTCAGACGTCACACAACTCCATCCCTCCTTGCGTAGCCCCTTGGGCCCAGAAGCGTCAGAAGGATCTGGAAAGCATGAGATCAGGGGCAAATTCAGATTCGTGCGCAAATGCTATTTATCAGTAACGAGCAACGCACCTGGTACAGATCTCGCTGCGTTTCCAGCTCATAATGACATCTCTTCCTATTTTCAAAAAGCAGAAGCTCCTGGGATATGGTAACGAAATGGAACAGGACGGGGGCCACGACTTAGAGCCAGAACATGAACTCGTCCATTGCGAGACGTTTGAAGACAAGAAAGGCGAGCCGGCGAGTAAATAATCCAACGCTTCCACGCTGTCGAACAACTGATTTAACGATCACATAACCCAGGTCTTCCCATAACCCAGATTTCAGGGACAATCGGAAACACTAAATTGTACAGCGGGGTTACGCGACAGGAAGCTGGCTAGAACACGGGTTACGAGTATTGCCGCACTACAGTTTGCGGGGTTATCCATAACAGTAACCTGGTCTTATGGAAACAGGCTGAAAGTATCGCATAAATCTGTTTCCTTGAGGAGGCCGACCAACGAAAGACGGCCTGGTCCAGTAGCGAAATGACTAGTGGAAACAAAAAAGGGCGTGAACGTGGCCTGCCTTGCCGTGGCAGACAGCATTGGGCAGCGTGGCACCAGAATGCCCTGTGGAATGCCCAGCTGTTCACCCCAACGATCCCGGGGAATCCACGTAGATGAAAATTCGCTGCCATGTAGATACCCGAACCCCAATCCGGGGAAGGCCCAAACTCGTCTGTGGAAACACGCCCTATGTTGCACGTTGCACGTACGTGCGTACTGCAGGAGATAGCGGAGAATAATATGCCGTGCGTGCGTATCTTTTGCTACCTTGGTCCGTGCGTGCGTATCTTTAGCTACCACGCCTTCCGGTGTTCTTTCATCTTTCATCTGTCTTTCATCTGTCTCTCTACCCATTTTATAACGCTGATATCATCCACGACTGGCCGACCACCATCGATGGGTCCGCTACCTCCACTACCTGCCAGTCTCCAGCGACAATTCTGAACTCCCTTCTGGGATTGCTGCCCTACGCAACCAGCTTTCGTTTCAGTATCGCCTTGCGGACAATGCTGCTCTCATTCTGCGTTATCATGCTGCTTCACGCTGCTCGAGCCGAATATGTGCCTCAGGCAAGTTTGCAGATGCGCGCCGTGCCGTGGCTGCTGCCCGAAGGACATCCCAAGCTGTCGCACGAGGGTCAGCACAACGACTTGTTGAAGTTGTTGAAAAGAACCCAGGAGAACAATTGGGTCACTGTCTTCACGTGCAACAAGGCAGTTTGGCGGTACCTGTTGAATGCGATCTACTCCTTTGTCAGGTTCGGACAGGTGCGAAGACCGATATATTTAGAGGCAGGTGGGAAAATCGTTATAATCGTGCGCGCTGTGCCGCATTATTTTGCATGTCGAACAGGGTTGATGCCCACGGAAGACGAAATGTGGAAATGTATCATCATCATCATCATCATCATCATCATCATCATCATCATCATCATCATCATCATCATCATCATCATCACCACCACCAACACCAACACCACCATAGCAGCATCACAGCAGGAGCACCACCATAGCAGCATCACAGCAGCAGAAGCACAATAGCAGCATCACAACAGCAGCAGCACCATAGCAGCATCATCATACCAGCAGCATCGCCACAGCAACATCACAGCAACAGCATCACCATTGCAGCATCACAGCATCAGCATCAACATAGCAGCATCACAGCAGCAGCATCAACATAGCAGCATCACAACAGCAGCAGCAGAGCAGCATCACAACAGCAGCATCACAGCAACAGCAGCACCATAGCAGCATCACAGCACCATAGTAGCATCAGAGCAGAAGCATCCTAGCAGCATCACAACAGCAGCATCACAGCAGCAGCAGCACCATAGCAGCATCAGCATAGCAGCATCACAGCAGAAGCAGCAGCAGCAGCAGCACCATAGTAGCATCACAGCAGCAGCAGCAGCACCATAGCAGCATCAGCAAAGCAGCATCACAGCAGCAGCAGCAGCAGCGGCAGCAGCACCATAGTAGCATCACAGCAGCAGCAACATCACAAGAGCATAGCAGCATGATCATAGCAGCAGCATAGCAGCATGATCATAGCAAGAGCAGCAGCTGTATAGCAGCAGCATAGTAGCAACAGCATAGCAGCAGCACAGCAGCAGCACCAACATAGCAGCATCACAATAGCAGCAGCACCGTAGCAGCATCACCATAGCAACATCACAGCTACAGCATCACCATAGCAGCATATCAGCATCACAGTATCAGCATCAACATATCAGCATCACAGCAGTAGCATCAACATAGCAGCATCACTATAGCAGCATCACAACAGCAGCAGCACCATAGAAGCATCACCATAGCAGCATCATCATACCAGCAGCATCGCCACAGCAACATCACAGCAACAGCACAACCATAGCAGCATCACAGCATCAGCATCAACATAGCAGCATCACAGCAGCAGCATCAACATAGCAGCATCACAGCATAAGCATCCTAGCCGCATCACAACAGCAGCAGCACAGCAGCAGCACAGCAGCAGCACAGCAGCAGCACAGCAGCAGCACAGCAGCAGCACAGCAGCAACATCACCATAGCAGCATCACAGCAGCAGCATCAACATAGCATGATCATAGCAGCAGCAGCAGCAGCAGCAGCACCATAGTAGCATCATCATAGCAGTTCACAGCAGCAACATCACAAGAGCATAGCAGCATGATCATAGCAAGAGCAGCAGCAGAATTGCAGCAGCAGTATAGCAACAGCATAGCAGCAGCAGCAGCAGCATAGCAGCAGCAGCATAATAGCGGCAGCATAGCAGCAGAAGCATTGAAGCAGCATAGCAGCAGCAGCAGCATAGCAGCAGCAGCATAGCAGCAGCAGCATAGCAGCAGCAGCATAGCAGCAGCAGCATAGCAGCAGCAGCATAGCAGCAAAAGCAGCAGTAGCAGCAGTATAGCAGCAGCAGCATCAAAGCAGCAGCATAATAGTAGGAGCAGCATAGCAGCAGCAGCAGCATAGCAGCATCACAGCAGCAGCAGCTCCATAGCAGCATCACAGCAGCAGCATCAACATGGCAGCATCACAGCAGCAGCAGCAGCACAGCAGCAGCAGCAGCACCATAGCAGCATCACAGCAGCAGCAGCAACATAGCATGATCATAGCAGCAGAAGCAGAAGCAGAAGCAGAAGCAGCACCATAGTAGCATCACCATAGCAGTATCACAGCAGCAACATCACAACATTACATTACATTACATTACATTACATTACATGTTAAATTCTACTTGACACCGCGAGGGTGTATACGACTCTGTGCTTTAAACAAAAAGAAAAAGCACCCACAAAGCAAAAAAACCCATTACATCAGGGGTGTGTCGAGGACAAACAAACCAAACTTCCAACCACCGTTTTGGTGGCGTAGGTATTAAACCCCCTAGAGCAGGACCCAGATCTCAACCACTTACAGTGGCGGAGGTAAGAAGCTAACAAATGAGAAGTCACAAGAAGAAAAAAAAGGGATAATAAATTACGGTGCCACTAAGTAGTCCAGGGCTTCCTGTCTTGCACTTCTACAAGTAGAAAGATAGTCGGCTAGGTTGCTCCAGAAAGTCTTAGTGCCATTTCCGTTCATAAAGGTTCTGAATGTGGAATCGCAGAATTCCACATTCCATACGGTTAAGTCGGTATCCTCATGGACATGCCTATAAATATCTGTAAACAGCTTATGGTAGCGGAGGCGAATATCATTATAAAAAGGGCACTCAAACATATGCATTTCATCCTTAGGTTTTTGGAACCCACACATTTGACAGTGTCTCATTGAACGAGGGATGTGTGCTCTATCCACCACCCTCATTCTTTCTGTGTTCAGCCAATGGGAACCCATTCTAAAATGTGCTATAGAACGAATCTGATCCTGCTTATGTAAGAGCATAGCAGCATGATCATAGCAGCAGCATAGCAGCATGATCATAGCAAGAGCAGCAGCAGAATAGCAGCAGCAGTATAGCAACAGCATAGCAGCAGCAGCATAAGAGCGGCAGCATAGCAGCTGCAGCATAGCAGCAGCAGAATAGTAGCAGCAGCATAGCAGCAGCAGCTTAGCAGCAAAAGCAGCAGCAGCAGCAGTATAGCAGCAGCAGCATCATTTCGGCAGCACCATAGTAGCATCACAGCAGCAGCATCACCATAGCAGTATCACAGCAGCAACATCACAAGAGCATAGCAGCATGATCATAGCAGCAGCATAGCAGCATGATCATAGCAAGAGCAGCAGCAGTATAGCAGCAGCATAGTAGCAACAGCATAGCAGCAGCAGCAGCATAGCAGCATCACAGCAGCAGCACCACCATAGCAGCAGCACCACCATAGCAGCATCACAACAGCAGCAGCACCGTAGCAGCATCACCATAGCAACATCACAGCAACAGCATCACCATAGCAGCATATCAGCATCACAGTATCAGCATCAACATATCAGCATCACAGCAGTAGCATCAACATAGCAGCATCACCATAGAAGCATCACTGCAGCAGCAGCACCATAGCAACATCATCATAGCAGCAGCATCATACCAGCAGCATCGCCACAGGAACATCACCGCAACAGCATCACCATAGCAGCAACACAGCATCAGCATCAACATAGCAGCATCGCAGCAGCAGCATCAACATAGCAGCATCACAGCATAAGCATCCTAGCAGCATCATAACAGCAGCAGCACAGCAGCAGCACAGCAGCAGCACCATAGCAGCAGCACAGCAGCAGCATCAACAAAGCATGATCATAGCAGCGGCAGCAGCAGCACCATAGTAGCATCATCATAGCAGTATCACAGCAGCAACATCACAAGAGCATAGCAGCATGATCATAGCAGCAGCATAGCAGCATGATCATAGCAAGAGCAGCAGCAGAATAGCAGCAGCAGTATAGCAACAGCATAGCAGCAGCATAGCAGCAGCAGCAGCATAATAGCGGCAGCATAGCAGCAGAAGCATTGAAGCAGCATAGCAGCAGCAGCATAGCAGCAGAAGCAGCAGTAGCAGCAGTATAGCAGCAGCAGCATCAAAACAGCAGCATAGCAGCAGCAGCATAGCAGCAGCAGCAGCAGCATAGTAGCAGCAGCATAGTAGCAACAGCATAGCAGCAGCAGCATAGCAGCAGCACCATAGTAGCAGCAGCAGCAGCAGTATAGCAGCAGCAGCATCATAGCGGCAGCACCATAGTAGCATCACAGCAGCAGCATCACCATAGCAGTATCACAGCAGCAACATCACAAGAGCATAGCAGCATGATCATAGCAGCAGCATAGCAGCATGATCATATAAAGAGCAGCAGCAGCATAGTAGCAACAGCATAGCAGCAGCAGCAGCAGCATAGCAGCATCACAGCAGCAGCACCACCATAGCAGCATCACAACAGCAGCAGCACCGTAGCAGCATCACCATAGCAACATCACAGCTACAGCATCACCATAGCAACATATCAGCATCACAGTATCAGCATCAACATATCAGCATCACAGTAGTAGCATCAACATAGCAGCATCACTATAGCAGCATCACAACAGCAGCATCACCATAGCAGCATCAGCATACCAGCAGCATAGCCACAGCAACATCACAGCAACAGCACAACCATATCAGCATCACAGCATCAGCATCAACATAGCAGCATCACAGCAGCAGCATCAACATAGCAGCATCACAGCATAAGCATCCTAGCCGCATCACAACAGCACCAGAACAGCAGCAGCACAGCAGCAACATCACCATAGCAGCATCACAGCAGAAGCATCCTAGCAGCATCACAACTGCAGCATCACAGCAGCAGCAGCACCATAGCAGCATCACAGCAGCAGCATCAACATTGCATGATCATAGCAGCAGCAGCAGCAGCAGCAACATAGTAGCATCACCATAGCAGTATCACAGCAGCAACATCACAAGAGCATAGCAGCATGATCATAGCAGCAGCATAGCAGCATGATCATAGCAAGAGCAGCAGCAGTATAGCAGCAGCATAGTAGCAACAGCATAGCAGCAGCAGCAGCATAGCAGCATCACAGCAGCAGCACCACCATGGCAGCATCACAACAGCAGCAGCACCGTAGCAGCATCACCATAGCAACATCACAGCAACAGTATCACCATAGCAGCATATCAGCATCACAGTATCAGCATCACAGCAGTAGCATCAACATAGCAGCATCACCATAGAAGCATCACTGCAGCAGCAGCACCATAGCAGCATCACCATAGCAGCATCATCATACCAGCAGCATTGCCACAGGAACATCACAGCAACAGCATCACCATAGCAGCAACACAGCATCAGCATCAACATAGCAGCATCGCAGCAGCAACAGCATCATATTAGCATCACAGCATAAGCATCCTAGCAGCATCACAACAGCAGCAGCACAGCAGCAGCACAGCAGCAGCACAGCAGCAGCAGCACCATAGCAGCATCACAGCAGCAGCATCAACATAGCATGATCATAGCAGCAGCAGCAGCAGCACCATAGTAGCATCATCATAGCAGTATCACAGCAGCAACATCACAAGAGCATAGCAGCATGATCATAGCAGCAGCATAGCAGCATGATCATAGCAAGAGCAGCAGCAGAATAGCTGCAGCATTTTAGCAACAGCATAGCAGCAGCAGCAGCAGCAGCATAGCAGCAGCAGCATAATAGCGGCAGCATAGCAGCAGAAGCATTGAAGCAGCATAGCAGCAGCAGCATAGCAGCAGAAGAAGCAGTAGCAGCAGTATAGCAGCAGCAGCATCAAAACAGCAGCATAGCAGCAGCAGCATAGCAGCAGCAGCAGCAGAAGCAGCATAGTAGCAGCAGCATAGTAGCAGCAGCATAGCAGCAGCAGCATAGCAGCAAAAGCAGCAGCAGCAGCATCATAGTGGCAGCACCATAGTAGCATCACAGCAGCAGCATCACCATAGCAGTATCACAGCAGCAACATCACAAGAGCATAGCAGCATGATCATAGCAGCAGCATAGCAGCATGATCATAGCAAGAGCAGCAGCAGCATAGCAGCAGCATAGTAGCAACAGCATAGCAGCATCAGCAGCAGCATAGCAGCATCACAGCAGCAGCACCACCATAGCAGCATCACAACAGCAGCAGCACCGTAGCAGCATCACCATAGCAGCATCACAGCAACAGCATCACCATAGCAACATATCAGTATCACAGTATCAGCATCAACATATCAGCATCACAGCAGTAGCATCAACATAGCAGCATCACTATAGCAGCATCACAACAGCAGCATCACCATAGCAGCATCAGCATACCAGCAGCACCATAGAAGCATCGCCATAGCAGCATCATCATACCAGCAGCATCGACACAGCAACATCACAGCAACAGAACAACCATAGCAGCATCACAGCATCAGCATCAACATAGCAGCATCACAGCAGCAGCATCAACATAGCAGCATCACAGCATAAGCATCCTAGCCGCATCACAACAGCACCAGCACAGCAGCAGCACAGCAGCAACATCACCATAGCAGCATCACAGCAGAAGCATCCTAGCAGCATCACAACTGCAGCATCACAGCAGCAGCAGCACCATAGCAGCATCACAGCAGCAGCATCAACATTGCATGATCATAGCAGCAGCAGCAGCAGCAACATAGTAGCATCACCATAGCAGTATCACAGCAGCAACATCACAAGAGCATAGCAGCATGATCATAGCAGCAGCATAGCAGCATGATCATAGCAAGAGCAGCATCAGTATAGCAGCAGCAGTATAGCAACAGCATAGCAGCAGCAGCATAATAGCGGCAGCATAGCAGCATCAGCCTATCAGCAGCAGCTAAGTAGCAGCAGGATAGCAGCAAAAGCAGCAGCAGCAGCAGTATAGGAGCAGCAGCATAATAGTAGGAGCAGCATAGCAGCATCACAGCAGCAGCAGCAACATTGCAGTATCACAGCAGCAACATCACAAGAGCATAGCAGCATGATCATAGCAAGAGCAGCAGCAGTATAGTAGCAGCAGCATAGCAGCAGCACAGCAGCAGCATAATAGCAGCATCAACATAGCAGCAGCATAGCAGCATCACATCTGCAGCATCATGGCAGCATCACAGCAGCAGCATCATATCACAGCAGCAGCACCATAGCAGCATCACAGCAGCAGCAGCAGCAGCATATAAGCATCACAGCTGCAGCATCACAGCAGCAGCAGCACCATAGCAGTATTACCATAGCAACATCACAAGAGCATAGCAGCATGATCATATCAACAGCATGATCATAGCAGCAGTATAGCAGCATGATCATAGCAACAGCAGCAGCAGCAGCATATTTGCAGCATCATAGCAGCAGTATAACAGCAGCAGCAGCAGAGCAGCAGCAGAGCAGCAGCACAGCAGCAGCAGCAACATAATAGCAGCAGAAGCAGCAGTATAGCAGCAGCGTGGCATCATCCCAGCAGCAGCATCACAGCAGCAACATCATAGCAGCATGACAGCAGCCACATCATAACAGCATGACAGCAGCAGAATCACAGCAGAATCACAGCAGCAGTTCCACAGCAGCAGCAGCAGCACAGCAGCAGCACAGCAGCAGCACAGCAGCAGCACAGCAGCATCGCAGCAGCAGCAGCAGCACAGCAGCAGCAGCACAGCAGCACAGCAGCATCAAAGAAGCAGCATCAGAGCAGTAGCAACAAAACAACAGCATCACAGCTGCAGCAGCATAGCAGCTTCATTTGAAAAAAACTCGATGGCTTGTATTTGCCACTGGCAACAGATACAAAAAACTCAGATACAAAAGTATTTGCTGTGATATCATATCATCTACCGTATCGTATCATCTGCCTTGCCTTAGTCCATATGTTTTCTGACCACGGTATAGGCTCCAAGGTATAAAGTCGTGGCTGCGGATTAAGAAAGCTTGTAGGCTTGAAGTCGCTACCAGGTACAATGTTGTATGACCTCATCATAGGCTCTTCATTCAATCGTTGTGGTTTTAGATGAAAAAAGCTTGCAGGCATGTATTCGCTACTAGCGACAATGTGTTCTGACCTCTTCGTAGGCTGTGGGCAGATGAAGAAAAATTGCAAATTCGCAACAGTCGCAGACTGCCATGCCTTAACGCATGTGTTTTATTATTTCATCTCACGTCATCTATGATTTTCCTTCATTTCATTTCACTTGATCTGTGATGTTCCATCATTTCATCCACTATATCTACACTGTTCCATCATTTCATCCACAGGCTCGTAATTACATAGTGCAAGCAAGAGTGGTGAAAGTGGTGTATGTGGTGGTGGTTTACGGAGACACGGGGCAGCCGTAGCAGACACAACACAACGATGAAAATGAATTCAAAATAATGTGAATGAAATAACAGGAGTCGTGGTGGGGTTGTGGTTTCAGTTAGGGTTGGGATTGGAGGGAGGGGGTGGGGGTGGGGGTGGGGGTCAAAGGCTGAGGGACATGTTGTATCTTCTTTCTGCTCCCAAGCCATTGGCACATCCCCCCCCCCCCCCCCCAACCCAATTCAACCCAACCCCACACCCCAACCCCACACCCCCACCCCGCTCTCCTTTCCCGAGCATGATCCTGTAGATAATACCATGGTGTGGGGCAGGTTGAACGTGGTGTCCAAGGTCTTAGAGGCGGGCTACCATGTCCACTTCAGCGATGTGGTATGTCTAGGGAACGGCAACTAATATTAGTGTTTGAAAAACTAATATTAACTAATATTATTATAGTGTCACAATGATATTAGGTTTTCAAATAAATTCAAAATTCTGGTGAGACGGCTCATCCGACTAATATTATATCATATTATTTATTCACTAATAGTATATAACATAGCCGACCCCTAGGTATGTCTCTTCAAATTGACTTAAGCTTCTATACATGTGTATATCAGTGTGTACATTTAACATATTATAGTGTCTTGCACTCCTGAGGTGGACCAATAAAACCAATAAATCATGACAAGGTTGATACAGGCCTGCCTACAGAGGATCTGGAGTATGCATCCATTCATTGCCCTCAATGCAAAATGAATCACGAGCTAAAAGGGATGGTCTCCCCATGGATATGATGTTTCCTTACCGGGAGTTTATTAGGGGCCCATACTATGCGGGGATATTTTTTTCAAATCAAAAAAAGGAAATTTTATTCCTTTTGTTTTATTTTTCCCTATTTTCCTCTCAAAACAGGATCCTTATTCCGATTTTGGTCGATTAAGGTCATTTTTAGTCAATTTCAGTAAAACAGAACAATATTTAGTTTATTTTTAGGTTTCTTATTTCAGCAATTTGGGCCAGAACGGGGTATCTTATTCCGATCGGAATGTATTCCGGAAAAAAATATCCCTGATTCTCAGGCGTTGATCAGCCTTGTCATCTTGTATTTATTATTTTATCTAGGCGCCTTTGTTTTGGTTGGTCCAGATGGAGATGCAGAACCCGCTGCTTCATCGTTACAATGTCAAATACTCTTTTAGACTTTGCACTATTATTTATTGCTGATCAATGGTGGTTGGTTTGGTTGTTTGGCAAATAACTGCTCGGTGGTTTGGTTGGTGGTAGCCAGACTAGAACAAACAAGGCATTATACAACAGTTTAGAGGATAAGGACCCCAATAGCTTGGAAGCAAATTTGGGCTGGTCCCATATTGGCCCCCCCTCTACCCTAAGGTGCCCCTTACGCATTTTCCCTTTTCGGCTATGCTTAGCAGCTCCCAAGCAGCTCCCTTGGCTGGCTGGCTGGCTGGCTGGCAATTAAGCCAGCTAGCCAGCTGAAGCAAGCTTGTGCACCTTGAAGCTGACACAATCAGCTGCCTAGCACACACAACAAATGCTGGCTAAAATCGTGGGATGCAGCCCAGGGGCTGGCTCAGGGAGCTGCATAGAAGCTGCTGCTCATAGGTGGCCAGAAAAAAATGAACCCTTGACCCACACTCCCCTCTCCACTCCCCTGTCCATATTACAGGATGTCGTCTACCTCCGCCCGGTCTACCAATCGTACAATCCTCTGTTCGATAGGTTCCAAGTTGATGCGATTTTCATGTAAGCCTGACGCGCTTCTTTATATATATATACATATATATATATATATATATATATATATATATATATATATATATATATATATATATATATATATACTAGTACGGTAGCCCGTGTGGCCGGTGGCCACACCTACACACATGTAGGCAAACCACCCACACCCCAATCATAGAACCGTGCCCGTTTTGACTTTGGCCACACCTGTTTGGGGCTGGGTTACATAATGTTTTATGCTTGTTCTCACCCCCACCCCTCACATGAACACACAGCCATGATGTTTCCCCAACTAAAAGCACTTTCGCCCCACGCCCCCCCCCCCCCCCCCCCCCATACACACACACCCCTCCCTCCCGTTGGCCACACCTGTTTTGGGCTGGGTTACATAAAGGTTTACGCCGGTTTTCTCTGCAGAGCATGCGAACTGAAAACACTGAAGGACGCATATGCCTTGCGATGGTCTCCCTTGTGCACCCACAAGCACCCACATACTACCGTACTTTTCCCTCCCCCCCCCCCCCCCCCCTTCCCCCTCCCCCCAGTTCTCTCCACCCCCACCCCACCCAGCCATGTGCCCCCACCACCAAATAAACATACTCCCTTGCTCTTCCTGACATATTTCCTGCCCCCACCCCTTCCCCCACCCCAGCCATCCCACCATCACCCCTCCCTCTCCCCACTCTCATCCTTCCCCTCCCTCCTACATGCACCTACCAGCACACACACACTCCCCTACTTCTGTCTATCTGCCCCCTCTCCACTTCAGCTGTGGGCTTTGCCATAGCTGAAAGGCAAACGGGATGAAGGGCATGCTGCAGATCCAACCAATCGACAGCGTTTGTGCTTAATCCGACTCCGCTGATAGCATCGGATCTGCGAAATTTCCAAGCCTGCATGTTTCCAAGCCTGCATCCTCTTTCCAGCTTCCCTTCCATTTCCGCTGCGATGGATAGCCGACCCCACAGAGAAAACTGAAACTGCGCAATCGCAATGGTACATACCTGAAGCTTCTTCTTTGCGAGCATGTAAAAAGTTTGGCTGAAGAGCTATCCTGTTCACCCGATGTGCCCCCGAAGTGAATAAGTGAACTCGATCTGAGACTTAGTAACATGGCTTGGTTCAACCATTCAACTTTGCCGCATTCTTGCTATGGCACAATGCGCAGCGTCAAGTTTCTCAATGCATTGGAAAGAAGTTGCAGCCAAGTTTGTGATATGGGATGGATGGAAATCGAACAATTCTGGCAGGTCGGCTGACTGACCACGTCACCTTTCGTTGTGCACAGTGACAGGTGTCTTGATACAAGGGAAAATTTTCGCACAGAGCAAAATTGGCTGGGCGGGAAATTGGTTACGCGATTACACGACCCCGACCGCGACCGCCATGATTTCTTTTTATATACATATATATATATATATATATATATATATATATATAGAGAGAGAGAGAGAGAGAAAGAGAGAGATGTAGACATATTTATGTTGAATCTGGCAGGGTTAGTTGCTGATCAGTGTTGTGTTGTAATCATTAGGTTGGTTTGACTGAATTGTCTCTCAGCCTCATTGTCTTTGGGCAGAGTACGCAAGAGCAGGACAAACCCAACCGCACCACCCTCTTACATAATGCAATCACATGGGCTGTACAAACTGAATGCATCACACTCCTGAGTACATAATGCAATCACATAGACAGTACAAACCTGACTGCACCAAGCTCTAGAGTACATATTGTAATCACATGGGCAGTACAAACCCAACAGCACCAAACTCTTGGGAACAGAATGCAATCACATAGATGAAGACAGTTTAACTGCATGTTATGGTCAATGTTGGATACCTCATCTAACTTGAAGCGTAAACATCTTAACTGCATGTCCATGTCTAGGAAGGCAGTCAGCTCCAAAGTGGTAACAATGCCAACATGCATGTATGTAATGTATGCATGCATGCATGTTACAGTCAAGGGGTAGCCAAATAGGGGGGTAGGCAAATAAGGGAGGGGTGCTTTGGGGATGTAGTGAATAAGTTGAAGAGGCTTGCTCTACCTCAAACGATCAATATCGATTCTTGCTTATCTTGAGTGGCTATGAGCACCCTCTTGCTTATGTACAGTGTTGTTTTTGAAACTCAAACCTGAGAGGAATTGGCTAGAAGTTGCTGTCCCTAACGCTAATTGTTTGATAAGAAATCCACGCCGTGATTGAATGTCCAAGAGTGTTACAAACCCTTGCCTCCTTGTGTTATTATGTAGGTGTTTTTTACCATTGCTTGAGGCCCAGTTGTCAGACCTAGATGATAATCATTCATTTACTGCCATTCACGGCCATCAGCATATTCCATGGGTCCTAAACTCTAACCCTTGCCAATATGATCACACAATTTTGATTATGATGATGGTGATGGGTGCATCATCATGGTGCCAATATGATCACAACAAATCAAACAAATAATAATAATGATGCTTGGTCATTGTTCCATTCTCCTGATGCTGTGTTGGGCTCCAAATGTGCCGCACAGCTTGACGTCATCAAGGGGGACTTTTAATACTAAATTGCTGAAATCATGATTCACTTAATTGCCTGTTGTATTATTCGCTTAATTGCCTAATGCATTATTTACTTTATTGCTTGATTTATAATTTGCTTAAATGCTTAATTGCTCTGCAGGGAGGAAGACTATGGGGTCAACGCCGGGGTTTACGCCATGCGCTCAACCAATGCCTCTCGACAGTTGGTCCATAAGTGGATTGCTAACAACGATCAGCTGAACCATGACCAAACCATCTTGAATAGAATGGCCTCCAAGGACTACATCTTCTGCTCTGCCCTTGCCGTGTGTGCAGCGGCCAAGGCAAAGGGCAAGATGACAATCTACCGCCACCCGATTCAGTTCCGCTACCATGGTGATTGCCCTAACAAGCATCCTAATATGTGGGATAAACCCTGCGGTAAGTGAAGGCAGCAACTATGTGTGTGTGATTCCTTATTTTTATTGTTTTGTCAAAACTGTGGGAGTGTGAGTGTGCGTGACTCCTGCTGCATGGTGGAGGAGGGGCTAGCAGTTGTTCATTAGCTTGTTGAGTTATGGTACCAGGGTGTATGCCCCCGCCTACTTGCCTGATGACTGATGTGTGGGATAAAACCTGCGGTAAGTGAAGGCAACAACTGCGTGTGTGTGATTCATTGGAGGAATATCAGGGGGTCATCAAAATATATGTGGGGAGGCGCACACTGTCAATCGTCTCCGATTTGGTCTTCGAACTCGAAACCGTTGAAAAAGTGGAAAAGTGCCTGAGGGCTGAGATATGGGAGGGTCCCAAAGGGGGGGGGAGGGGGGGGGGGGGGGGGGGGGGGGGGGGTTGAGGCCGATCTCAAAATTTCTACACAACTTCTTCGTCTGTGGCATGAATCAAACATGCTGCAAACCATCAAAAACACCTCGACAAAAGCATTACGAAGCTGTAGTCGTTTGCCGTTTACACCCAGGGTGTATTTTGTTACTTTTTTACCGGAGATACTTTCGTGTGCAGGTGGGTGAGGGTGGGTGGGGAGTTGTGCTAGGGTGGTGGTGGTGGTGGGGCAGGGGTTGCTTATACATAAGCCTAACCTCATTTGTATGATGACTGACTGAAAGAGCTCGACGTGAGGGTCAGTCTACGCCTAACTGTCATGACTTAATTATTATTGGTGAGGAAGATATTGGCATTTGAAGTCAATGGGGGGGGGGGGGGGGGGGGGGGGAGGGCAAAAAAAACTTCATAGCGTGGGTCTGAAAAAAAGACTTCTTGATGAACCCCTGATGTATGTATATATGCATATTTCTTAACCATCTACTCTCCTACTTATCAAATCCTGTTTGTCCTAGTTTGTTTTAGTTTTACTTTTGCTTTAAGTTTCACATTTTTAGTTCAACCTTATACTCTCTTGCTTCTCAGATCCGGTCCGTCTGTTTCTCCATGCTATCTGCCACTTTGGTTGGGGCACCGGGCCCAAGGAGAAAGGCCTGTTGTACCAGAAGTATAACCTCTGGGTGGTGGACGAGATGGGGCAGCCCATGTTTAAGGACCCAGAGATAGAGAATGGGACCAGGACAGACCACCCATTTCTCCCATGTGAGGGCGCCGCCTGGGGGGCAGGCACCAAGGGTTTCCGTCATATCTGGCAATCACTTTTTACACCGTTTTGGCACAAAACGCTGCTATGAATGATGAGAAAAACATTGGTTTGCCCATTGGCAGGAGGGCGGCAAATGCCATAAAAAGTCCGGCAAGGCCCATGTTGGGGTACTTGGATAGTGGTTTTTGTTAGGGTAGTGGTTGAGATATGGCTACCCCTGGTTTCGATGTTGGTGGGACTCCACCACATAGCATATGAACCATGCGATCAGCAACTAACGTGCAATGTTTTGCCTCGACGTGTCATGTGATAGGTAGCTTGTGTGACTGTGTAATTGTTACAAAATATGCCTGTGAGGTGAGAACTTGCAAAGTAACCACGAAGAGGAGTACTAAGAGGACTAGTAAGACAGATCAAGCTTAAGCTATTGGCTAAGGTTGGGATGTTGGGCTCTAGAGTTAGTAGCTTGGTATATGGAAGATACCGGGCCATCACTTAGAGCCTCTTCATCTAGCTGAGTTGAGTCAGCGCTTCCGGAGGGGAAATACTATGAGCAAGAAATGTCCCTCGTCAATGGTCTATTTCAATGTCGGAGTTTTGAGAAGGGAATATATGCGAGTATTACAAGATGGACAGCCGGCCTAGCCGCCGGCTGATGAAAAGAAACGTCAGTACCTCAGACGGTACTGCGTGGCACGGCACATGGCCATAGCTAGCCAACGGCACAGTAGGAGACACGTGCTCATTGCCACTCTAGAGACGGCATGAAAGCCAGACAATAACATCCCCCCGAATTCCTGGTATTCTTCATACAGAAAGATTCCGGGAATTAGGAGAGCTAAGACTTAGTGACAAAATAAATTATTATGCAGGTACAATAACTGGAACTGGTCAGGCTTGTCAAGAGATCAATAGTAAAATTATACTGACTGTGGCAGGGCGGGTAGGCACAGTAAAGGTGATGACCTTATCTACAGGAGCTGCTAGGAGGGTACAGACTTATATAAGTAAGTCCAGCGGGCAATAAGGGGCAGATAAGTCATACATGATGTGAGCTAACTATTTCCCCATGATTAGGAAGTCTTAGTGCTAAAAGAACTTGCAAATCAAGGATGACATCTGGAGGGTAACTAAATCAGAGGCAAAGGGTACCAATGCTCATAAGAGGCAGCTGATCCAGAGGCTGGTAATCCGGGAGGCTGTAAATGGGGCAGTACAAGGATAAATTAATTAAGAGGTCTAGCCTATTCTAAAGGTCCATGTTGCCAAATACATGGCCACTAAGTGCCGTTAGGAGGGTAGCCATCCAGGGTCAGTAGCTTGGTAGCTGCAAGGTAGCTAGAAGTGCTGCAGTGTTGTCTAGGAGCTGCAGATCAGCTAGGAGCTGCAGGGCAGGTAGGAACTGCTGGGGAGCTGAAGATCAACTAAGCACTACTAGGAAGGTGCAGGAGCTGTAGAGAAGCTGCGGGTAGCTGCATGTCAACTAAACGCTACTAGAAAGCTGCAGGGCAGGTAGGAACTGCTGGGGAAATGCAGATCAGCTAAACGCTACCCCTACCAAAAAGGGTCCAGTTTAAGCGCCTCCCGTTTTGGCATGAGAACACGCTTATCGTTTATACAAGCTTGAGTCCCTGAAGGAGATTATCTACTGCTTAAACCTAGCTTATGTCGCGTTCAGTGAATTCAGTGGTTTATCGCGGATTAAAACACGCTTAGCGCAGGTGGGTTTTAAAACGCTTAGGGAGTCAAACGTGGTGGTTTAACTCGAGGTGCGGGGGGTTATCCGAAGGGTTATCTAGTGGCTTACCCACTAGGTTATCTAGTGGGTTATCCCACGGGTTACTGAGTGGGTTATCGAGGAGGTTATCCACTGGGTTATCCAAGTCGGGTTAGGGCCAGCCTGGCAAGGAATGCCAGGCTGGCAGACGTTGTGAATTGGTACCGATTGTTACAAGTTTCATTATGTAATATAAGCATCCTTCTCTACTGTCCCAATTAAAATTTGTTTTTTTCTGTGGGCGAACGGCAAGCACTAATATTGCTCGTTGAAGCTATGTAACCAAGTTCAAGATGTGCTAGCCAGCTGCCTAATGAGATCATATCAAGCAATATGAACACTTGATCCAACTAATCATGGACCAAGACTATGCTTCCAGCCAACTCCAATAGCCAGCCACTCTGTCAAACCTAACGCTTGCAGCTGCACTGGAACAATTTCCATAACAACTTCCAAACTCACTACGTAGGATGTTATTGTCCGATAGATATACGTCGGACACTGAGTCGGCATAATGCATACCGGCATCTGGTCCCTCCCGGTCCCGAGCTGCATGCCACCAGGCCATAAGCTAGCTATGGCCTGCACGGGTCCGCAGGATCTTCCTGCTGACTCCCGTCTTCTATATAGTCGCACTCGATGCGCTCTTACCTCTCTTCACTTCAGTCTTTACTGTGTAACAACTCTATCTATTGAAAGGTCATGGCCCCTGACCGCTAACCGAAGACTGACCGCTGCGCCTATTTCCGGGCGACAGTTTACACTCTGACTCGCTTGAAGGCCTGAGTACCGCTAAGTGGCCCCTAAATTGCCTACGCTCCACCGTGAGGAATTCATACCTAAGCTGCCTCGCCTACTGCCCAAACAAAGAATTTGTCTCTGCTCCCGCGTACACGACGCCCAGCAGACGCAGTCCTACAGTCACCGAAGATCCAAGACGTGAGAAAGCTCACCAGATCGCACACAGCGTTGAACGATCCTTTGAGATCGTTGTGCCTGGATGCTTCCCTAGCACCAACCTGGTAATTCACATTACCCCCTCCCCACTCACCCCCTTGCCATCTACTGGCTACAAACCCGATCAGCATCCTCTCCAACTGCTGAACCGCCACCTCCCCTCCCACCAGGGTTGTGGCGTACGGTTTTGCGTACGCGTACGCGTACGGTTGCATACGGGTTTTGATTGCGTACGGTTTGCGTACGGTTGTGCTGTAACTCTCCAACCATTGAGCTTTTGAAGAAAGTTTCTTTGACGCAGTTGATTTTTGGAACAACAGACCACCTATGCATTAAAGAAATACCAGGTGGGTACAAGGCCTGAGCTATGTCTTTTTGTGGTCGCAGGTTCGATGCCTGCCGCAATTCAAGTTTGGTCTAGTGGCATGATTACCTAGGAACAGCCAACCGTACGCACCGTACGGCGTACGGTTTTCCTCCAAACCGTACGGCGTACGGGTTTTAGGTGCGTACGGCCCGTACGCCACAACCCTGCCTCCCACATCCGCTCCGAATCTGTTACACCAAGACTCATCCCTCCATCTCCATCCTCCTCCTCCTCTCCCTCATCCTTCAGCCTCCTCCCTCCACCCCTCCCCCTCCTCCTACTCCTCCCTCTCCAACCTCCCTCTCCACATTCTCAGTCGACAATGACACCCCCACCCCTCCCTCTGCCCTTTGCCATCAGCAAATTTTACTCCTTGGCATTCCGGCCCAAGACCTATATCCCGCGCACAGCCGGCCAATGGGGGGAGGGTAATTTATCGGCTTTTGCGGTGGAGCTCTCGATGGACGTCCTTTACCCGTCGTTATCCTCTCCTTACAGACTGTGAACATTTACCATGACCACCAAGGGCACCCAGCGAAGGGGAAAAAAGGGGCGGACAAGCCCGAACCGGGAAAAACCTAATAAGGGCCCGGCTATACAGCGCGTTGTCAGTGGAAAAACCGGGGACGCTAAGCCAAAAAGGAAGCTGTCACGTGTCAGAAGGGATGAACACACAGGTCTACGGGGAAGCTGACACAGTCAGTACCAGAAAGAAAAGGGTTACTGTCTCTGTTTACCGATAGTTATAAGGGAAGTACCTAAGTAATAACAAGGCATTAAAAGGGGGGGGGGGGGGGGGGGGGTGTGGGGGGGGGGGGGGGGGGGGGGGGGGGGGGGGGGGGGGGGGGGGGGGGGGGGTTGGGGGGGGGGGGGGGGGGGGGGGGGGGGGGGGGGGGGGGGGGGGGGGGGGGGGGGGGGGGGGGGGGTGGGGGGGGGGGGGTTGTGGGGTTGTGGGAGGGGGGGGGGGGGGTGGGCGGGGGGTGGGGGGGGGGGGGGGGGTGGGGGGGGGTGGGGGGGGGGGGGGGGTGGGGGGGGGGGGGGGGGTGGGGGGGGGGGGGGGGGGGGGGGGGGGGGGGGGGGTGGGGGGGGGGGGGGTGTGGGGGGGGTGGGGGGGGGGGGGGGGGGGGGGGGGGTGGGGGGGGGGGGGGGGGGGGGGGGGGTGGGGGGGGGGGGGGGGGGGGGGGGGGGGGGGGGGGGGGGGGGGGGGGGGGTGGGGGGGGGGGGGGGGTGGGGGGGGGGGGGGGGGGGGGGGGGGGGGGGGGGGGGGGGGGGGGGGGGGGGGGGGGGGGGGGGGGGGGGGGGGGGGGGGTGGTGTGGGGTGGGGGGTGGGGGGGGGGGGGGGGGGGTGGGGGGGGGGGGGGGGGGGGGGGGGGGGGGGGGGGGTGGGGGGGGGGGGGGGGGGGGGGGGGGGGGGGGGGTGGGGGGGGGGGGGGGGGGGGGGGGGGAAAAAAAAAAAAAAGCTGTTTTTTACAAAAAAAAAAAAACAAAGGGGGGGGGGGGGGTGGGGGGGGGGGGGGGGGGGGGGGTGGGGGGGGGGTGTGTTGTTTTTGTTTTGTTGGTTTTTTGTTGTGTTTGTCTTTTTTTTTTTGTTTTGGTGTGTGTGTAACTTGTTAAAAAAAAAAAAAAAACACAAAACAACAACAAAAAACAAAAAAAAAAAACAAAACAAAAAAAAAAACCCAAAAAAAAAAAACAAATTAAAACAAAAAAAAAAAGGGGGGGGGGGGGGGGGGGTGGGGGGGGGGGGGGGGGGGGGGGGGGGGGGGGGGGGTGGGGGGGGGGGGGGGGGGGGGGGGTGGGGGGGTGGGGGACCAGAGAAAAGGGGGGGGGGGTCTGTCTAACAAAATACTAAGACATAAGTAGTCACCAAGTCATAAAACGATTGAGTGAACCGCAATTAATGCTGATACTCCACCTATGACGCAGGTGACATACAATACTACTTCTCCACCTATGGTACAGGTGTCATAAAACTATATGTAACAGAATAAAAAAGGAAAAAAAAATCAAAGAACTCCAAAATCCGGGAGAACTTCAAACGAAACCCAAAGGGTCAGAGGAAGGAATGAAACTAGGCAAAAAAAATGCCAAGCTAGAAAAAGATGACAAACCGAATATCAAAGTTGGGTAACAACGGTATAGAAAACCCAATCTGGGAATAGGAACCTAATGCCAAACAATGATAACTAAAGAGACAGATGTAACCAGGAAAAAAAATGACCCTAAGGGGAAGCGGTCATTCCGTGCATGCGGACAAACCGCCAGAACACAGCAGGATCAAGGGGCTTGGTGAAGGGGTCAGCACAGTTGTCCTTAGTGTTAACATAGGCAACATTCATTCTGCCATTCTCCACCAACTCAGTCCTTGATATAGTGATGAATCACATCAATGTGCTTGCTGCGAGGAATCAGCTGCCAGTCATTGGCCCAACTCAGAGACCCCAGGTTGTCACCCTGAATGGTTACAGTGGTACATGGCAATCCCAGATCAGCCCTCAACTACATCTTCAACCATTGCACCTCCCTGGCAGTCTGAGCCAGGGCTTGATACTCAGTCTCACTAGCAACAGTAGGTTGCCTCTTGCTCATCCAGTTCACTAGGCACCCAGCAGCAAGCACAGCAGAGCCAGTCTGCTGAGACCTCCTGTCAGACCCATCATCAGCAAAGGATGAGTCACTAAAGACAGTAAAAGAGAACTCAGGGCTGTGGGTGTAAGTGAGGCCCAGGTGGGAATGAGTCCTCAAATACAAGAGCAAGCGCTTGGCTGCCCCCCAGAGGGGGACAGTAGGGTGAGCAGAAAACCTGGACAGATAGCTTACAACAAAAGAAATATCTGGCCTGGTGCAGGTAGCCAGGTATATATAGCAAAGCACCTACAAGAGAGAGGTACTGGCTATTAGATAGAGGGCAGGGGGTCTCTAGGGGCATCAGTGACAGTGCTTGGGCTTGGCTGCAGAGGTGAGACCAAACTGCTCCACCAGATCATCAATGTAGGAGTGCTAGCTGGGAGAGGTTGATCTGAACACACCAGCCATCAGAGTCAGGTGTAACATGCATGTCCAGTGAGAGGAACTGGACAGGCACACCCAACTCCTTGACCTCCCAGCCAGCAGCCTCCATAGCCTTGATCAGCAATGCATACAAAGCCAGATCATCAAAAGCACAGATAAAATCATCAACATAGGTCAGGACATAGCTCCACCCACCAAAAGAATCTCTTCTAAAATATAGAGCTGGTTCTGCCTTGCACATAGTAAACCCATGTGCAATCAAAACCTGCTTGACTTCCATGCTCCAAGCCCTGGGTGCCTGCTTCAGACCATAAAGGGACTTGATCAGTTTGCACACAAGGGGAACACCATGAGGACCAAGTACTTTGAAACCCTCAGGCTGGTGGCAGTACAAGTCAAGCCCAGGTTCCAAGGTTGCATTTAGAAATGCAGTCTTGATATCCAGCTGCCGAACAAACATTTTTCTATGAGTGATGGCAGCAAGGAGAACCCTAAGCCCTGCCTTAGAAGAGACGGGGGCATATACATCATGAAAATCCAGCCCAGGCCGTTGCAGAAAACCTCGAACTACAAAACGTGCCTTCAAGCGCACATAACCATCAATCCCTATCTTCTTCACAAATAACCACCTGCCAGATAGGACCCTCTGCTTAGGAGGTTGAGGAGTCAGCAGTGCCCATGTGCCATGGGCATGCACAGACTCCATCTCATCCTTCATAGCTAGTAACCATTGATCCCTGTCAGGGTTAGAAGGGTGCATAGCAGCTTTATATGACAGTTCAGAAGAAGTAGAGATATATGCTCCCACATAAAAGCAGTTAACCCCCATATGAGCAGCATTTGTATCAGCAGTATCAGCAGTATCAGGAGGAGCAGGCAGTAAAACCCCCAGTTCAGGATTACTGACTGGTTGAACAGGGTCGGCATTCTTTGCCTCTAATTCAATGAAACCTGGGTCGACCGGTACGCCCCAGCCATACGCAGTATCAGAGCCAGACCACTAATCCAGATCATCACTCACGATTTTCGTGACGGCATCATCATCATCTTGCCTTGTCCGGTGTAAACCACCAGAGACGACAGGGGGCGGTGGGATCAATACTGCCCGCGGGTCATCCGAACAGGTGGACGGGGGGAAATGCGAATCAGACTATAGACAGTGGACCTACCAGAGGGTCCACTATGACTTTCAAGCGGTAAAATCCAAGAGCTTCGCCAGCGAAACGTGGCACAGAGGAGGGTCTGGCGACCCCCTGAGATTCAGGTAAATCTATGCTTGAAGGGACGTTAGACTCCCGCCCGCCCTTTACCTTCACACGCAATACAGCATGATCAGTCCCTGACCTGGGACGCAATGTCATCCCAATGATCCCATGACCAGGACAGCCATCAACAATTGGGGTTGCTAAAGGGGCTAAGGCATTTCCTGCAGAATCCAGCATGTTACTCTTGATGGCAGCAGGGATGCTGTCTACATACGGGGACCCGTCATAAGGGGAGAGCCCAGGTATGCAGTTATAGCTAAACTGTTCATAGAAGAGTACATCACGACTCTCTACTACCTGGCGCAACTTCGGAACCCAAACAAAATAACCCTTGCTCACCAGGTAATACCCAACCAGTCTACCAGATAATGCCCTTTCGTCAAGCTTTTTACGTTTCTTCCCATTGACTAAAGTGACATAGCAAGGGCAACCACACACACGTAACAACGACACATCAGGAACCACACAGTAGAACAGCTCATAAGGAGTCTTGTCACCCTAAATGGGTAGCCGATTGCGTAGATAACAAGCACTGAGAAAGGCATGCCTCAAATGTCGCTCAAATGCGCGCATAGGGCCAGAAAGACTTAGAGAGCTTAGACTCTAAGTGAATACTCCTAGCTACATTCTGTAAGACCCCATTGTACCTCTCTACAGTAGCATTCTGCTGAGCAGTGTACATCATAGACAACTCATGCACTGCACCAACCGATTTCAACCAATCCTCGAACCACTTAACTAAAAATTCCTTAGGGGTAGGTCACACTGCTCTTGCTTTTGGTCGATTTAGCTTTTGCTTTTGGTCCGATTTTGGTCCGATTTTGGCCCGATTTTGGTGGGGACCAAAAGCGACCAAAATCGGACCAAAAGCTAAATCGAAAGCAAAATCTGGTCTTTGAGACAATTTATTGATCCGATTTTGCTTTCGATTTTGCTTTTGATCAGGTACTTAAATACAGTAGTATAGCTGATTGTTTTCAAGTCTAAAAGCTGTAATGTTTTTGAACTGATGACAATTTTTTGACAGCCCCCAAAGTGCCGATGCCTTAAAAAAATGTGCGATGTCAAAAAAGCGCACTTGCCTTTGAAAAAGTGCGCTCGCACCAGTTTTTTAATTGGTGCGCTTTTGTTTTTTTTGCAGGACCTGCAAGGTGCTGGGACCTGGAGCACCTGCAGGGAGCTGGGAGCAGGGAGCTGGGAGCTGCCCGCAGCAGGGACGGAGCTACAGGGAGTTGCAAGTAGGGAGACTGGATAGTGGAAACAATGTAGATTTGGGAACCTCTGTTACAACCTCGGTTTAAATTAAATGACCAAGTCGTCCATTAATAATAGTAAGAAAAGAAATCGAAGTTGCTTGCTAGAGGGATGTAGCCAAGTTCAATAGGGGAATAATGTAACAGTTCGCTTGCTGGGAACAACTAATGAAGTACCAAGTAGGAATAATATACCACTTTAAATTCAACCTCTCAAATCTTGCTACATAGGAAATACGCAAGGTTCCTGAATCCATGTTACCAAGTGACAATCTCTCTCGTGGATACCGCACGAGTAATGTGCCAACGACATGCAACAAAAAATCAGTATAGCCATCTAGCTAGGGGGGTTCTGGCTCATGCCTGGCATGAATGGACCACCCATCATCACAGGCGTACCCCCAGACGTACCCATAGGGTACGTCTGGGGGTACGCCTGTGTGGGACCACCCATCATCCCTGCCCCATTGTGTGGGGTGGACATCGTAGGACCCATCATCCCACCCCCATTGTGTGGGGTGGAGCTGCCAGGAATGGAGTGGGTGGTTCATACCCATCATCGCATTGCCCCCTCCAAAAATGTTGGCAATCATGAGAGTGGTCTGCCGGTTCATTTCTGACATGTGTGTCATCATCTCCAACCGGTTTTCACTCTTCTCCCTCCTCTCTCTCTCCCTCCTCTCTCTTTCCTCCCTTTCTCTCTCCTCCCTCCTCTCCTGCCTCCTCTCCTCCCTCCTCTCATCATACAGCCTCTGCTCCTCCTTCCTCTCTATGTCTCTGTCCTCCTTCGACTTCTCCCTCCTATCATCCCTAGCCTGCCTAGTCTGGTCTTGGGACCGTCCCCTGGGGTAGCTCCGAGCCATCAAACACACCAACTCCTAGGGGACATAACGTCGAATGGGCCTTGAAGAGTTCCACCCACAGCCCCAAATGCATCCACCCTTTCTTTTCAAGGGACATGGCCTCTAAGTCCTTCAACTCAAGTGCCATGCCAGTGACACCCTGGATAGGATTATCCGCAATCTTCTCGGCATCCTTCTTGGGCGAATAATCGCTACCAGAGTCTTCACCACCTTCGAGTGGCAATGCTGACAACGTAGCTGAAGGTGGCTTGCCTGGTCGCATTCCTGGCACTACCATGATGCTCAAGGTTTGGACAGAGCATGTAGAGTTCAAGATGTGAACAATTACTGGTCCTGCAGCGGTAGTGACCTGTGGTAGGGATTTGAAACCTTATTTTTCGTAACCCTAGCTGACTCTGAGCTTCTGAGCTGCCATGGCGGCCTTATTCTGTCCACGAGTTGTTCAGACACTTCGATAACTTTTCAACATGGTGGCTGTCCAGGTTCCACCCTACACCTGCCCAGTTCAACTTCAACTATGCTTTGATTAGAACAAGGCGGGTTGTTGAGTGTGCATTCGGTAGACTGAAGGGTCGATTTAGGCTACTGTACAGTACACGTCTTCGAAACCCTGTCACTGCGGTCAAGGTTTCTCGGATATGCTGTGCCTTGCACAACTTCTTGGAGCGCAGGCATCCTTATCCTCAAGACATGCAGATGGAACCTGTTGTTCCCTCTGATATCAACACAGTCAATTGGGAACCGGGTACCATGGGTGCATCTGGTCACAAGAGGAATTTGCTAGCTTCCTACATGGAGAGGGTGCTCGGGGTTGAGCCCGTAACCTACACACACGCACAGTTGGGAAACCTTTTTCATGGCCCACTCGGATTTGAGGGATAGCAGGCTCCATCCTCGTTCTGACCTAGAAACTTACCTAGAAACCTAGGCTGCCCAGGCCCCGGTTTCTATGGTATTCAGTACCAGTCCAGGGGTCAGCCTATGACATGTCTAGGTCAGTGTGTGACAGTCCAGGGGTAAGCCAAATAGGCTGACAGACTTGCCCAACCGTGACAAGAAGTGCTGAAAGAAAAAGCGTTGAAAAAGCTGAGTAGGCAGTTGCTTGACAGCACACACCTAATGATCATGTGCAAGCCCAATAGGCTGAAGAGAGAACCCCAATAGCGAGAGAGAGTTGGATGATTTCGTATTTTTTATACAATTAATGTAACATGTTCCTTCTCATTTGCAGCTATTTGGGCCATATCTCAACACAATATCAGCTTGCGACTGTGCCGCACCCTCTGAAAATTTTGAAGACTAGAAGCAACAATAATTAAGAATTGGATAAGAAAAGGTATGAGTGAAACAACGAAGATACGGAAAAGATAACAACAGAAAACAATATAAAGTTCCAGAAAAATATTCGGACCAAAAGCAAAATCGAGGCAAATACCCCCCCCCCCCCCCACCCACCCCCCCGATCTTGCTTTTGCTCGATTTAGCTTTTGCTTTTGGTCCGATTTTGGTCCTGACCAAAATCGATTCTGGTCAATGTTGTAGTGTGACCACTAAGATTTTGGTGATAGGCAAAATCGACCAAAATCGGACCAAAATCGGACCAAAATCGGCCGGACCAAGAGCAGTGTGACCTACCCCTTAGCCCTGTCAGACCTCAGACATTTGAAAACAAACCCATGTAGCTGAGTCATCCATCTAAGGATGGTAGTCTGAACTGCTAAGGGAGCTTCATCCCTGGACCTCAAGGCCAATACCTCAGCATAGCCAGAGTATTGATCTGTGAGACACAGAATATAAAACTCCCCACGCAAGCCCCTAATATGAACAGGTCCCATGGTATCTAAGTGCAGGCGTTGCAGAGGTGCACGGATCTCTGTTTTGCTTTCTTTTGGCAAAGGCAAACGTTTAGCCTTTGCCTTCTGACAAGCATCACAAGGGATCTTGGCCAGTCTCTTCACTTGCTGTGGGGTGAGGGGTAAGTTCTTAACCATCTTACCTCTGACTAGCTTGTGCATGGCATCATAGCCAAGGTGACCCAGCCGCATATGCCATAGCCATTCAGGGGTAGTAGGGATAATAACTCCACCATCCTCATCAACATCAAGTGCAAAGACTGGATACGGGTCAGCACCAAAGGAACACCCACTGGGAGTGGTACAAGGCCTGCAGGTAAACTTGTACACACCATCACTTGAGGCAGGAAAAGACCAGAGAACAGAAGAGGCCTGTGTGGCAGTACAGCTATGACTATCAAAATAAATCTTGCAGTGATGAGAGTGAGCCACAGCATTTACTGACAGGAGGTTCACCGGACAGTGAGGGATGTAAAGTACATTAGATAGAGTGATTGGTGTTGGTAACCAATCACTACATAACACAATGGATCCACTACCCTCTGACCGTTGAACCACACCATCACCAAATCGAACTGCTGGCCCATTTAGAGAAGCATTATACACGGTGAACAAGGACAGGTCACCAGTGATAGACACTCCAGCTCCAGAATCCACATGCCAGACACCCTCAGAAAGGCTCGGGCTACACACGTTTGAAAACTTCGTGTGGCAAGAGAACAGGACAGGGCTTACCTCCTACTTCTTGGACAAAGCACACCCATCAATCTGGGCCTGCAGGGAGGACAACTGCTTCGAAGTCAGCGTAGCTGGAAGGGCCAAGTTACATTACATTACATTACATTACATTACATGTTAAAGTCTACTTGACACCGCGAGGGTGTATGAGACTCTGTTGATGTTGATGGGCGCGGGTGCTTTACCCAGTGCACCATCCTTGCCCCTTCGCAGATGCGGATGCTTCGTCCAACAGTTCTCCTCCTTGTGGGTCCGCTTGTTGGGGCAGGGTCCCCAAGTGTACTCCAGGAATCGCTTGGCGGAACCGGAACCCTGAGCACCAGATCCCTGCCCATGCTTAAAAGCAGCATTGGCAGGAGAGTGGGGAGAGTCCCGGGACCACCCAGGATGCCTGGAGTCCGACCTGGGGAGAGCAATGTTCAATATGTCTATGGTTCTATATTCAGCTAGACAGATCCAGTAATCTAGAGGAACCTTCAGGTGGCGCATCATACCATACTTGAGGCGCAGAGAATCGAAGCGCGCCATCCGAAAGCCGCCAATGATGATACCCATGGCGTAATGCTGAGTACCTGGAGACCCAGCACTGCGGATATCAGAGCAGTAACCCCTAACCCTGCGAAAGAAATCATCGACGCGCTCATTAGGGCGCATGACTGCATCACGAAGCTCACCCACCAACAGAGGAACCTTGGCAGAGAGTGTATCGGAATGCCTCCTCCGGATATCCAAAAGGATCTCCCGAGGCGACGAAAAGTCCTGATCGATACACCTTGACAAGGTCCTCTGTCATGTGAGCGAGCATCATGGACAGGACCATGAATTCCTGACGGGGCAGGGACAGTGCACTCAATCCCAACAGAGCAGGATCAACAGAGGACTCACCACGAGAGGCCGAAGAGGCAGCAGGAGCAAGAGTCAGGGAAGCATAATAATTCCGAACCGCCAGAAAGTACTCAGCGGCCAGACCAGCGTCATACGCGCGCTGGTCATCGATGTTCCTGATCTTACTCAGGGACCTGGCAAAGCTCACTAACAGCTCAAAGTCAGGCTCAATAGGACAGCGAGGGAAAGAAAGTTTCACCCACTGGTAGCCTACCTTCTTGGCAGCAGCGCGCCACCCAGCTCCAAAAGTAACATCAATATCAGAAGGGTACCTAATTCCTACAGGAACAGGCCCTAGAAAATAACGACATTGCTGCCCTAGCTCACTGAGAACCATCACACGAGTTGCACGACCCTTGCTATCTTTATTAGCCTGAGTCAGCGGAATATTGAGCCTACCGAACAGGATGCGATCCAGGGATCCAGCATCCACTTGAGCCCGACGGACAAGGCGATAGTTCCTCAATGTCAGGTCCGGAGCAGGTCCTCCAGTGAGCAGATGCTCCCAAGCTTGACAAGACAGGGGCAGTCCCATGGGAGGGGGAGTGAGGGGCAGGACGGAGGTGGCGACTCCACCGGCGGAGGCGGTGGGGGCTCCTGCAAAGTTCCAGCCACAGATGCAGAACGCAGATTGTAGCCAGTGGCAGAGCGCTCGAGGGGAGCAGCAGCAGTGACGAAAGCAGTCGTAGACAGCTTAGACGGCCTGGAGAATGCCACATCCTACCCGGACGGTTTCTCAGGCGCAGGCGGAAGCGCAGGCTCAAAAACAGGCGAGACATGAGCAGCAGCAAAGACTCGAGTAGACGTAGGCGGAGTGCCTCCACCGTTGTCCGCGCTCGTAGCACTCTTCAAGTCGTCATCATCATCATCATCATCCTCCTCCATCTCGTCCTCAGTCAGATCGGCATCAGAGATGCAGCCACCCCAGAAGCGAGCGGTAGGAGGCGCCGGACCCGAAGAGTACGCAATGATCTGGGTCTGAACATCACAGAGGGTCATAAGAACGTCCTCAACCTCAGGAGCACTCGGGGAACGACCTGTTTTGCGCGGGGTTGCGTCAAGGACCCCGATCGGTTGCGCAGTTGCGCCTATCAGGTTAATGACTAATGATGTACGGAAGGCGCTCCGCGCCCTAGACCAAGATTCGGTGATCACGTGACCAAGGGCCACGTGGGTGGACTCTTTGACGGAATTCGAACGCACTGCAGCTTTCCGAACGTCCAACTTTGGACAGTCAACGCAGAATAAACGGTCCACAATCGTCCACGTCCGGATCTTCTAAATCGACGAGGACGCGTCTATTATGCGCTACTATCGCAATGCAACGCATTCAAGTTGGACGTCCGGAAAGCTGCAGTGCGTTCGAATTCCGTCAAAGAGTCCACCCACGTGGCCCTAAGTCACGTGATCACTGACTCATGCTCTAGGGCGCGGAGCGCCTTCCGTACACCATTAGTCATTAACCTGATAGGCGCAACTGCGCAACCGGACGGGAACCTTAACGCAATCCCGCGCAAAACGGGTCGTTCCCCGAGCTAGTTGAGTCCGGTTGATTACCCCAGCAGCTCCCTAGAAGTACGCTATTGACCTGCAGTTCCCCAGCAGGACCTGCATGCCCTTTGGTTTCTCACCAGCTCCTACCAACATTGCGACAACTCTAGAGACATGGCAGCCAAGCTACTGACCCAGGATGACTTCCCAGCACCTGGCATTTAAATAGGCCCTCTGACCTGCAGATATTTTATATAGCAATGAACACTCTAGGAATTTAAATCCTGTCATGCCATGCCCTGCCACAGCAGTTTGACTAGTTTTATTGCCAACACTGGCACCTCTAGCGCCATGATGTCTTCAAATATGATTTCTCAGTATCAGCTTGAAATCACTCCGGTAGAGTGGACAGTAGATTAAAGCAGCGGAACAGACGCACCAATCTATACACGGAGACAAGGATAACGTTACAGACACAGGAGAACCATAAAGGGGCACCTGTGGTGAAAGGAGGCGGTAGACAGGAACCTAACAGGGTACAGATCAGACCGGAGACGTAGGTGACAGGAAGCTGCCACTGAGTCATCTCAAGATGACTCAGTCCCACGGGAAGCTGGCTCAGGAGAGCCGATAGTTCTAAGGGAGTACATAAGTAGTCACCAAGTCATAAAACGCGTGAGAGCACCGCTATACATGCTGATACTCCACCTATGACACAGGTGACATACAATAGTACTACTCCACCTATGGCACTGGTGACATAGAACTATATGTAACAAATTAAAAAAAAAAAAATCAAAGAACTCCGGGAAAAAAAATCGAGAGAAACTTCAAATGAAACCCGAAGGGTGTAAGGGAAGGTATGAAGCAAGGCAAAGAACCAAAATTTGCCAAGTGGATATAAGAGGACAACTAAATATCAAAGTCGGGTAACAACGGTATAGAAAACCCGATCCGGGAATAGGAACCTAATGCCAATCAATGATAACTTAAAGAAACTCTAAATGTAACCAAAGAAACCCTAAAATGTAACCAAAAATTCCAGAATACATGTAACCAAAATTCTAGAATACATGTAACCAAAAAAATTGGTTTAAGGAGAAGCAGTCATTCCAAACATGCGAATGAAACGCCAGAACACCATAGGATCAAGGGGCTTGGTGAAGGGGTCAGCACAGTTGTCCTTAATGTTAACATAGGCAACATCCACCTGGCCATCCTCCACCAGCTCCTGGATATAGTGATGGATGACATCAATGTGCTTGTTGCGAGGGAGCAGCTGACAGTCATTGGCCCAGCTCAAGGACCCCAAGTTGTCACCCTGAATGGTGACCAGGTCACAAGGCAGCCCTAGATCAATTCTCAACTTTTTCAACCATTGCACCTCCCTGGCAGTCTGAGACAGGGCCTGATACTCAGCCTCACTGGAGCTAACAGCAACAGTGGGTTGCCTTTTGCTCATCCAGTTAACAAGGCAGCCTCCAGCAAGCACAGCATAGCCAGTCTGAGATCTCCTGTCAGACCCATCATCAGCAAAGGATGAGTCACTAAAGACAGTAAAAGAGAAACCAGGGCTGTGAGTGTAAGTGAGGCACAGATGGGAATGTTCTCTCAAATACAAAAGCAAGCGCTTGGCTGCAGCCCACAGGGGGGCAGTGGGTTGAGCAGAAAACCTGGACAGGTAGCTCACAGCAAAATAAATATCAGGCCTTGTGCAGGTAGCCAGGTACAGCAAAGCCCCCACAAGAGAGAGGTACTGGCTATTAGAGGCCAGAGGTTCTCCAGGAGGATCAGTGACAGTGCACTTGGCCATGGGAACTGAAAACTTGGGTTTGGTAGCAGCAGTGAGACCAAACTGCTCCACCAGCTCAACAATGTAGGAGTGCTGGGAGAGGTTGATCTTAACACACCTGCCGTAAGAATCAAGTGTACAAGTCATGTCCAATGAAAGGAACTGGACAGGTACACCCCATTCCTTGACTTCCCACCCAGCTGCTTCCATAGCCTCGATCAGCAAGGCATACCTATGCAGCTCACTAAAAGCACAGATGAAGTCATCCACATAGGTCAGGACATAGCTCCACCCACCAGTAGAATCCCTCCTGAAATACAGAGCAGGTTCAGCTTTGCACATGGTAAAACCGTGGGCAACCAAAACCTGCTTTACATCTTTGCTCCAAGCCCTGGGTGCCTGCTTCAAACCATAAAGAGATTTAATCAGCTTGCACACAAGGGGAACATTGTCAGGACCAAGTTCATGAAAGCCCTCAGGCTGGTAACAGAACAGGTCCAGACCAGGTTCCAGCTTGGCATTCAAGAATGCAGTCTTGATGTCCAGCTGCCTCACAAACATCTTCCTATGAGTGATGGCAGCAAGGAGCACACGAAGACCTGCTTTAGAGGAGACGGGGGCATATACATCATGGTAGTCCAGCCCAGGACGTTGCAGAAAACCACGAACTACAAAACGAGCTTTAAAACGCAAAGAACCATCAGACCCATGTTTCTTGACAAATAACCATCTGCCAGATAGAATCCTCTGCCTAGGAGGCTGTGGAGTGAGGACCCAAGTGCCATGAGCATGGAGGGAGGCCATCTCATCCTTCATAGCCTGCAGCCAGAGATCTCTGTCAGGGTTGGTAGGTAACATTGCAGCTTTATAAGAGAGTTCAGTAGAGGTAGAAATAAAAGCCCCCACGTACAAGCAGTGTACTTGTACATGGGCAGCGGGGATATCAGCAGTATCAGCAGTAACCGGTAATAAAGCCCCCAGCGCAGCACTCATGTGTGGTTGAACAAGGCCGGCCTCCTTTGCCTCTAAATCGTCGAAGCCTGGGTACACTGGAACACCCCAGCCATACGCAGTATCTGACCCGGACCAGTGTTCGAGGTCATCACTCACATCATCTGTGACGGCCACATCGTCGCAATGCCTGGTCCGGTATAAACCACCAGGTATAGCAGGGGGTGAAGTGATCAACAACTCCCGCGAGCTATCCGAATAGGTGGACGGGGGGTGGCGACTAGTGGGCAGTGGACCTGTACTAGGTTCCACTATGACCCGAGGCTGTCCTAATCCTACGACTTCACCGACGAAACGTGGCGCAGAGGAAGGCCCGGCGACCCCCTGAGATTCGAATAAATTAGAGCTTGAAGGAACATCAGACTCCCCCTGGCCCAATGCCGCCGCACGCGATACAGCACCATCATTACCTGGCCTGGGACGCATCGTCATCCCATGACCAGTAAAGCGGTCAACAATCGGGGTTGGTAAAGGGCCCAGGACATTGTCAGTAGTATCAAGCCCTTTACCGATGATAGCGGCAGGGGTGCGAGAAAAATACTGAGATCCATCATAGGGAAAGAGCCCAGGGATACAGTTATAGCTAAACTGTTCATAGAAGAGCACATCACGACTCTCTACCACCTGGCGCAACTTCGGAACCCAAACAAAATAACCCTTACTCACCAGAGAATACCCAACCAGTCTACCAGATAACGCCCTTTCGTCAAGCTTATTGCGCTTCTTCCCATTCACTAAGGTAACATAGCATGGGCACCCGAACACGCGCAATAACGATACGTCAGGTAGAACCCCAAAGAACAACTCATAAGGAGTCTTGTCACCCTGATTAGGCAGCCGGTTGCGTAGGTAACACGCGGCGAGGAAGGCATAGGGCCAGAAGGACTTAGTGAGCTTAGACTCCAAGTGAATGCTCCTAGCTACGTTCTGAAGGACCCCATTGTACCGTTCCACAGTCGCATTCTGCTGAGCAGTGTAAGCCATGGACAATTCATGCACAGCACCAACCGATTCTAACCAATCCTCGAACCACTTCACTATAAATTCCTTAGCCCTGTCAGACCTAAGACACTTGAAAACAAATCCATGCAGCTGAGTCATCCATCTGAGGATGGTAGTTTGAACTGCTAAGGGAGCTTCATCCCTGGTTCTCAAGCACAAGACCTCAGCATAGCCAGAGTATTGGTCAGTGAGACACAGAACATAAAACTCCCCACGCAAGCCCCTAATATTAAATGGCCCCATGATGTCCAAGTGAAGGCGTTGTAATGGGGCACGGATCCTAGTTTTGCTTTCTTTAGGAAAAGGGATACGTTTTCCCTTTTTGCCTTCTGACAAGCATCACATGGGATCTTAGACAGTCTTTGCACCTGTTGGAGAGTGAGGGGTAAGTTCTGAACCAAACCCTTCCTTACAAGGTTGTGCATGGCATCATAGCCAGGGTGACCCAGCCGCCTATGCCACAACCATTCAGGAGTGGTAGGGATCTCAACTCCACCATCCTCATCAACATCAAGAGCAAAAGCTGGATAATCTTCAGCACCATACAAACGGCCACGAGGGGTGTGACAAGGCCTACATGCAAACTTGTACACACCATCACTGGAGGCAGGGAAAGACCACAGAACAGAAGAGCCCTGTGTGGCAGTACAACTAAGACTATCAAAAGAAATCTTGCAGTTGTGAGCATGGGCAACAGCATTTACTGACATGAGGTTCACCGGACAGTGTGGGATGTAGAGAACATTGGTTAAAGTGATTGGTGTTGGTAACCAATCACTACCTAACACAATAGAACCCTGACCCACAGACCGTTGAACCACACCATCACCGAATTTAACTGCTGGCCCAGTCTCAGAAGCATGAAACACAGTGAACAAAGACATATCACCTGTGATTGACATCCCAGCTCCAGAATCAACATGCCAGACACCCTCAGACAGGCTCGGGCTGCAGACATTTGAAAATTTCGCAGTGCAAGAGAAAAGGACAGAGCGTACCTCCTATTTCTTGTCCAAAGCATACCCATCAATCTGAGCCTGCAAGGAGGCCAGCTGCCGCGGAGTAAGCACACCTGGAAGGGCCAAGGCCATGGGCACCGGATTGGTAACCGGTGCACCAGGCTTGGTCTTACGCAGGTGCGGATGCTTCGTGAAACAGCGATCCTCCGAGTGGGTCGTCTTGCTGAGGCATGGGCCCCAAGTGCAATCCAGACGCCGCTTGTTGGAACCGGAACCCTGAGAACCAGATCCCTGCCCACGCTGAATCGCAGCATTGGCAGGAACCTGGGGAGCGTCCCGGGACCAACCAGGATGCCTGGAGTCGGACCTGGGGAGAGCAATGTTCAAAATGTCGAGAGACCTATATGCCTCCAGACAAGACCAGTAATCGACAGCCTGTCTGTTAGCCAACATCATACCGTACTGGATCCGCAGCGATTCAAATCGGATCAAACGGATCCCATTCACAATGGTTTCCATGGCGTGGCGCTGAGTGACAGGATGTCCAGCACTGCGGAGGTCAGTGCACAGACTGCGAACCATGCGAAAGAAATCATCGACACGGTGAGAAGGGCCCATGTGCGCATTATGAAGTTCGATACGCATGAGAGGGACTCTAGAGGCAAGGGCATCAGACTGCGTCTTCCGGATATCCAAAAGGATATCCTGAGGGGTGGCAAAGTCCTGGTATACCTTGACCATATCGTCCTCCATGTTCGCGAGCATCATAGTTAAACACATGAACTCCTGACGTTCGAGAGGCAGTGCACTGAACCCCAACAGTGCAGGATCAAACCGAGACTCACCATGAATGAGGGTATTAGACCCAGCTCCAATCGCAGAAGGGACAGGAGCCAAGGACCTACGAATGTCCATGAAATACTCCGCAGCAAGACCAGCGCCAAGAGCGCGCTGGTCGTCTATGTTCCTAATCACAGGAATGGACCTCGCAACACTCATAAGCAGCTCGAAATCTGGGCTAACAGGACACAGAGGGACAGGCACTCGCACAAACTGATAACCAAGCTTCTCGTGATCACTACGCCTCGTACCACCAAAGGAAACACCATGATCTGGGGGATACAGAATCCCAGAAGTGACTGGACCAAGAAAAGAACGACACCTGGTACCAAGCTCAGAGAAAGCCATCACTCGGCGATGCCTCAGCTTCACACTAACATTTGCCATTGTAGCCTGCATATCCATCCGACCGTACAAAGAGCGGTTCAAGGACTCACCATCCCGTCGATCCAGGCGGTAGTCCCGAAGGTTCAAAGTCGGAGGAGATCCGCCAGTGAGCAGATGCTCCCAAGATGCGCAAGACCGCGTATGCAGCATAGGAGGAGGGCCAGGGGCAGGAGGCAGCTCCACCGGCGGAGGCGGAGGGGGTTCCAGGGAGGCACCAGCAGCAGAGGTGCGTGCAGAGGAAACAGCAGCCTCGCGAGAGCGAGTGTGGTAGCCAGGGAGGCCACGCTCCATGGGGGCAGATGCAGAGGAAAAAGAAGCAAAGCCCTTCAAGAAAGTGGGCTTAGCCACCTCCGGGTAAGCCGGGGGAACAGGCTCAAAGGGAGGCGCCGACGAAGGCTGAGGCTGATACACAGGCGAAAGCTCTCGATTAGGCATCTGCTGATCAGCAGGCTCATACACCGATGAAACAGCGGAAGTCTCAAAGACACGAGTGGCAGCAGCAGATGGGGTCACGCCACCGAAGTCAGCACTCGTAGCACTCTTCAAGTCCTCCTCATCATCAGTAGTAGTAGAGTAGTCTTCATCATAATTGAAGGGGACGCAATGAGGCTGCGGGTCTGATGCACAACGGATGATCTGTGTCTGTACACAACACAGCTTCATCAGGACATCCTCAACATCAGAGGACAGGCGTCGAACATTGAGAGAAGGAACCGTAAAGTTGGAGGATTGATCGGGGGGGGTTACTTCCTTGATGGCGGAAGGACCCTCCTCTCCGGCAGCAGAGGCCGCTGGCGCGCAGTCGTCTAGCCAATCTAGAGGAACCTTCACCCCCGTTGGGAGGATTCGGTCGCATCCATTGCTCACAATGACACTGCGGATCCCACGAGCCCATGAAACACCATTAAGTTTGGTAAGTTTCACAAAGCCGGCAGGAGGCCCTCGCGGAAGTTGCATTATCAAAGCAGTGGTAGTGATGAGGAGCCCAATAACCTATCAGCTTGAAATCACTCCGGTAGAGTGGACAGTAGATTAAAGCAGCGGAACAGACGCACCAATCTATACACGGAGACAAGGATAACGTTACAGACACAGGAGAACCATAAAGGGGCACCTGTGGTGAAAGGAGGCGGTAGACAGGAACCTAACAGGGTACAGATCAGACCGGAGACGTAGGTGACAGGAAGCTGCCACTGAGTCATCTCAAGATGACTCAGTCCCACGGGAAGCTGGCTCAGGAGAGCCGATAGTTCTAAGGGAGTACATAAGTAGTCACCAAGTCATAAAACGCGTGAGAGCACCGCTATACATGCTGATACTCAGCATGTCGCTCCCCTCTTAAAGACAATTGTATTTACTGTCCAGCCTACCTTCATATATCTTATAAATGATATTGGAAGTACCGCATGCTATCCTTCCTTCTGGACTGATATTTATGAGCCAGCGGGGGATGTCTACCTTAAGTTATTTCTCATAATGTCATCCGTAATTTGTGGATTCATTAAGAGCTCCCAAATTATGGGGGAAATCGTATGCTGACCTTATGTATTCCACCTGATCCCTGTGCGGGACGTATTACATTTAGTCCTATCAGTTTTAGCTTTCCGGAGTGTTATATTGTAAGTAGTGACACAGGGAAGGGACTAGGGCAACATATGCTTACATACATGCGTGATACCATGTCAGGCGACATGGCAGGTATAAGAAGGGAAAGGCGATAGTTACTCAGGGAACTGCCGCCGCTGGGTGCCGGCCCTATCGGGCAGAGGCACTACAGCGGGAGCTACCAGGCGGGAAGCCTGGCGCACTAGGACACTCTAGCTGGACCGGGAGAACCGGTCTATAACATCTAGCGGGACCGAGAGCACCGGTCTATAACATCCCCCCCAATTCCTGGTATTCTTCATTTAGAAGAATCCCTGGAATTAGGAGGTATGTAAAAGAAAAGGGAAGCTAGAGTGAAAAGAAATAGCTGGTGCATTTGGAAGCACAAGGTCATAAGGTCTGGCTGGCAGATGTTCATCAAGTAATGATACTTGTCTCATGGGGACATGCAAGTACATTCAGGGGAGGAAAGGGGCAAGATCAGTACAATATGGCTATCATCTATTATCTAGATAAGACTGGATTCCAGCTGTGAAGCTGATAGGAAGGTGCCGACTTTAAACTAAAGTAAGTCTATCGGAGGAATGGAAATAGATACGGTCATACCTGAGGCCAGCTTAACTTATTCCCCCTCTGATTGGGAAGTCGAAATCTGCAAAGACTTGTCAAATCAAGAGTGACATCAGGATAACTAAATCAAAGACTGGCAGGACTAAATGTACACACCGTGGGGCAGTAGGAATACATAAGGTCAGCATACTATTCCCCCCATAATTTGGGAGCTCTTAATGAATCCACAAATTACGGGTGACATTATGAGAAATAACGGAAGGTAGACATCCCCCGCTGGCTCATAACTATCAGTCCACATGGAAGGATAGGATGAGGTACTTCCATTATCATATATAAGATATATGAACGTAAGCTGGACACTAAATACAACTGTCTTGAGGAGGGGGGTAAATGCTGAGATGCTAGAACATATTTGAAGTCAGCATATCACTAGAGGCGCCAGGTGTTGGCCAGGAAACTGCTGTTGTAAGTACATGGGATAGTACAAAGGGCAGGTCAGGAAGTAATTCCTAAAGTGTTCATTGCTAAAAACAATGTCATGCAGGTCAGAGGGCATATTTAAATGCCAGGTGCTGGGAAGTCATCCAGGATCAGTAGCTGGGCTGCACTGTTGCTAGGAGCTGATGAGAAGCCAAAGGGCATGTAGGGCCTGCTGGGGAACTGCAGGTCAATAAGGTACTCCTCGGGAGCTGCTGGGGTAATAAATTGGACTCTACTAGGGAGCTGCCAGGTGGGTAGAATTTCTGGGACATTGCAGATGAAGTGAGTGTAACCATGACTGCCGCAGGAAAGGTGCAGACCAGGATGGCTGCAGATTAGGGAAGCTGCAGATCAGTTCAAAGACAACTATGTGACATGCAGATTTAATTCAGCAAGCGAGGGTATCGCTCACAAGTACTGGGATCTGCATGCGAATGAAGGTCAATGTAATCATTGCATGGTGATCTGCATAAAACAGCGGTACTGCGATGTATGCAGATCTGTGTGCAGATCAGATCATAATGCTGGTATCAGTGAGCATGAGATTATCAGATCACTGCATACCCCCCGTTCAGTGTTCAGCTGTTTACATCCCCTCACAAGTTTATCATTTGTCCTATGCCCACAAGCGAGGGTATCGCTCACAAGTTTAGCATTTATCCTATGCACATAAGGATGTGTGGCGCCTTGGTTGTCCTATTATGTGAGTGGGGCCAGGGCAGGGAGAAAGTGCCATGGAAGGCAGGGGTGATGTAGGCGTGGTTGATGATGATGGTTTCAATCAGAGCATCAGTGGGAGTGGGAGGCGTTGTGACATGCTCAGTGGATGCGGGTGTGGATGAGTATAGTGTGGATGTGTTGCCCTCAGTGGGGTATGATGTGGATGTGTGTGTGTCGTCGCTATCACGTGTACTGGATGTATGGGTGTTGTCGCTATCACGTATGCGTGTAGTGGATGTACTTGTATAGGTAGTGACGTGCTCAGTGAGTGTGGGTGTGTCTTCATCACGTGTACTGGATGTGCTTGCATATGCACTAAGGTTCCCCCCATGCAAGTGAGCATCAGCAGGAGCTGCAGGTGAGTGCACAGCAGGTGTGTGTGCAGATGCATGTGTTGTGCCAGGTGCCATGGTTTGGAGTGGTGGTGTAGTGACACAGTGAGCAGATGTGGACATGCAGTCATCATAAGGCTCTATGGCAGGCGCTATGACAGGTGCTATGGCAGTGTACATAGGAAGTTCCCCTCCATGCAAGTGAGCAAATCCATCCACTAACTGTGGGTGTAAAGGGGCAGGTGGTTCAGAGGTGGTATCCATGGTGCTGTCATTTGCATAAGCATAAAGATCCTCCCCTTGCAGGTGAACAGCAGCAAGATAGTTGTTCCTATCAGAGGTTCACTATGAATAAAACAGCATTTTACGAACTAGAATTTGGCTTGGAAAATTCTACGAACCCCCCTCGTAAAATGTTGGGCTCTACTTCGTAAAAAGCGGACACCCCCTCGTAATTTTAGGTTTACGAACTAGGATTTGATGGTTCGTAAACTGAATGGAGCTGGTTCGTAAAATTCCGGCACCCTTTTATTACGAACTAGGATTTGATAGTTCGTAAACTAAATGGTGCTGGTTCGTAAAATACCGGGCACCCTTCGTGGAATAACCCTCCTTGAATACCGGGAATTTGGTCCCGGATTGTAGTATTTAATACTGGACCGACCCTTTTCTTATTATGTAAATTCGGGACCTGGGCTCCGGGCTAGGTTAGGTTCCGGGTGTTTCAGGGATTGGGTCCCGGTTTTTTTTTCCAGGCAGTGCTTGCACTGGAGACTTTGGATCATACGAGGTGTATAGATGGATTGCAATGTTTTATTCACAGACACATTTTTAAGACTGAAAAATTCGAATTCAAAAAAGTAATATTGAACAATAGCTATTCTAATTTGGCCATTTACAAATTCTCCTCATTTGTGGGAGAAATTGTACCCATGAATTGGGCCTAGAAAATGGTACTCATCAGAAGTATGAGTACCCTCTGCTCTGACTACTAAAATAATAAGTACCAGGGTACCCTGATGAGCTCTGACTAGTATATATAGTATATGTCCCCCCCCCCCCCCCCCCCCCCCCCCCCCCCCCCGGCCACCCCCACTGGCTAGTCTAGCTATAGCTACTATTATATGATGAGTGATAGCATCAGGTGCAGTGTCATCATCAGGCTTCTATCTTGATCTTGTCCCTCTACTCATCCCAGCATGCTGATGACTTGCTCCTTGTCCACCATGCTGCAATATGTGGAAGTCACTGCCTGCCGGAGCTGCAGCAGCATGAAAGGAAGGAGGTGGAGTTAGAAGATTATCAGTTGCTTGACCAAGCACAAGCCACTTGAATAATCAACGAATCAGCAAGCAAGAAAGCGTTCACGTGGTAGCAATTACGATGATGAGACAGATAGATGGTGCAGCATATAAGACACATGGTGCAACATACAAGACAGATTGTGCAGCATACAAGACATATGGTGCAATGTACAAGACAAATGGTGCAGCGTACAAGACACATGGTGCAGCGTACAAGACAGATGGTGCAGCATACATGACACATGGTGCAGCATACAAGACAGATGGTGCAGCATACAAGACATACGGTGCAACGTACAAGACAAATGGTGCAGCGTACAAGACACATGGTGTAGCATACAAGATAGATGGTGCATCATATACGACACATGGCGCAGCATACAAGACACATGGTGCAGCAAGGCAAATCATGCTGCATACAAGCCAAATGGTGCAGCATACAAGACACATGGTGCAGCATACAAGACACATTGGTGCAGCATACGAGACATATGGTGCAACGTACAAGACAAATGGTTCAGCATACACGACAAATGGTGCAGCGTACAAGACAGATGGTTAAACCTACAAGACAAATGGTGCAGCGTACATGACATATGGTACAGCATACAAGACAAATGATTCAGATCTACTTACATGTGTTGGTTCTATAACAACATATTGCCACTGTGTAGCCTAGTCAGGGGAGACTTCTTCGTGTTGTTCTCCCATTGTCTTCAAGGTACATACACCTCTTGTCGTCGCTTGCGTCAGGAGCAGGAACCTAGTTAACAGGCAGGTGTCAATAATCAGACAGCAGGCAGGCATTTGTCAATCATGGAGGTACATAGGCATGCATGCAGGTGTGAAGCAGGCAGGCAGCAGAGATAATTCAAGCAGGCGAGCAGGTAACTAAGCGGGCAAGCATGCAGGCAAGCAGGCATTTAATTGACAAACAAGGAGGCACCTCGTACCTCTGATGCAACAGCTGGAAGTAATCAGCTAGGATGTACTGGTGCCCTGAACACATCAGGTGGGCGCATCATGGACAGCAACAGGTGGGAGTGCAGGAAGTTGGGGGAGGGGAAGGAAGTTGAGGTAGGGCAAACAGGAAGTTGAGGTAGGGCAACAGCAGGAGGTGTGAGGTAGGGCAGGAAGTTGAGGTAGGGCAACAGCAGCAGGAAGTTGAGGTAGGGCAACAGCAGCAGGTGTGAGTGCAGGAGGTTGGACAGGAGGAGGTACGGCCACTGCATGTGGAGGTGGACCAGGTTGCAGCAACCGAGCAAGCGGCTGAGCCGCAGGTTCGGCGTCTGAGTCAAGGAAATCAGGCAAGAAAGGACCAGCAGCGATTCAAACCTTCGACTTTCAAACCTGCGCAACTACCTGCGGCATTCGAATCTTCCCTCTCCATCCGCAACACTCACTTGCAACACTCAATCGGCTTGCCTGAAAGCATGACATTCGCCCAAGTCAAGCTGTGTACTAATCGACGAATTGAATATGGTCCAGCAGGTAGCATGGTTGAAGACAGCGGCTCTGTGCAGGAGTACAGCAGTAGTGGTTTGGTTCAGTGATGCGAAGCATTGTTTAGAAGGCGCACGCAATCGTCTGCCATTTCGCAGATCTAGATGGTGTCTTCTTGGAAATTTGAACGACGAGGAGGGGTGGGGGTTGGGGGTGGGGGGGGGGGCGGGGTGTGTGTGTGGGGGGGGGGGGGGGGGGGGGGGGGGGGGGAGGGGGGGCAGAGGGTTTTGCCGCGACAAATTGAATAGCCGATCTAAGTTGACAGCTAGGACGCAGGAGGGTTGGGGGCGGGGGGGGGGGGGGGGGCACGGTAATCCTATCATCCTACTGTGTCGGACTCTTTCCAAACTCTTTCTCTATTCTTTTCGCTTTCGCCCCCTCTGACCCCCAGTGTCCTGGGTTTGAACAATACCGGGCACCTCCGCACTCTTGTCCATAGCTCATAATAATTATTATTTAACCACATGCACAGTCTGAGGTCAAGCCATTGAGGCCTTGGGAAGTCATAACCCAATATTATGTCCTGGTGCCTGCCCAGCAGGAATGTGACCCACGCTAAATAATCCTGTCATTCGACGGTGTCAAATTCTTTCCAAACTCTTTCTCTTCTCTTTTCTTCGTGGCCATAGTCCAGAATAATTATTATTTAACCACATGCACAGTCTGGGATCAAACCATTGAGGCCTTGGGAAGTCAAAACCCAAGATTATGTCCTAGTGCCTGCCCAGCAGGAGTGTAACCCACGTTAATCCTGTCATCTGACGGTGTCAAATTCTTTCCAAACTCTTTCTCTTCTCTTTTCCTCTTGGCCATAGCTCATAATAATTATTATTTAACTACATGCACAGTCTATGATCAAACCATTGAGGCCTTGGGAAGTCATAACCCAATATTATGTCCTGGTGCCTGCCTAGCAGGGGTGTAATCCACGCTAAATAATCCTGTCATTCGACGGTGTCGAATTCTGTCCAAACTCTTTCTCTTCTCTTTTCCTCTTGGCCATAGTCCAGAATAATTATTATTTAACCACATGCACAGTCTGTGATCGAACCATTGAGGCCTTGGGAAGTCATAACCCAAGATTATGTCATGGTGCCTGCCTAGGGGTGTAACCCACGCCAATCCTGTCGGCCGGCCGTGTTGAACTCTTTCCATGATTGTGATTGTGCAGGAGGCGGAGAGAGATGGGAAGGAAGATGGGCTTGGGGGTTCGGTTAGTTACAAGAAAGAGAGGCATAGCTATCTAAAAAAAGATAACAAGAGGGCAGTTATATATTAGGCTTGGTTACCGGAGTTTAGGGGATGTGCTTCTTCGCTTGACTGGAGTTAGCTGTAGCGTATATAGAGCTGTAGTTTGGAGGGGAAGTCAGCAAGTCAGTGAGTTAGTGAGTCAGTGACTCAGTGTGTCATTGTGTCATTGAGTCAGTGAGTCAGTGAGTCAGTGAGTCAATCAGTAAGTAAGTGAGTCAGTGACTCAATGCGTTAGTGAGTCAATCAATCATCAGTGAGTCCGTGAGACAATCAGTCAGTGAGTCTGTGAGACAATCAGTCAGTGAGTCTGTGAGACAGTGCTTCAATTATTCAGTGAGCCAGTGAGTCTGTGAGTCTGTGAGTTAGTGAGTCAGTGAGTCAGTGAGTCAATGAGTCAGTGATTCAGTGTGTTAGTGTGTCATTGAGTCATTGAGTCAGTGAGTCAATGAGTCAGTGAGTCAATCAGTTAGTGAGTCAGTGACTCAATGAGTCAGTGAGTCAATCAATCAGTGAGTCAGTGAGACAATGAGTCAGTGAGTAAGTGAGACAATGATTCAGTGAGTCAGTGAGTGAGTGACTCAATCAGTCAGTGATTCAGTGAGTCTGTGAGTTAGTGAGTCTGTGAGCCTGTAAGTTAGTGAGTCAGTGAGTCAGTGAGTCAGTGAATCAGTGAGTCAGTGTGTCAATGTGTCATTGAGTCATTGAGTCAGTGAGTCAATGAGTCAATCAGTCGGTGAGTCAGTGACTCAATGAGTCAGTGAGTCAATCAATCAGTGAGTCAGTGAGATAATGAGTCAGTGTGCCAGTGAGACAGTGATTCAGTGATCCAGTGAGTCAGTGAGCCAGTGAGTGAGTGACTTAATCAGTCAGTGATTCAGTAAGTCTGTGAGTAAGTGAGTCTGTGAGTCAGTGAGTCAGTGAGTATGTGAGTTAGTGAGGCAGTGAGTCAGTGAGTTTGTGAGTCAGTGAATCAGTGATTCAATGTGTCAATGCGTCATTGCGTCAGTGAGTCAGTGAGTTAGTAAGTCAATCAGTCAGTGAGGCAGTGAGTCAATCAGTTAATCAGTCAATCAGTCAGTGAGACATTGATTCAGTGATTCAGTGATTCTGTGAGTCAGTTCCTATAATAAGCCCACGGACCCCACCCCAGGGCCGTGCGTGTGCGTGACTGCGTGTGCGTGTGCGTGTGCGTGTGCGGGGGCAGGGGCGGGGGCAGGGGCAGGGGCGGGGGCACACCGGGCGGGGGTAGGAGCAAGCCACGCCACCTGCCGCTGGCCAAAAACCCGTTCAGTAGGACGGGACGTACCGTTCACGTCTGGGATGGGCCCAAACGTGAAATACCTTGTAAAATTCCTTAAAATCAACCAGACTCCTGATTGGTCTCATTTTTCTTGTATCAAATTCTTAGAATTAAAGCCAATCTATAAATGTGCATTGCATGAACGTTCAGCACTGCTAAAAATCCAACAACCCTTCAAAAACTCTCATTTTCGTCACTTTTTAGCCAACAAAGCTGCAACATCAATCGATTCAATGAAATTCAATTACATCAAATTTAATTTAATTTAATCCTATTCGAATTGACAAAAAATAAAGCAATTGCATGCATCCAAATCACGTGAATTAAATTAAAATGAAATGAATGAAATCGAATTAAAATAAAACAACATTCAATACAATTAAAATAAAATTAATTAAAATAAACTGAATGGAGGATTCAATTCATTTCATTCGGGACGCGCCACCAGGCGAAATCAGTCAGTGATTCAGTGAGCCTATGAGTCTGTGAGTCTGTGAGTTAGTGAGTCAGTGAGTCAGTGAGTCATGACTAACTAATCAGTAAGTCAGTGAGTCAGTGAGTCGATGAGTCATTTAGTGAGTCAGTGAGCCAGTGAGTCAGTGAGTCGGTGAGTCAATCAGTCAGTGAGTCAGTGAGTTAGAGAGTCAGTGAGTTAGAGAGTCAGTGAGTCAATCAGTCAGTGAGTTAGTGAGTTAGAGAGTCAGTGAGTCAATCAGTCAGTGAGTCAGTGATTCAGTGAGCCAGTGAGTCAGTGAGTCATTGAGTCAGAGAGTTAGTGGGTCAGTGAGTCAGTGAGTTAGAGAGTCAGTGAGTCAATGAGTCAGTGAGTTAATCAGTCAGTGAGCCAGTGAGGCAGTGAGTCAATCATTTAGGGAGCTAGTGAGCTAGTGAGCAAGTGAGTCAGTGAGTCATTGAGTTAGTAAGTCAGTGAGTCAATCAGTTAGTGAGTCAGTGAGTCAGTGAGTCTTGACTTGGAATTAATGGGTTTTGGGTACAGGGTACTATGGTTTACTAAGCTAAGTTCCGAATTCTCCGTGATTTCGGGAGAATTCGTACCAATTTGGGATGAATCCAGTTCGTAATTTGCTACATAGGCTTCGTAAATTGATCATAGGCTTCGTAACAGGCTATGGGGATTCTCGATCTACGAACCCCCCCTCGTAATTTTCTATTTGGGCTTCGTAAAATGCTTTAGATGATAGACAAAACTTTACTAAGGGTCCTCATGACATTTTACGAGGGGGGTTCGTAGATTTTCACTTTACGAAACCTGTCCGAGAATTAGCAAGTTCGTAAAATGCTGTTTTATTCATAGTGGTTGCATTAGGAATGCTCAAAGATGTTGTAGGGACGGTATCAGGTGCCACAGCAGATATGAGAGGAAGGGCATGGCTAGATGGAGTATAGTTGACTAGAGTGGGATTTAGCTCTGATTTGGAAGCGAAGCGATAGAAGTGTTTGTTACTAAGCAAAGCTGATACCAGTCTAGTCCGAATGGGATCAAGGTCGTCAGCTCCATGACACTTTGGTGGCACGGGGGAAGGTGCGGGATCATTATCATCATCACTATCAATATCCTCCCCACCATTGGGAGCACAGTCTGGGAGAGGACAGGGAGCAGCATACTGTGATATAAAATACATCATCAAGGCTACAGCAGCGGGCACAGCGGGCACAGATGTGCAAGCAAGAGCAATAGTCGGGACAGGCAGATGAGGTGCGGTCATGACAGGGCTGAGCTTTTCAAAGTACCATCTGAGGTTGCGCAGTAATTCTGCCGCAACATTGGTGTGCGCGGCACAGATTCGAGCAAGGGTGGGAGACAAGGAGTTGACCACAAACCTAAATGCAATTGCGTTGGCACAGCGGCATATTCTCGTAAGTGGGAAATCCTCCCTGTCGGGGTAACGATTATCATCATCGGGAGATAGGGGCTCATGGTCCGGGCGCCAATCAAGCATGGCGTCTTCCTTGATGAACTTGCTATAAGTAAGGGGCTGTGGCGATTGCATGGCAGATAACTGAGTACCACTCACCAAAATCTTTGCCCGGCTCATAGATGTTGAATTGAGCAGGCGTAATCTCGCTCAACCTGAAAGGTTCAGGATAAGGCCACGACATCAAGAAGGTGATACTTCGCAGGAGTTGTTGGCTCTATCAAAAAACCATGGAGGTGGAGAGTCCAGCGAGGTTGCCACCTTGACGATCAGGAGATGCCCCCCGTTCCGACGGTTGATGGCGATCAGCCGGAATGGGAGCAGTCAGATGTGGCGACGGTTGAGATGGGAAGGGAACGGAGATGGTCATCTTGAGTAGAAAGTGGAAGTGGCGATCTTGGACTGGAGGAAGTTAGGGCGTGTTTCTACTATAGTAACTGACTTTTCCCTTGCCGCGAACTCCCAAGTTAACCCTAAGGGAGGCCAGGTCAGCAATTTTTTTTTCCACAGGGGTATTCGGGGTCTCCTCGGGGGTCTTTCCGGCGATCCAGGTAGGCGACAGGTCGGCGATTCGTCATCCCGGGGATATATTTAAATATTTCGTATTATTTGAAAAAGCGACGGTTTCAAGGCAGAAACGAGCGAAAAACAGGTATTGCGGCTTTCCGGGTGACACATCAGCAATCCCACCGAAATCCACGTATGCAGCGTGACACAAAAATACAACAGCACGTACAATCTCTGCGTTGTGAGACTTCTATTGCTTCCACACCAAGATTGTCTTTGTTTCGCCGCAACTATTATTTGTAGCATGGAGACGTCTGCCGATCTCCCCGATTTGGGTCAAAACCGAGATCTAGGGAAATCCGCCTCCATCGTTGGGGGAGCAAGTGATGCGCAGCTACATGCCGATCCAGGGAAGTCTACCTCCGTTGGTGCAGTAGCGTCTGGTGTGCCCAAAGCGTTGATGCCTTTCGGCGGATTGGGCGTAAGGAAGGATGATAACAAGGAGGGGAGGAAGGAAGGAAGGGAGGGAACGCACTGCGGCGTGGGGATGGAGACGGATGGAGACTGCTTAGAACAAACGAAAGACGGCCTGATCCAGTAGCAAAATGACCAGTAGTGGAAACAAAAAAGGGCGTGAACGTGGCCTGCCTTGCCGTGGCAGACAGCGTAGGGCAGCGTGGCACCAGAATGCCCCGGGGAATGCCCAGCTATGGGCGTGTTTCCACAGAGATTTTTTTGCGTGCTCGGAGCTGGGGTTCGGGAGCCTACGTGGCAGTGGTGTGACATCTACGTGGACGTGCTCGGAATCCTCGGGGTGGACAGGTCGGCCAATCGCCTGCTAGCCCGTGCTAGCCTGGCCGATCCCCGGCCAATCCCCGGGCAATATGTTGCCTCGCTGATGCCACGTTGGTTTTCTAGTTTCCATCTCCCTGCCCCAGTATTTGCGCATCAAATTGATCGGTGCTACGGTGGTTTTTCGATTTGCGAGTAATAGACACTCGGGGAAGTGACAATTTCGCTAAATGTAGGCGAAAGATACGATTTGCAGCGGAACTACAGATAAATGTAGTCGTACAGTGGACGAAATGTCTCGGCTCACCGCAAACCAGCGATCCCAACAGACACCCAGAACTTTTCGTAGACTGAAGCGTGACCAATAACTCCTCGATCGCACGTTAACTACTGAGTTGTAATACGCGAAGGGGTATGCAGCTTTCTGTCGCTCGAGGGTCTGTTAGCAACCTTTTCGAGGGGTCAATCTTGCGAACCTGCCAAGCTCTGCCAGCGATTCCGAGATAGGGTGAACAATTAGGCAACGAAGTACTAGCGCGAACTACTTGTTGGCGAATAGCTTTCATTCGGGAAAATGGACATCCGAAGTCACCGATGTGCTTTCGCTGCATGCGTCGAAAATGGCGCTGTTGTAGGGCGAAACCAGGACGATTTTAATCACTGTGATGAAAGCCTAAGTCACACTGAAAGATTAGTGTGACGCGATGACCTGTCAGTGCTCTTACTAATTTTGATAGATGTTTTCGCAGGGTGACCTTTCATGTACATTTAGCCAAGGCGGATGGGACGCGGCAAGTAGGTGGAATGGCTACGGTTGACCCGTACGTGGCAAACTTGTAATCTCCGAGCCTTAGCAATACATGGCCAGGTGTCTTCGCTTACAAACCACGCAATCCATCACATTTTACCTGTGTTTCTCCCGCATCTCGCCCTCAACAGCGATTTGGTCGCCAACCGAAGTTGATTGAATTTATCAAACCGAGGTCTAGTCTTTCTTCTTTAATAACCTTGCATTCATCCCAACACGCATTACCTGCACATTTTAACCTTACTCTAACTTGGCCGCCACCAAAACTCGGCGACGACGATGGTGAAAAGGAAACGGACAATAAGTGCGCATTGATATCGGGTAGTTGATTGTAAGGACGAGTACAACAACGACATCCAAAAACGCTAATTTAAAGCTAATTCAGTCAGAAAGGCTTCTAGCGTCTGGCACTGCCATTCGCACTGCCCTTCGCGCACCTTCAGTTCCGTTACAATTCTTTCACATTCTGACATCAATCGCATTGTAGTGAGTTATCATTCCGCACACGAACGGTCCCGGGAAGGCAGAGGTAGTACCTCTTACTCTACACCAGCTTGATCAATTCACACACATGCTAGCATAACTCACACTTGCTCATATACTATGCACAGCACCACTCTCATCAACTCCAAACACATTATCACCCTCACACCAGGTAGTACAACCCACAGACAAGCTATAACAAGTAACCAATTTAGTGCACCAATAGCATGTAATAATATTTCGACCTTCATATATTAAAACTCATTTAGTAAGAGTGGCTCCTGGCTTGCTTACGTCATTCAGTGTGAATCACTGCATCTTTACTTGCAATACAATCCTTTCCCCACACAACATCAGTCAGCATGATGTCTGTTAACTAGTGTAACTATCCCAAGCACTAGTTAGACTGAGTCACTCAAAACATTTATGACATTTAAACTTGTTATCACCCATTGTTTGCAGGCCGGGGTACACTGAGAGACAAACTCTGCTGTGTACCGGTCCACATGCAGAAAAAACACTTCCGGTACCGGAACAACAACTCCCTCATGGATGTAGGGGGGTAGGGTGTACTACGGATTGTGCGATGAGTACGAGGGGGTAAAGGTGGCTTACCTCAAAGGAGATATTGCCGGATTGGGGTTGGAGACAGATCCAAACTGCGCGGTACTCATGCACATTTATTATACGACCCCTGAAACGGGCAACATCCTACACCCCATTCTGCATGACCAGTGGGCAGAAGTCCTAGTGACAGCTGATCGTGTAGCCTTCCTGTTGTTACATGAGGATGATATGGATGGTTCTTTGCCAGACACTGTGTCGGGGGAGGAGGAGGAGGAGGAGGAGGAGGAGGAGAATAAAATGGGGGGGGGGGGGGGGGGGGGGGGGGGGGGGCAAGGTGGCAGGGTGGAATAGTGGTGGTGGAAAGGAGTAAGAGGAGAAAAGTGGCGGTGGGAAGGAGCCAGAAGAGAATGGTGGCGGTGGACAGGAGCTTGGGGAGAAAAGTGTAGGTGGCAAGGAGCCAGGGGAGAATAGTGGTGGTGGAAAGGAGCAAGAGGAGAAAAGTGGCGGTGGGAAGGAGCCAGAGGAGAATAGTGGCGGTGGACCGGAGCTTGGGGAGAAAAGTGTAGGTGGCAAGGAGCCAGGGGAGAATAGTGGCGGTGGAAAGGAGCAAGAGGAGAAAAGTGGCGGTGGGAAGGAGCCAGGGGAGAATGGTGGCAGTGGGAAGGAGGAAGGGGACGAAAGTGGCGGTGGCAAGGATCCCGCGGAGCATAGGGGCGGGGGCAAGGAGGCAGGGGAGAGTACCCGTGGGTTCAAGAAGCCAGCGCTTCCTCCTTTAGGGTTAGGAAGAGGGTTAGAAAACTTCCCTTCCCTACCCACAAAAGAGATGTTGGTGGGTGGCTATCAGTTTCCCCACCCTGATGGAGCAGCGCCTGGTACGTGGAGAACACTGAATGTCAAAGCCAAGGCCATGCATGTTGGCGTCATGTCATTGAATTCTCTACCCAAGGGCCACAAGGCCAGCAACGAATCCCATCCTATCCAGTTCCATGGTTTTCTTCCTAGTGACAATGGCGAAGCCACACTTGGTACGGTGTCAGAGAGCTTTGACAAGGAGAAGTACTACTACCCAGGTGGGGGGTTTCTATTAGTTATATATGTACTATATACACAATACATGCTATATAACCATAGTTCATACATAAATAAATACTGCATTACATATGTACTTACATTAAGACAGGCCCACACCATACATACATGCAGACATTTAATTTCATTGTCACAGTTTAGGGCTTAGGGTTTATGTGTTTATACAGACAGTGGAAGTTGTTGGTCAAAAACCTGGCTGACATGATGATGTTCCAGCAACTTTAGCAGACCATACTCTCCTTGCTTTTTGTATGTCTGTTATGCTACATATACGTTGACGTACACATACCAGCTTCTACCCAGCTCCTCTAACACACCCTTGGACATGACCACTGCCATTCAGGATCCCAGGACTTATTATACGTTGACGTACACGTACCAGCTTCTACCCAGCTCCTCTAACACACCCTTGGACATGTCCACTGCCATTCAGGATCCCAGGACTTATTATACGTTGACGTACACATACCAGCTTCTACCCAGCTCCTCTAACACACCCTTGGACATGACCACTGCCATTCAGGATCCCAGGACTTATTATACGTTGACGTACACGTACCAGCTTCTACCCAGCTCCTCTTACACACCCTTTGACATGTCCACTGCCATTCAGGATCCCAGGACTTATTATACGTTGACGTACACATACCAGCTTCTACCCAGCTCCTCTAACACACCCTTGGACATGACCACTGCCATTCAGGATCCCAGGACTTATTATATGTTGACGTACACGTACCCGTATATTACCCTACTAATTATTGTTGTGCACTGTGCCGTCCTAAGCATAGGAGTCATTCAAAAAGCACGGGTATTTGCAAAACGCAACTCTGACATCCAAACATAATTATGCTGCAGGTATGGTGATTACCTCATGCTGGGACCCCCTGCCTCCCAAGAAGAACTGGGATTCCAAACCCACCGATGACATAACTCTGGGTCCAGGCAAGGAAGATGTTGCTAATGTTCTCTTCTGGCAGGAGGTAAGATTTATAATCAATCATGAATAATACTGTCCATATATGTTTCAATAAAGTGGAGAGTCCCATACGAGCGAGTTGAGCCAGTGTTTTACCTGCCTTCATATATGCACCTTATGCTGCAAGCACATGTACAAGTGTGCTAATCTAATAGTTCATGATGTCCCCCTTCTTCCAACACACAAACCTACACGCACCTCTGCCTACCAGACCCTCCTGCTTCCAAAATGACGTACGTCCCCCTCCTGATTGAAGACGTAGTTCTGTACATCTATGCTTGCATATACAAATATGCCAGTAATTAAAACACACGTTCCTCCTTTCACACCTACCTATAATGAAGGAACTCCTAGAGGCAGCAGAGAGTTACCGTGTGCAGAGTAAGGGTTCAGCAGCAGTTGTGCAGACAGCTGCACTTCATAAGAAGAAGGCTGCCAAGGCTACAAAGGCTGCCATAGCTACCCCGGCTGCAGTACCCCCGTTGCACATGTGGGAAATTGCACTGGCCGACGATTCACCGAACGAAAATGCACGAGACGAGGCTTCAGAAGAATGGACTCGCGTAAGTTATGTTAAATTGATACAAGTATTGTTTTGTGATGAACTCACAACATTCTTGCTTTTTCTAATGCTCAGATTGATCCAAGGAGGCATACACCAACATTACAACTGAATGGTAGGAACTGGTTTGGGCCACGCAGCAAACCCACGTTTGTCCAAGTTAACGGGAAGAAATCGAAGAAAAAATGATTTGCAATGGTACGGACACTTGAATATTGTTTAAAAATCTTATGAATGTTATGAGTATAAATAAGCTATCGTCTCCAGAATAGTTTGTACATTGATTGCAATCCACATCCTGAATGAGTATGTACCTGTGCTAATTTTCGTATGATACACAATACATGTTCAACTAATCATAAATGGAACCACATGTATTGCAGAACGCCTACAAGACAATGCGCATCGCCTTTAAAGCCTTGCTAATCAGGGTGAGCGATCTTGAGAAGAAGGAAAGGCTTCGTGCTATTAGGGAAAACGGGGCGTCTTCAGAGGATCACACGCGCACTGAATCTTTATAGGAAGCTCCCAGTACCAGGGAGCACATGCTTGTAACTAGCCTGACTAGCGCCTCTTAGTGTGCTCAGCCTGCAGCTGCTGCTACCGCTCTACATAGGCAGACCATAAACAGGTCAGATAATAGGCTGACCTGATTCTGAAGTTATCAAGTTATGGTTACAAGTGCTCCCTAGTGTTTATCCCACTCTACGTATAATCAGCTATGTATAATCAGCTAGTTCATGTAACCGACCCTAGCTCTTTCTATCTGTCACAAGCACAGCAGCCTTTATTAGGTATTGATTTGCTGAGTCTGTGTAACGAACCCTCTCTCTATCTGTCTCTGTGCTGCAGTCCTGTCTCTGAATTGATTTCCTGAGTTTAGTTAACGGACCCTAGCTCTCTCTATCTGTCACAAGCACAGCAGACTTTATTAGGTATTGATTTGCTGAGTCTGTGTAACGAACCCTCTCTTTATCTGTCTCTGTGCTGCAGTCCTGTCTCTGAATTGATTTCCTGAGTTTAGTTAACGGACCCTAGCTCTCTCTATCTGTCACAAGCACAGCAGCCTTGATTAGGTATTGATTTGCTGAGTCTGTGTAACGAACCCTCTCTCTATCTGTCTCTGTGCTGCAGTCCTGTCTCTGAATTGATTTCCTGAGTTTAGTTAACGGACCCTAGCTCTCTCTATCTGTCACAAGCACAGCAGCCTTGATTAGGTATTGATTTGCTGAGTCTGTGTAACGAACCCTCTCTCTATCTGTCTCTGTGCTGCAGTCCTGTCTCTGAATTGATTTCCTGAGTTTAGTTAACGGACCCTAGCTCTCTCTATCTGTCACAAGCACAGCAGCCTTGATTAGGTATTGATTTGCTGAGTCTGTGTAACGAACCCTCTCTCTATCTGTCTCTGTGCTGCAGTCCTGTCTCTGAATTGATTTCCTGAGTTTAGTTAACGGACCCTAGCTCTCTCTATCTGTCACAAGCACAGCAGCCTTGATTAGGTATTGATTTGCTGAGTCTGTGTAACGAACCCTCTCTCTATCTGTCTCTGTGCTGCAGTCCTGTCTCTGAATTGATTTCCTGAGTTTATGTAACGGACCCTAGCTCTCTCTATCTGTCACAAGCACAGCAGCCTTGATTAGGTATTGATTTGCTGAGTCTGTGTAACGAACCCTCTCTCTATCTGTCTCTGTGCTGCAGTCCTGTCTCTGAATTGATTTCCTGAGTTTAGTTAACGGAACATAGCTCTCTCTATCAGTCACAAGCACAGCAGCCTTGATTCGGTATTGATTTGCAGAGTCTGTGTAACGAACCCTCTCCGTATCTGTCTCTGTGCTGCAGTCATATCTCTGAATTGATTTGAAGAGTTGATTCACAAGGGGAATTTAACTTTACAAATTTTGACCAGGCCTGACTCCCTGCATCCACGAAGTACGCTGTCACATCATGTTTTTATTTCGAAGCTGTCAATGGGACAATGGATGTATTATGTAGTTGGGTAGGTGTAGGTACACATGCTGAACGAAATCAAATCGCAAATAAGCTAATTTATTTCTGTTTATTTCTGTTTATTTCTGTTTTTTAATCAGCTGAACATAAAATGCATGCTTGTGATATGTAAGCTAGACAGTCAGGATTGATGCCTTGAACCTGCTGCTTGTAGCTTAGCTGTCAATGGAACATAGGATGTATAAGGTAACTACCTAAAGGTGCTGGTACCATTGCTAAACTAAATCAAGAAGGGCTGGCTCTTTGACCTGCCTAATAATAGTACCTAACAAAATACAATGGTTACCCATCCCTAACGCATCATTCGGAAGATAGCACCACTGTTTGATAGATTTTCCAAATGCGTAGGTACATACATTTTCTGTACAATAGCATCTCTGCTGTACATTGAGGCACCGTATTACGTTCAACGGCTGGTAGAGATGTGTTGCGTGAGTACGAAGAGTTCGTCTGAGTTATCCTCTCCTTTGGGGAATGCAACAACCATCTTACCGTAGATGGTGTTGGGTAGAATTGCACAATACGTATGCAGTTCTTTCTCTGCTTCAGCATTTGCTTTATATTTAAGCTGTCTCCGTGCTAGGTCCCTTCCCCGTTTACCACCAGGGGCAGCCCCAACACGGGCAGCAACAGCACGGGCAACACGGGCACGGGCAGCACCAGCAGCACGGGCACGGGCAGCACCAGCAGGGGCAGCACCAGCAAGGGCAGTAACAGCACAAAGAGTGCCAGCACCTGCACGGGAACGAGCAGCACCACCACGTGCTAGGGAACGGGTAGCACCAGCACCAGGGGCAGCACCAACTGGGTCAAGAGCAGCACCTGCACGGGCAGCGCGTGAACGGGTTGCACCAGCAGGTGCAGCATCAGCCGGGTCAGCAACAGCACCAGCACTGGCAGCTCCAGCACGGGCAGTAATAGCAGCAGCAGTGGCAGCACGTGAACGGGTAGCACCAGGAGGGGCAGCACCAGCCGGGTCAGCAACAGCACCAGCACGGGCAGCTTCAGCACAGGCAGTAACAGCAGCAGCAGCACTTGTGGCAGCGCCAGCATTGGCACGGGCAGCACCAGCAGGGGCAGCACCAGCACGGGCAGCACCAGCAGTCGCACGGGATGCACCAGCAGTGGCACGGGCAGCACCAGCAGGGGCAGCACCAGCACGGGCAGCACCAGCTGTGGCACGGGATGCACCAGCAGTGGCACGGGCAGCACCAGCAGGGGCAGCACCAGCACGGGCAGCACCAGCTGTGGCACGAGATGCACCAGCTGTGGCACGGGCAGCACCAGCAGGGGCAGCACCAGCAGTGGCACGGGCAGCACCAGCATTGGCAGGGGCAGCACCAGCAGTGGCACGGGCAGCACCAGCAGGGGCAGCACCAGCACGGGCAGCACTACTAGCAGTGGCACGGGCAGCACCAGCAGAGGCAGCTCCAGCACGGGCAGGGGCGGCACCAGGAGGGGCAGTGTAGGCATCACCTGAAAGTTTGAACTTCCACATTCTTCCTGGGTCGACCTCCAACCCTTCATAGAAGCGGACAATTGCAACCTTCAAAGGTTCATTGCTCTGGTCATCTGGGTCTGTTACCTTCACTAACAATAGAAGCTCAGCGAAGAATTGCTTTTCTCCGTAGTCTACCCTCACCATGTAATTGATTCTGGTCTTTGTCCGCTTGTACTGCCTTGTACTGAATGTTTCTTCAGCAATTTCCGGCGGTACCATTCAACTGAGGTGCAGTTATATTAACAAACATGCATGATACTGTCTTACCTTCTTTTCACCCTGTAGTACTGAAATGTAAGTATGTGCGACGGCCAATGGTCTATCAATATGCACGTCACTGTAAGACTTGCATCCGCCGACCAAGATGTCAACAGAAGTTTCTGTAAACGGAGATGAGGACTGTTGTCGATGGTAAAACAATTGTGTGTACCTATAATTGAAAGAAATAATTTGGAATCATCATAATCTGTGTACCAATGTATCCATACGTGCATGAAATTGATTAACCCACCTGTGCAAGACGTCTGGCCGGCAGCCGGATGGGAGCACTGCAGGTAACAAGAATCCGACTGCGGCTACAGCTCCAGCTATCAGGTCTTTGTTGCTTAATGTATCACCTTTGCGACCAGCCGAGTTTGCTAGATCAACAGAATACACTTCGTGCACAGAAGTGTTTTGCATATACGTAGGGTAAGTATCAGGAGCTGGTTCCTTCCCACAATTTGTGTAATGCTCTTGCAATGTGATCCAATTGTCAGGTGGCTTTTGGCCTACTACTTGCAAGTGACTAGAGATTTTGACAGTGCTTTTTTTCAACAAGGCCAGTATTTCGGACGGTGGCCCTTCAATGGGAAATTCAAAGATCATGCACGTCGGCGCTAACAGCGAGCGAACAGCAGGCTAACATCGAGCGGAACAACAGCGAATTTACCATCAGCCAACAAATAGTACTGCCGCTATGATCAAGTACATGAGGAGCAGGAACTGGTGACATCGGCGCCCTTTGAACACAGTTCAATTATTTGCATCGTACCTGTCGGCATGGGTGTCTTCCGCCTTGCGTTAACGAATAACTTATCCTGGCCTGCTGATCCACAATCGTTTCTTCTATTCGAAATTGAAGATGCTATTGAATTCCGTGGATCATCTGTCGAACACGCTATTCGCAACAGAGTGCGATTAACATTTGCTGGCTCATCCGGTGCCGATATGGATTCCATCAGCTTCTACACAACATGGCTTGACGCTGCCACTGTCAGAATTTGGCCCCAGGCCCATTGGGACGGATTTGTGGATGCTCTCGGTATTCACTTGGCCTCACGCTGCTCCGCGACAGATCCCGATGACCTTGATGCGCTCATTGGGCTGGTGGTTCCACCTACTTCCGCACGCGTGTTTGGCAGGAGGGACGACGATCCGGACTTGGATTGCGTGGTGGTGCGTCAGATATGTTCTTGAAACTTAAACTTCCATTGCTATCATGATGTCACCATAGCTAAGGTAGAAGAAATGCCCAGACACTGTCTTTTGTCTTGCAGATCCAGGTGAAGGTTCATGTGTCAAGCACACACCAGATTGCCCAGGGAGCACCTGCTGAAAGATCAAGTGGGGAAGTGAGTTCTTACACACTTATGTAACTGCTGCCACAATCTCATTATCAGCCACTACCCCTTTAAGATCCTGCTGCTGTTAGTTGCTGCTCCCAATGGTACTGATCACTCATGACTGCTGCTGTTGCTGCTGCCATGTCATGCTGCTATTGCTGGTGCCATGCAGGGTTGTGGCGTACGGTTTTGCGTACGCGTACGCGTACGCGTACGGTTGCGTACGGGTTTTGATTGCGTACGGTTTGCGTACGGTTTTGCTGTAACTCTTCAACCATTGAGCTTTTGAAGAAACTTTCTATGTCGGTGTTGATTATTTAAACTACAGAAGACCAATTGTGCAACAAAAAAAGATTAGGTGGGTACAGGGTTTCAGCTTTGTGTTTTGTGGTCGCGGGTTCGATGCCTGCCGCGAAAAACAGTTTGGTGTAGTGGCATGATTACCTAGGAACAGTTAACCGTACGCACCGTACGGCGTACGGTTTCCCCCAAAACCCGTACGCCGTACGGGTTTTAGGAGCGTACGGCCCGTACGCCACAACCCTGGTGCCATGTCCTATTGTTCCTGCTGCCACTGCCACTTCCACATTGTCATGCCCATGCTGTCCTCCTTCTACTGCCAATTTTTTGTACTCTGGCTTTGTCACTACGTTACACAAGCTTATCCCTATGCCGTCCTTAGGGGTCTACGAAGCGTAGGAAGAAGTCTGTCCCTGTTGATGTCGACAGTGACTCACACCTATTCCTAATGCGTTTGAAGGACAGCAAGAACTCAGCTTCTGGATGACGCAGTAACTTCTGGATGACATAGTAACTTCTTTGATATTACGTGATATTCGATTGGGAAACATGCAACTAGGTCGCGCTGTATTTACTAACCTTGGCTTTGTCTTGGAGGCATTGTACTGAAGATAGTATATGAAGAGCATACCCATGGATATTATACTGACATCCTTCTTTTATGCCTTCATGCTGCGCGGTCTGTAGGGCCATGGCAAAGAGAAGCAATGACATGTCTGCCAGTGACATGTGCTACAAGCCATCCAGGAGGAGTGCTTACTTCAACCAGTGGCATCGTCTCCAAGCAGATCTGCTTGACGAAAGCAAGAGGGACAGCTGCCTTGTCTACTGTCTACTGCCTGGAGCGGCAAAAGATGGTCCACTGTTTGAACCCGTCCAGGGTATGCCTAGTACTTGGGGAGAGTACAGACAAATCTACCTTGCCGGCTGGCCTGCTCTGATTACAAGTAAGTCACCAATATTTTGGATTTGCGCAACCACGGTCACATGCCACATGCTGTATCACCTTTAGACTGCCTTTGTCTAAGTCATTGACTTGGTCTGTGCTACCGTCTTTCCGCTGCCCTTGCCTATGCCTATGTCTTTGTCACTGACTATGCCTTGGTAACTAACTTATGGAACTAGGAACTAGCATTTGCATCGGTCTATGCCCATTTAAAGGTCTAAGTACTTGACACTGCCTCTGCCAATGCAGGTGGTTCTAAAGCTGTGATGCCATTATTGGAATTCACTCCTACGCATGTGACAGAGGAGCTCTCCAATCGTTCAGCTCTGATTGCGAGTAAGTCAGCAATTTTCCGATGCTCACACCCAGTGTCTCACGCCCATGACTCACCCCCACTGCCACTCTGAAATGTTGAACTGTGTCAAACCATGTAGTGAATTATTTCTCTTCATGCGGCATGCGTGCCACTGTCTGTCAAACTGTGACCCACATTGTCTCAATCATTGTCTATGTCTATGCTGACGTCTCTTCCGCTACCCTTGCCCGTTCTGCACAAGTCCCTCTAATTCCTATCTCTGTCTAACACAATGCCTATATGACACTTACTCTTCCTTGGTAACTTACAGATGAAACCAGGTAAAAGTGCCCTTTACCTTTATATAGCTCTATTAAGGTCAAACTTCCTGTCTCTGCCAATGCAGGTGGTTCTGGAGCCGGAAGGCAGTGCTTGGCATTCACTCCCGCGCGTGTAACGGATAGGCCCTACAATCTTCCTGCTCTGAATGCGAGTAAGTCAGCAATATTTTCAATGCACACAACCAGTGTCCCAGGCCCATGTCTCACCGCCACTACCACTCTCAATTGTTGAGCTGGATCAATCCATGTAGAGAACTATTTCTCTTCATGCGGCATGGATGCCACTGTCTCTATCTCTGTGACTCGCATAGTCTAAGTCGCACTTCTCCTCCGCTATACTTGCCCCATGTGCCTATGTCCCTGCATTTCTGAATCGGTGCTTTAGGGTATGTCTCTGCCGTGGTTACTTACACATGTCATAATGCACTTACATCTATCTATACCTTCATCATGGTCTAAGTTCCTGACACTGTTTCCGGCAATGCAGATGGTCCTTCAGCTGTCCAGCCATCAGGTCTCTCTCAGAGCGATGTGTCTGAACATCCCTCCAACAGTCCGAATCAAGATGCTCGTGGTTTGGTTGATGAGATGCCAAGACCTGAGGTGCAGGTACAGATGAATGCTGCCGTGTCACTCCTACAGAGCGCAACAGGCCACAGCATGCTACCAAAGGGCAACCGAATTGCTGTAGCGAAGGGAGCACAATTCAACCAGCCTCGTCCAGCCATCCCAGGGCAGTTTACTGGAAAAGCGAAGAAGGCTGCAGCGCCGCCCAAGGCTTCTGCCAAAGAGAGACATAGCCAGCCACCGCCCGTTGAGGATGATGGGAGTGGAGTGGGCGAGAAGGGGAAGAGGTCGGGGAGGGGGGGAGGCCATGTGGCGACCAGGGGAGTCACAAGGGTTGGGGGGAGGGGGGCACGGGGGACTGAGTAAAGACGTTTTGCTGGGGCAGCTCCCTTAAGTTAGTTTGAATTTGTTGGCTTAGAATTGTTAAATGGTTCTTCAGCTACATGTGGGCTGCTAAGTGCCTACCACTTTCCAGTTTTCCCTGTGCGATACCCACAGAAAACTATGGGCACCACTCAGCAAACTTACAGGCTAACAATGTTGTACATATTTAATTTTGCTTTCACATAGTTCGAAGTTTTCCCAAAGACTCTTTGTTGCTCACAGAATTCCAAGTCCTGAGGTATGGAACCAGCAAGTTACCAATTCCGAGACCTGATGTGCGATACCCACACCACGGCAAACAAGTAACACTATGGCAAACTAGGGCACTCAACCCACACTAGGGCACACTTGGGTTATTAGACAGTTTAGAGACTTGCACACTGATAATGTTGGATGTTCGGTACATTGTATGTGATCAGCATACACTATATGTGATCATGCAAGGTTGCATATATAGATGGTTATAATAAGTAGATCATCAGGTGAATTGATTTAGAGATTTTGAATAATATATGGCATGTATGGACCATATGGAAATCTTAATGTAACTGAAATATGCACCTGAAAATGTCCATTGTATAACTTTTCCCTCTATGACTAATGCCAGGGCCAATATCGAACCGGGTAAACATATGCGGCATCAAATAATGTTCGGAAGATCGTAACAGTTCGCCTTCTTACAGCTCACAATTCGCCGTGGCTATGTGTACGCGAATTGTCTCCGAAGAACGAGACATTCCGCCTAGAAACAGCTCCCAATCCTCCATGGCTGAATGGAGGCGAAAAGTCTCAGAAGACCGAACATTTCGCCTCATTACCGTGCACAAGCCGCCGTGCGTGGCGAGATGCCGTCGAAATATCTCAGAAGTCTGAGACATTTCGACGACAATCCGCCTTGGCTAAATGTAGGCGAAATGTATCAGGATTCTGAGCTACACGCGACGCGGGTATAGGGCTTACCGCTAGAGTCAGAAGTGCCAGGTCATTAAAGGACTATGACTAATCGCGGACCCCGCGTGCGTTCCGCGTACATTCCGCTGCGCTCGTATGCATTTAGCGATCTGTCGACTTCCCCGAGTGAGAGTCCACTTGCGAGTATTTAGAAAAGTGGCCACATCATCCAATCGAATCGTTGTGTTCGTTCATTCCTTCTCCCTGCCCCAGTATTTGCGCATCAAATTGATCGGTGCTACGGTGGTTTTTCGAGTTGCGAGTAATAGAGTTCACTTGCGAGTGTTTCGGAAAACTTCTGCTGCTCTGGTGCAGCTCTCAGAAATGCAGCAATCATGGAGGTGCAGTACGTACTGCTGTGTTTTTCGTGTGTCCCTGCCTACGTGGCGTGCTCGGAGAACAGGGTCCTCCGAGAGTCTTGCTCCGACATGGGGGGGGGGGGGGGGGGGGGCAGGTCGGAGCAGAGCTCCGAAAAAAATACCAGTTTCTCAACTGTTTTCGACGTGAAACCACCGCTTTTTCAAACTATTCGAAAATATATGAATATGTCCCAGGGATGACCAATCGCCTACCGGTCGCCTACCTGTCGCCTACCTGTCGCGTGCCCGGCACTCCGAGGAGGCTCCGAGGAGCCTCCAAATGCCCCTGTGGAAACACGACCTGCTGACCTGGCACCTCCGAGGGCTCACGGAGGCTTCCGAGCACGCGAAAAAATCTCTGTGGAAACACGCCCTATTCATCCCAACGATCCCGGGGAATCCACGTAGATGAAAATTCTCTGCCAGGTAGATCCCCGAACCCCAATCCGAGGAAGGCCCAAACTGGTATGTGTCCCTTATGGGCGTGTTTCTACAGAGATTTTTCGGTCTCCTCGGAACACTCCGAGGACCGTCGTAGGTGACACGTCAGCAGGTTGTGTTTCCACAGGGGCATTCGGAGTCTTTTCGGTGTCTCCTCGGGATGCCGGGTACGAGACAGGTAGGCGACAGGTAGGCTACAGGTCACATTAGTGATAATTTTGTAAATATTCGAATCGATTCGAATATTTTCAAAAAGCGACGGTTACACGTCCAAAACGCTCGAGAAACAGGTATTTTCGGTGTCCAATCCCGAAGACCTCTACCCCTGCTCGGGGGACTCCGAAAAATCGACCTCTTTTCCGAGGACTCCACGTAAGCAGCGACACACAAAAATACAGCAGTATGTACTGTGCCATCGTTGCAGCTACTTATCATCAATCTTCGTGTTTGCTGCAAATGGACTTCGATAGTATCCTCGCTTTTCTATGTCCATTAACCTGTCTACTGCTCGTCACGATGTTTCGGAAGATCCATATCTGCCGAATATCACGGTTGGCGCGGGAGCTCCTGGTGTGCAAGCAAGTACCAATCTAGGGAGGTCCACCTTTTTATTCGAGCCAGGAAGGAAGGAAGGAAGAAAGGAAGGAAGAAAGCTGGCACGTAGTGGCCGAGGAAGATTAGCTTCCAGGGAGGGGGGGGGGGGGGGGGGGGGGGGGGGGGGGGGGGGGGGAGCGCGAGGGGGCTTCGCCGTTAATGAAAAGCAGGAAACAGGAGATATGCCAAAAGCCAACTGTCTGCCAACGGTGCAAGTGCCACGTGTTGAGTGGGGTTTAGGAGATGACGCTGGCAATAATGTCCGAAACCAGTTGACCAGCAAGACCTGGGAACGACCGAATTTATGAACTTCTACGTGCCGAATGGCGCATGCTACTGGAGGCGCAGGCGCTTGATAAGTGGGGGAGCGAGGGGGAAATAGTAGCAACAACCTATGAACTTGCACAATCATTCGGGCAGAATCATTTCTGTCTGAGTTGCTCTAGCCTCGTTTAATGGTGGAGGTGCTAGAGCCTCATTTCCAGCCTCGGTCTTTCATCGAAATTTCAGCTGCCGCATGGCGCATCGTAGCAGCAGGCGCAGGTGCTTGGGGAGATACTCGCAACACCTAGGAATTCGACAATTCTTTCAATCATGCGAACACCTTGCTTCGTGCCTAGCAAAATTCTGGTGCTTAACCCTTCTTCAATGGCGGAGTTGATGAAACCTCGTTCCCACCTCGATCCCATGAGCTGGTGCTGGTGCGGTCTTGGCCTTCTTCTATCCATGCAAGCTGCAGGCGCAGGCGCTACAGAAGTAGGAAATGAGTGAAGAGATACTCGCAACAAAATCTCACGACTTCATTATTTCTGAAACATCATGCGTACTCAGTCTCGTTTGTTCCCGAGTAAAAACCTACAGTTACGTCTATTTCATCAATGGCGAGGCAATCGAGCCTCGTCCAGTGTTTTCATGGAGCATGCAGGTTGTCGTGGGACGTCTCGAGGCTGAGAGGTTGCGACTATCTCTCTCCTCGCTCACCATTTCACCATGCGCCAGGTCCTGCTCCTTCAGATCTTCTTTTACCGATTAATTCGTAGGTACTGCATAGCGCATGCCAATTGTAGGCGCAGACACTGGAGAAGTACGGAGCGACTGCAAAATTATTCGCAACAAAATATCCAGACTTCATCTTCTCTGAAAACTAATGCGTCCAGTCTCGTGTAGTTCGTGTGTTAACCTACTGTAACGACTGTGTCAATGATGGATAGGCTTCCATATCAGCCTCGTTTAGATTGGTCTCCGACCTCGCTAATCATTTCCTGCGTTTGCGCCTGCGCCTACATCTACCCATGCGCCATTCCTTCCTGCCGGTCCAATGGTTTCGGACGATGCTATACGTCACCTAGTAACACCTGGTTGTGAACTCGTGGCAATTTAAACACGTGGCAGTTACTTGACAGGAGGGACAATGCTAAACCCTAGATTCGAGAAAGGAAAAGGAAAAAAAGAGTGAACAAAGAGTAAAGTAAAAAGAAAGACGAGGAACCCAAAGCATATAGCTTAGCTAAATCTAAAAGGCCGAGGCGGCACGAGGCGTCATCGTGGCCTGCCTTCCTTTTTGTGGCCATGACAGCAGCGTGGCACCAGGTTGGCCGGCGATTTGCCAACCTCGTCACCCCAAGGATTCCAAGCTTGTCCACGTAGATGTGATATCGGTATTCGGGACATCCCGAGGAGGCGATCCCGAGGAGACCGAAAAACAGTCAGTTACTAAAGTAGAAACACGCCCTATATATCGGCCGTCCGTGTTCGGTGTATCGACTTGATTTTTTTTTATCGACTATTGCTCGAGGTTTTCTATCCATATCGAACATGCGGTACGAAATCTTTTTTCTTGCCCCCCCCTCGCCTACCGGCGTTCAAATTTCACATTTCAACGCCGACGTGCTTTCTTTGAATTCCATTTTATCTTTCGTCTCTTCCACTGAAGGCCATTGCAAAAATCTGCTGCTAATAGCGCTACCTGCCCGCTGACCAGACGTGTACTACTAGGAGCCCGCCCACATATCTGATGAGATGCCCCCTGGAAATGGTGACCATGATTTGACTGGGAAGCCGAATGCTGGGGAGAGAAAAGCATTGTTGATTTTACTACCGTTGTTGCTGTTGATTGGCGCGCAAGCTGCAGCAAGCGACAAGTGTTCCCTGCAGCGGAATGTGATTCAGACACGAGCGCAGCTAAGGGACTGCGATTTCAGGACAGTGGTTGTCCTTCCACATGTGCACGAACTTCGACAGGCCCTAATGGGTGGAGACGCAATCCAGTCTGAGCGCGTGCCGTTCCCAGTTATTGAGTGCTCCATCATTCCAGGTGTTTCCTTCAACAAGAGCCTCTTCTTTCAGATCATGTCTGACAGCGCAAACCACCTCGACACAATGCCACCGTGTGTCAGGCCGGCTCTTGGCAGGGAGGCCGTTGCATACGCCTCGGTGAGAAGCCGCTCCAACCAGCCTGTAGTGCGTTGTCATGGCATATTGGCATGCATGCATGCATGAATTCATGCAAAATGAACCTTCCTGCGGCTAGTGAGCTTGTTTGGGGCTGGCCAATTTTATATCACATTCCTGCTGCCACTTTTTCACATTGTGCTACTGCTACTGCTACTGCTATTGCTGATGCTAAGTTGCTATTGCTTCTGCTATGCAGTTCATGGCGCTTAACCATGATATCATACCGCGCTACATCATTTTCCTACATGGGCATGTCACATCCTGGCACCAAGACCGCCCTATGTATGAGCTCCTGAACGAGGTCTCAGCACTGTTGCCTTCCTTTACACACAGCGATGGCATGTATCTATCTTTGAACAACATCATTCAGGTACGTAGGCTAACAAACATTTGTATTGCCCCCCCACCCCCCCCCACCCCACCCCACCCCACCCCACCCCACCCCCGGAGCCCCCCCTTCTTGGGGGCGGGAGCCCCCATACTCACCTCGTTGTCGGTATTTTTTTCTTTTTTTGTGCCGGTAACAGTCTAGCTGTCATAAACCCTGGCTACGGCAAGCAGTCAAGCCTTGGGCCATTTGTTGCTTTTACCTTAACCTTTCACTCCCGTAATTTGACACGCCAACTTGCTTAGTAAATGTTTGTTTCTTTCTGTCCAACTTTCTTCGCTGTGCGGGCTATCTGCTCCTTCTGTGCTGACGTGATGGCTGCAGGGCGACATGGAGGATTGTGTGTGGCACCGGCTCACAGGCAGCAAGAAAAGACGGGATTTAGAGAGGATGTACGTCAAGTACTTTGAAAAGTACCTTGGCCCCCTACCAGAGGATCTGGCCCATTTTTGCTGCGCTCAATTCCTGGTGGGTGAATGATGCATGAACATGCCTTGCTGTGGCAACCATACCTATGGCCAGTGGCTCAATTTTTTTTCTTTCTTTCTTTGAAATGCTCCATTTCTTTTTCCCTGTCTTTCTTGAATCATAGCGACAATTGCACGCAGGTGTCAAGGCAACGCATTACAGACCATCCACGCCAAATGTGGCTGGACACACTCAAGTATTTGCTAGATGAGATACTGCAAGGCACCGGGCATACCAATGCTACAGAACTTTGCAGCCGTGCTCATGGAAACAAGTGTGCGAGGCCAAGTATTTTTATGGGAGAGCTGTGGCCACACCTTCTGGGTGCACGCTCGCCCTTCGAGTGCGTAAGCACTCGCTGGCGGTGGGGCAGGCTGCTGCCTTGGGGAGAGAGATGGACAAGAGGTGCCGGGACATTTGTGCAGAGCAGGCCATTGCCGACTGAACTAATGCAGTTGGTGAGGCTTAACATTTCCTTTGGGATGCCTATTACATGTTAGAGACATTCATAATGCTGTACCTTGCTTGCAATCACGGACAGCATAAATATGGGTGGGCAAGCTGTGGAAGACATGCTGGATCACGTTTTGCCTTCAAACATCGATCATTAGTTGATTGCATACATTTAATTTTTATGTCTCACAAGTTCGGAAGCATGGCTGCACCCAGCAAGAATATGGCCAGCTCCATCCTGTGCTTTGTGACAGTAAAGGCAGTTATCATCAGAAGGGGGGCTGGTGTTGGTACCGTAAGTCTAGTCAGTTTTCTAGTCCATCGGTGTCCCCACCTAGCCTTGTGGATTTGAATTTTTGCCACCATTTGATGTCGGCCGCATTGCCAGAAACGATTGCTAGCGTGAGGGAGTAGGAATGGGTTGGCTTGCTCCTACATAGAGGGGTATATGCCCGTGGTGTTGGCCTGCCCGACGTGCAGGTGTGTGAGAAGATTAGCCTTGATACCCTTGGTGAGATTGTTGGCTGGGTGTAGGGGGGGCTGATCCCCATTGATATTTTTGGGGGGCTGGACTGGCCGCCAGTGCATGTTGAGGTGCGCATGTTCCCCCGTTTTTACTGGTCCGATTATATTGTTACCAGTCGTCGCTTCTGTTGCGAACGCGTCTGCTGCATCATTCCCTACGATACCTGAGTGAGATCGGACCTTAAGCAGGCATGTGGTAACAGCAGCGTTGTGTCTGTGGATCATGTGGATGGTGATGTCCTGCAGAAGGTCGCGGTGCTTGTTCTCCCGGGTCTTGCTGGTATGGTAAATGTGTAGGTAAATAAGCTATAAAGAGCATAAGCTGTTGGAGTAAATAGTGAGGTCTTCATGTATTTCGAAGTTTCTACGTGCTTGTTGAATTGCCACGAGTCTGGGGTGTTTGATGTCGGCATTGATGCCCTGCCTGCCAGGGTCTTTGCGGAGGCAACGTGCAGCAGCCCTGGAGGAATATATGCCGGCCCCTAGGTGCAGGATGCTGTGTTTGTCTATGATGGCACTTCCATCTGTGTATATAGCGAGGCCTTGTGCTTGTAGGATGGCATGTGTGCAGGGGAGCACAGGGGTTGTTATGAGTGTGGGATCTATCTGCATGGGGGTGGGTTGTTGTGCCCAGGTCTTAGGGAGCTAAGTGCCTTACCTTGGGCAGGTGGGTGGTAGGAAGGCCAAATTGGGAGGGGGGTGGACCTGGTCGGGTGATGGAAGTGGCCCCCATATCCCTCATGGTTTGCGCCCATGTGGTGGGTGGGTTGTGGAGGTACTTGGCATGACCAGCTAGATTTGAGATGGCAATGAGTTTTTAGGTTCCCCTGTGTCTCTTGGCAGAGGTGAGTTTGCCCTCCGTGCAGATTAGGGAGGGGGTGAAGGTTTTTGCCTTGGGGGCAAAGTGGCTAGTTCCATTACCCATAGGTGACTTAGCAGGGTGTTATGGGCATGGGAGTGTTTGTGTGTTTCCAAGAGGATGGTGCACATGGGGATATCAAGGGTGTGAGCATGTGTGGCACTGCCTCGTGCCCATGGAACAGCCTTGTGGGCCTCTTCAGGGTTCTGGATGGTGAGGTGTGTGTTTGCCCCATACCAAGGTTGGGTGTAGCAGTGGGGTCCGAGGCCAAACAGTTGGCCAACGGGTGTGGGGGTGTATCCCATGGGGAGATGGGGACTCATTAGGAGGGGTGATGTGTCTAGGTCCGTTGCCATCCTCAGGGTGGACATAGCTTGATGTATGGCAGGGGAGAGATTGGAGATGGTAGTGTCTTTGTGCTGTGATAGGAGAGTGGCTATCCTACGTCTCTAGCAAAGGTTTATGTGCTGTGGAGGAGGTGGGGAGAATGTGCCTTGGTGGTATGGTATCTGTGGTGGAGGAGGTGGAGTTGGGGAAGGGATATATGACCGACACACTAGCCTGTTGGTGAGTAGATGTAGGTGGTGTCCCCATTGTTGAGTTGGGGGATGAGGTGGTGGTACGTGTCATTCAGGGTACCAGCCTGGTATTTGCCGGGTGGGAGGATATCCCAGTCTGGGTGGTTGTCCGCCGTGTTAAGGCTGAGGTGTTGCCTGAGTTTGCTGCACCATTTTGCATTGAAATCTCCTCCCTCGCCCACTGTCCTTGTTGTTTGAGGTTAGTGAAGTGGAGGTCTTGTCTGGGGGGGCTGTGGGGGCAGTTTTTGTGTTGTAGGCCTTGAGGAGTTCATGGAATCCGGTGTGACCAACCAGCATGGTGATTTGTTCCTTTGTGGGAGTGCTCGGGGAGGCCAGCAGATATGTAGCAAGGAAAATGGTGGCAGATAATCGTGCATGGGGCTTTCTGGACACTCCAATATCTGTCATGGGGGGTTCTCGAGGTTCGGTGGCCTTCCTCTTTTGGGCTCTTACTTAAGCCAAGGAGGTGGGTCAGGCTATGTTGGTTGCCATATAGGAGGTGGAAGAGCTTGGCTGGGGTTGGGGGAGCAAGATGGTCTGGGGTAGAGACAGCATGCGCCAGGGCGTCGGGGGAGCTGTTCTTATATATGGATGGTGTTGGTAGTAGGAAGCGTCAGTGCATTTGTGGGTGCCATTTCTTTTGAATGACATTCAGGCTGTTCAAGCAATCTTGGGGTCAGTGTTCCAGGGTTGAGCATACCTGGTGGGGTGAAGATAGGACTCTCCGGCCCACCACATGTGTGCATTGGAGGCAGGGATCTCCTCGATATCATGCATGAGGGGCTGTGTTGTGGGTGGGGTATGGATGCCGGCGTTGGGGGTCAAGGGTCGGGGCAGTACGGGGGCGGTGTCCCAGTTGTCAAGGTGGTGGCTGATGACATATGTGGAGAACTTGGTAATGTGCCGTTGGGGGATGCGTAGGTGGATGGGGAGGGTCCTGGATGCCAAGGGCAGGGGGATGGGGAAGGAGTAGGGTTGAGGACAGGTTCTGTTGGCCTGGATTTGTTGCTAGGTTTTATTCTATGATGTTTTTCTAGAACAACCTGAGTTCGTTGTCTGTATCTATCACAAAGGCAACTAGGATGTGTTGTTAGGGTTTGTCCCATTGGTAACCAGGATTCGTGACCAGGATTTATTTTATGACCACGTTTTGTTGCTAATATTTGCCACAGGCTTCTAGGATTTGTTGCCATGGGTTGTTCCATTGGTAACCAAGATTTGCGACCAGGATTATTTTCTAGGGCGACCAATTAATTGTTGCTAGGGTTTTCAACTCGGGTAATTAGTATTAGCCACCAGAATTTGATAAACACGGCTAGGTAGCAAGGCTCGTTTTTTTTCTATCAAAGCAACAAAGTACCGGTATTTGCGTATCAAACAAATTTGAGAAATTCCCCAGCCCGTTTTTTATGTAACCACATGTAAGCAATATCGGGCGTGCCTGACACTTAATGTTCATGCTTTTCCAAATTTACACCTGGGCATCGGGCTGCCATATACTTAATGTTTCTGTCCCACCAAAGTCTACATCTGAGCATCGGGCTGTCATATACTTTATGTTTCTGTCCCACCAAAGTCTGCACCTGAGCATCGGGCTGCCCAGGGCTGCCATATACTTAATGTTTATGGCCAAATCCTAAGGGACAACAATGCATGGCGCTTACTGACGGTTTTGCCCCCCCCCCCCCCCCCCCCCCCCCCCCCTTTAGTTCTGCTGGATTCAGCCCTCCTATCGTGTGTTTGTTGGGCTTGGTGCTCTGGATTGACTGCCTTGGCATCTCTCCCCTTTATGCTCTCCTTTACGCTCTTCTTCCCACCTCTAATTTGTTTCTCTAATTTGTTTTCTAATTGCTTTCTCGGCAATGATTTGTTGAGTTTATGTAACGAATTCTCTATCTCTCACACTTATGTCACCAATTATTGTTTATGTTATTATGTAAAGAATCCTCCCTCTCAAACACTCTTTGGCGCCGGGGACCGTTCCATGTGTGATGTGTCGTATGTGTAGTTGTAGTGAAATCGATCCAAATCCAAAGCGGCAATCGGACAAAACGACTAACGAACCCCTCTCTCTCTCTCTCTCTCTCTCTCTCTCCCGACTGTTGGATCACACTGTTCTGTAGTCTGTCGTACTGTCTTACCCTCTCACCGCATCATTGTAAGTCGGTTGCTCGGTCTCCTGCCTTGCCTCAGTTTCTACCAACAACACCGACGACCAGGAACTCGAAACGACAAATAGGCAGCCTGCCTTTTCATCCGCTACCTCGTCAGCACGCCCCGAGTTTGAATCCGATCCAACGACCTCTCAACCGACTCCCCAACCGACGCATCGTCCAATACTCCGCAGCTCCGCACCAGAGCTCCGCACCCATACATCGAGCATCGTCGAAACCACGCCCTATCTTTACTTATTCCTATCTCCACCCGTCTTCACCACTCCCTGCCCCGTTCCTTACCCCCTTACGCCTCTTGCAGCTCATCTCTGCCGCGTGATTACTTCCCTCCCACAACAACAATCACCAGTTCCACCTCCACCACCGCCACTCCCCAGCTCTCCCCTCTCCCCACTACCCACCACCACCACCAGCACAAAAGCACACACGCGCTCACCAAACAGTCGCTCATTAAACATAACCACAGTCCGACTGTCCATCTGTCGATCCAACCCCGGACTTGTAAACGTGCCCGCTGGAACGGAACGACCCTTCAGATAATCGATAGAGCCCAAACTCGAACAGCTTTTACAGTCCAACATTGGCGTGGCGTGGATAGTCATAGCCGCAGGTCCGACTATCCAAAGCCGTTAATCGGTTAGATCGGTTAGATCTGGATCAGGCAGCATGTTGCGAGCCAGGATGGATTTGGTTTCCCCCAAGGCCCCCCTTAGAGGATGTCTTTGCCCAAGGCTTGGCTTTGGCCTGGTCGCCAGGCCATGCAAGGTGATGGCTGAGAAGAAGGTGGGTTTGGAAGATCATGCATGGGTGTTTGTGTAGGTGTACGTGAGCGGTTTTTTTTGTAGTTGTGTGGGTGTTTGTGTGTGTAGGTATGTGTGTGTAGGTGTGTGTGTAGGTTTGTGGGTATGTGGGTGTGGGTATGTGCATGGGTGTAGGTGTGTGTGCAGGTTTGTGTGTGTGTGTGTGTGTGAGGGGGGGGGGGGGGGGGGGGGGGGGGGGGGGTAAGTGTTTGTGTCGGTTGTGTGTGGGTGTAGGTTTAGGTGTGGGTGTTGGTGTGGGTGTATGTGCATCTGTGTGGGTGTAGGTGCATGCGTGTGTGGAGATGTGCGTGTGGATGGAGTGTGGGTGAAAGTAGGCGTGGGTGGAGTGTGGATGTGTGCGTGGGTGTGAGTGGAGAGTGGATGAGGGTGGATATGTGCGTTGGTGGAGTGTGGGTGTGGGTGGATTTGTGCGTGGGTGGAGTGTGGATGTGGGTTTCCGTATGTCTGTGAGCGTGGGTGAGTGGTTGCGAGGAGTGGGTGGGTGGTTGGGTGTGTGTGTGTAGGTGTGCGTCGTTTGGGGTTTGGTCGTGAATGTGGGTGTGTGCATAGGTGGGATTGTACGTGTGTGTGGGTGTGAGCATGTGTGTGGGAGTGTGTCTGCGTGTAATGTTGATGTGTACCATGCATGTGTATGTATTTGTACATGGGTGTGTATTAATGTTCTTTCATGTGTATGTCCACCACTGTGCCACGTGGTCCTGTCAACAATGTCTATTTTTATGTAATCAAAGTCTGTTTGATTTGTATTAAGTTAATCAAAGTCTGTTTGATTTGTATTAAGTTAATCAAAGTCTGTTTGATTTGTATGTAATCAAAGTCTGTTTGATTTGTATTAAGGAATTAATTCAGTACTAATTAAGTGCTAATTAGTATAAAGTTTTAATTAAGTGCTAATTAAGTACTAATTAGTATAAAGTTTTAATTAAGTGCTAATTAAGTACTAATTAGTATACAGTTTTAATTAAGTGCTAATTAAGTACTAATTAGTATAAAGTTTTAATTAAGTACTAATTAGTATCAAGTTTTAATTAAGTACTAATTAGTATCAAGTTTTAATTAAGTGCTAATTAAGTACTAATTAGTATAAAGTTTTAATTAAGTGCTAATTAGTATAAAGTTTTAATTAAGTACTAATCAGTATAAAGTTTTAATTAAGTGCTTATTAAGTACTAATTAGTATTAAGTTTTAATTAAGTGCTAATTAAGTACTAATTAGTACAAAGTTTTAATTAAGTACTAATTAGTATAAAGTTTTAATTAAGTGCTAATTAAGTATCTCCATAGGTGCCTAAGTCCGAAAACGCCCTAAGTCGATACAATAATGTGATACAGAGCCGTACATGGCCCAAACTGCTCGGAATCGAATTCTGTCAGGCTCATATAGTTCGCGACAGTGTTAGCTATGCGCGCAGCTACTATTCGTGCGCGTTCGCATCTGGTCGCGAGCAGCCTTGTTCGGCAGGCCGGTGGCAGTACATCAGATGTGCGATAATAAGTGATACAAATCCAGATCGCGACAGAAACGAGGCCGCGCGAGCTATTCCGAAGAAAGGTACCTCGGGACGAAAGGCTTATCGAACCCCTAATACAAGGTCAGAGGCTGCGCTTCAGCCTTGGCCTCGGAATCAACTGAAATAGCTGTACATCTCAAGATTTCACCTCCCTGTGGCCTACCACACCATGGCTCACGATTAGGGTGTGTTTTCAATGATCTACCCCAAATCACAAACTGAGTTCAGATGTGGATGTTTGAAGACAAATAAAGAAAAAGTTTGTTTTTTAAATTTATTTTCAAAACTATTTGAATTTTGAATTTTCGAAAAAAAAGAAAAAGTTGTTCTGCACGCTATATCTTGAGATAGAGCAAAACCGAGGCCCAAAATGTTTCAATTGAGGCTGTGCAACTCTGACCTAGACTTTGGACACCCACGAAATGTAAATAATCAGTGTTTTGGGGGTCCGTACTCAACTGTACTGCCTGCGTACTGCCTTCCAAGACCTTCCGTAATAACTACTGGTAGGGAAAGACGTTACACAACATTTGTACCCAGTGTTCTTTTTAAATGGCTTGTTTCGGTCGCGATAGGCTCCGTATCACTTCCTACGTAAAACCCGTATCGACTTAGGGAACCCCATAGTAACAAATTAGCATGTTTCACTTGACCTGGTCCCCACCATTTGAGAAAACCCAAATCCGAGTATTTGTGTGTTGAACTGATGTGGTTGGGCAACTTGTTAGCAAAAAATCTTTGTTTTTGGACTTGAGGGCATCCGTATCACTCAGGGTCTGACTTAGGCACCTATGGAGATACTGATTAGTATCAAGTTTTAATTTAGTACTAATTAGTATTAAGTTTTAATTAAGTGCTAATTAAGTACTAATTAGTATAAAGTTTTAATTAAGTACTAATTAGTATAAAGTTTTAATTAAGTGCTAATTAAGCAGCCGCATAATTGTATTGCCCCTCCCATGTATGATGCCACTCGAATTGATGTATTAATTAATGCATTAAATTATAAATTGACTCGAATTGATAAATTAATTCATTAATTAAAATATAAATTGACTCGAATTAATGGAGGTCATGGTGCCCATGCAAAATGCCACTCGAATTGATCAATTAATTAAAGTATAAATTTACTCAAAATAATCCAGAACACGGTGCCTTTGCAACGCTGTTTAAGTTTTATGTCATTCACTGTAATTTAAGTGAATTGTATTTGATCAAACCTGGCTCAGCTCTAATTGCATTTCCTCATTGCCACTCCCATGCAAGGTGCTACTAGAAGTGATGCATTCATATTTATTCTAATGATTACAAATTGACTCAAAGTGAATCAGGCCACGGCGTCTTAGCATTGCTGTTTAAGTTCATGTAATCAACTGTACTTTAATTGTTTTATTTGATCAAGCCTGGCTCAGCTATCAGTTTTATTTCCTCATTGCCACTCCCATGCAAGATGCCATTAGAAGTGATGCATTCATATTTATTCTAATGATTACAAATTGACTCAAAGTGAATCAGGCCACTCCCATGCAAGATGCCATTATAAGTGATGCAATCCATGGTGTCCTGCCATCGCTGTTTAGTTTTATATAGTTGGCTGTGGTTGGCCGTAGTTTGATTGGATTTAATTTGATCAAACTTGGCTCAGCTCTAATTGTATTTCGTCATTCCCACTCCCATGCAAGAAGCCATTCGAAGTGATGCAGTAATGCATTAAATCACAAATTGATTCAAACTGATGCTGGCCACGGTGCCTTGCCATTGCTGCTTAGTTGTATGTAATTGACTGTAATCAAAGTGAATCGTGTTCCCTCATTGCCACTCCCATGCACGTGACCACTCTAAGTGCTGCAGTAATGCATTAAATTACAAATTAATTCAAACTGATGCTGGCCACGGTGCCTTGCCATTGCTGCTTAGTTGTATGTAATTGACTCTAATCAAAGTGAATCGTGTTCCCTCATTGCCACTCCCATGCACGTGACCACTCTAAGTGCTGCAGTAATGCATTAAATTACAAATTAATTCAAACTGATGCTGGCCACGGTGCCTTGCCATCGCTGCTTAGTTGTATGTAATCGATTCTAATCGAAGTGAATCGTGTTCCCTCATTCCCACTCCCATGCAAGAAGCCATTCGAAGTGATGCAGTAATACATTAAATTACAAATTAATTCAAACTGATGCTGGCCACGGTGCCTTGCCATCGCTGCTTAGTTGTATATAATTGACTGTAATTGAGCTGAATTGGATTTGATCAAACCTGGATCAGCTATAATTTGATTTCCTCATTCCCACTCCCATGCAAGAGACCACTCGAAGTGCAAAATCCATCAATTAAATTAAAAATTGCCTCCAAATGATGCAGGCCACGGTGCCTTGCCATAGATGTTTAATTTAATGTAATTGACTGTAATTGATGTGAATGGTATTTGATCAATCCTGGATCAAATATACTGTTATTTGATCAAACCTGGCTCAGCTCTAATTTTATTTCCTCATGTCCCGTCCTACACAGGATGCCACTGAAATTAATTAATGAATGCATGAATTCAATCATAAATTGACTCAAAGTGATGCAGGCCGCAGCCTCTTGGCATCGCTGTTTATTTTTCTGTAATTGACCAGGAGGGGGAAAAAAAGATAGGTCACACCACGGCTAAAGCACCTGAGGAGGGCTGACCCCCCCCCCCCCCCCCCCCCCCCCCCCCATTAAATAGAAATAACCCCTTTTTGAAAAACTTAGATATGGAGTCTGGGGGTTTACAGTACGGTGCACATAATGGCATCCTCAGAATTCCCACATAGGGATAGGGTGATAGTCAAAATCAGTTCTGCACCCCCTCTGGGTTGCCTGAGTACTGTAGTCACCCTTCACCTTTGCAGGGGGCAGCTCAAAACTGGAGATCTCATTATTTAAAACAAAACAGTAGCAGGACAGTTTTCTCAGCATGGTTCAGCTACACTTCCCCTTGGGTTTTGGTGTTGTCGCATGGTGGAGGGTTGAGACGGGGGTGGTTGGGTGTGTGTGTGTGGGGGGGGGGGGGGGGGGGAGGTCGAGGCGGGGTGTGTGTGTGTGTGTGGGGGGGGGGGGGGGGGGGGGGCACCACCACACCACACACCCACACTCCCCCATATTACCCACCCATTTACCCACCCATTTTATCAACCCATACCCAGCCTTTCACCCTCTCAAACTCTGGGCTGGGGTGGGGTTTGGGGAGAGGGTTTGGGGCGGGGGGGGGGGGGGGGGGGGGGGGGTAAGTACTTATTGCACGAGGTCCAAAGTGGTGCCAATAGACTACCCTTACTAAAGCCTTCTCATAGGTGGTCTCAGAATTTCATTTAGAGGTCTGAGTAAAAAGTTAGCAAAAAACCAAATGAGGGCTGCCCCCCCCCCCCCCCCCCCCCCCTAAATGAGGTGCTCAGAATGACCTGAAAAGTCACTTTTAATATCGCCTTGTTACATGCCATTACAGCCCCGTTCTCAGAAAAAATCGATCGGCCTGTCTGAACATTCTGTGGCCTGGGCTCCTCCTGAATTGACCGTAATTTAACTGGGTTTTATTTGATCAAACCTGGCTCAGCTCTAATTTCATTTCCTCATTTCCCCTCCCGTGCAGAATGCCACTGGAAGTGATTAATAAATGAATTAAATAATAAATTGACACGAGTGGCTGCCGTGGCATCACTGAATAGTTTTATGTACCGTACTGCTCTCAAAATTTAACGGTTTAAATTGACGGGTGCAACCGTCAAATCGTGGCGTAGGGTATATTACACAACGAAAAAACCGTCAAATCGGTTTTTTAGCCGATATTAGGTGCATCACTAGAATGCACATATCTCACTGCTCAGTGGGCCAAACACTACATTTTTTAGTGATACGAGATCCCTGGAACCGCTTGCATCTGTCTGCATATTCAGATGCCTCATCTGACAAAAACAATGAGTTTAGGAGCACAGACCCTGTGACCATCTTCAACCACTCTTCCTTGCTCCAATTGTTTGAATTAGGGCACACTGGGAATGGGAAAGGTTAGAGGAGGTAAAAGGCTGACAGGTACAAAAAGAACAGAGGCAATAGGGATAGGATGTCAACATATATGAACATTGGAGTGAAGTATACAGAATACGGTATGTGCATATTGTAGCCGTAGCAAAACCTTACCTTGGTCCTTCTAGGTCGCTGAGCAATACAGGACCATACGATATGCTTATGTTTCTGACATTAACTGAGCAAGAGATGATTTCAGGAGTTAGTGAAAACGATTGAATGTCTCATTCTAGTTATTTCAAAGAGTACTGGTAGTGTTATGCTGAACAAGATGTTGGGATCGTTGCAGTATTATATGTACACTCCTTGCAGGTCCTAGAACAGTGTACCCTGATATTGTACCATGAACCATGAACCAGTGTAACATGATTAAGTACAAACGTTCAGTTGCATGAATGGATTTTATTAAAATGGAAACCGTCAAATGTGTAACGTCAATTTATATTCCTATTAAAAAACCCGTCAAATGTAAACCGTCAATTTATAATACCCCCCCCCCCAAAAAAAGCCGTCAAATTTTGCAACCGTTAAATTTTGAGAGCAGTACGGTAATTGACTGTACTTGAAGTGAATGGTATTTGATCAATCCTGTATCAAACATACTGTTATTTGATCAAACCTGGCTCAGCTATAATTTTATTTCCTCATGTCCCCTCCTATACCGGATGCCTCTGGAAGTGAATCATGCCACGGCTTCTTGGGATCGATTTTCGAATTTATATTGCCCCTCACCTGAAAACTGAATCTCTGCTGTGCAGGATGCCACTGAAAGTGGATCAGGCCACAGATTCTTGCCATCTATTTTCGATTCTATGTAATCGAAGTTCGTTTTATTCCTGTCCCCTGATTAATCAGCCAAATCATTCAATTGCATTGCCCCTCCCCTGCACTACCTCAGCCCACTTTCTGAACTGAAAAATAAATCTCTGCTGTGCAGGATGCCACTGAAAGTGGATCAGGCCACGGAGTCTTGCCATCCCTTTTGCTCGCATCCACCATCTTGCTGTCAGGCGTTGACTACGCCCAAGCAGAGGTGTGTATCTCTCTGTGTGTGTGTGTGTGTGTGTCTCTCTGTGTTTGTGTGTGTGTGTGTATCTCTCTGTGTTTGTGTGTGTGTGTGTGTGGTGTGTGTGTGTGTATCTCTCTGTGTTTGTGTATGTGTGGTGTGTGTGTGTGTATCTCTCTGTGTTTGTGTGTGTGTGTGTGGTGTGTGTGTGTGTATCTCTCTGTGTTTGTGTGTGTGTGTGTGTGGTGTGTGTGTGTGTATCTCTCTGTGTTTGTGTGTGTGTGTGTGTGTGTGTGTGTGTGGTATCTCTCTGTGTTTGTGTGTGTGTGTATGTGTGTTGTGTGTGTATCTCTCTGTGTTTGTGTGTGGTGTGTGTGGTGTGTGGTGTGTAATCTCTCTGGTTTGTGTGTGTGTGTGTGTGGTGTGTGTGTTGTGTATCTCTCTGTGTTGTGTGTGTGTGTGTGTGTGTGTGTGGTATCTCTCTGTGTTTTGTGTGTGTGTGTGTGTGTGCGTGTGGTGTGTGTGTGTATCTCTCTGTGTTTGTGTGTGTGTGTGTGTGTGTGTGTGGTGTATCTCTCTGTGTTTGTGTGTGTGTGTGTGGTGTGTGTGTGTGTATCTCTCTGTGTGTGTGTGTGTGTGTGTGTGTGTGGTGTGTGTGTGTGTATCTCTCTGTGTTTGTGTGTGTGTGTGTGTGGTGTGTGTGTGTGGTGTGTGTGTGTGTGTGTGTTTGTGTGTGTGTGTGTGTGTGTGTGTGTGTATGATGGCGGCAAGTGTGTCTTTCCATCCCTGTTGCTTGCATCCACCATCTTGCTGCCAAGCATTGACTACGCTCATGCTGAGGTGTGTTTCTGTGTGTGTGTGTGTTGTGTGATAGTGGTCTGTGTTTGTGTGATAGTGGTGTGTGTTTGTGTGATCTCGGTGTGTCTGTGTGTGTGGTCTGTGAGTGTGCCGTGGTGGTATATGTGTGTGTGTTCTGTGTGTATTTCTTGCCATCCCTTTTGCTGGCATCCACCATCTTGCTGTCAGGCGTTGACTGTGCCCAAGCTGAGGTGTGCATCTCTCTGTGTTTGTGTGGTGGTGGTCTGTGCGTGGTGTGTGTGTGTGTGTGGTCTGTGAGTGTGTCTTTCCATCTTTTGCTGGCATCCACCATCTTGCCGTCAGGCGTTGACTGTGCCCAAGCTGAGGTGTGTTTCTCTCTGTGTCAGTGTGTGTGTGTGTGATAGCGGTGTGTGTTTGGTGTGTGTGTTGTGTGATAGCGGTGTGTTTGTGGTGGTGGTCTTTGCGTGGTGTGTGTATTGTGTGATAGTGGTGTGTGTGTGATACTGGTCTGTGTGTACTGTGTGATAGCAGTGTGTGTGTGTGTTGGTGGTGGTCTGTGCGTGTTGTGTGTGTGTTGTGTGATAGCGGTGTGTTTATGGTGGTGGTCTTTGCGTGGTGTGTGTATTGTGTGATAGTGGTGTGTGTGTGATACTGGTCTGTGTGTGCTATGTGATAGCGGTGTGTGTGTGTGTTAGTGGTGGTCTGTGCGTGTTGTGTGTGTGTTGTGTGATAGCGTTGTGTGTGTGTGGTATATGAGTGTGCCGTGGTGGTATATGTGTGTGTGTCCTGTGGGTGTGTCTTGCCATCCCTTTTGCTCGCATCAACCTTTCTGTAATAGCGGTGTGTGCTGTGTGATAGCGGTGTGTGTGTGTGTGTGGTGGTCTGTGCGTGTTGTGTGTGTGTGGTGTGTGTGTATTCTGCGATAGCGGTGTGTGTTTGTTGTGTGATAGCGGTGTGTGTGTGTGTGGTGGTCTGTGCGTGTTGTGTGTGTGTTGTGTGTGTGTATTCTGCGATAGCGGTGTGTGTTTGTTGTGTGATAGCGGTGTGTGTGTGTGTGTGGTGGTCTGTGCGTGGCGGTTCATGTTACCTGGACAAAGCTACCATGGCGGTTGACAGCGTCCGTGAACACTAAAGCGCACCGTAGGGATTCAAACCCCGCACCTCATCGATTCAACGGGCTCTACCATTGAGCCATTCGTCAAAACAGGATATGTGTGTTATTTTTGATCGCTACGCCCAAGTAAAGGGCGGCAAGGAGCAGAGCGGCGGCAACGATGACGGCGGCCTGTCCATCCGTGACCATTTATACTTAGTAATTGTTTTAAGCCGTTTAAAGCTTTAATTTTTTTAATAATTTGAATTTGATTTCCCCCTGTGCATTCAGGAGGGGAGCTCTCTATTGCTGGAGCGTTATGCCCAAGAAAAACTCGGCGGCAATAGTGGTATCCTGTCCATCCGATGCATCCTCCTACAGCATCATAACTACTTTTAAAGCTTTTAAAGCTTTAATTTTGTATATGAATTTGAATTTGAATTTCCCCCCGCACATTCAGGAGGAGAGGGCTCCCTGCTGCTGAAGTGATACGCTCAAGTAAAGGGCGGCAAGGAGCAAGGCGGCGGCAATGACGGTGTCCTGTCCATCCGCGAATGCATCCTCCTACATCATTACATATGCTTTACTTTTTAATCGTTTTTAGCTTTAATTTTTTAATGAACTTGAATTTGAATTTGATTGTTTCACCCTGCGCATTCAGGAGGGGAGGGCTCTATGTTGCTGGAGCGCTTCGCCCACATAAAGGGCGGTAGGGGGCAAGGCGGCGGCAATGGGGGTAGCAATGATGGCGGCGTCTTGTCCATCCGCGAATGAGTCCTCCTACAGCATCAATTATACTTTTTATCGTTGTTAGGTTTAATTTTGTATTTGAATTTGAATTTGAATTTCCCCCGCGCATTCAGGAGGGGAGGGCTCTATGTTGCTGGAGCGCTATGCCCAAGTAAAGGGCGGCAGCGACGATGGCGGTGTCAACGATGTTACGATGCTGGCGTCCTGTCCATTCACGAATGCATCCTCCTACAGCATTAAATATAGTGTTAATCGTTTGTAGCTGTTTTAGCTTCAGTTTTTAAGCTTTAATTTTGAATTTGAATTTAAATGTGAATTTACCCCGCGCATTCAGGAGGGGAGGGCTCTATATTGCTGGAGCGCTACGCCCAAGTAAAGGGCGGCGGCAACGATGGCGGTGGCAATGGCGGCGGCCTGTCCATCTGTGAAAGCGCCCTCCTACAGCATCATATCTGCTTTTTAATCGTTTAAGGCTGTTTTTAGCTTCAATGTTTTTAGCTTTAATTTTTAATTTGAATGTGAATTCCCCCCCCCCCACCCCCCGCATTAAGGAGGGGAGCTCTCTATTGCTGGAGCGCTACACCCAAGTGAAGGGAGACGGCAATGATGGCGGCCTGCCCATCCGTGAATGCACCCTTCTACAGTATCGTATCTACTTTTTATCGTTTTCAGCTGTTTTTAGCCTTAATTTTGAATTTGAATTTAAATGTGAAAAAACCCGCGCATTCAGGAGGGGAGCTCCCTATTGCTGGAGCGCTACGCCCAAGTAAAGGGAGGCGGAGGCGACGATGGCGGCGGCCTGTCTATCCGCGAGCGCGCCCTCCTACAGCAGCAGCAGCAACAGGGTCAGGCACCCAGCCCATCTGTTGAATCCCGCAGCCAGGCCAGTAAACCCAGCAGGCCCACGCCCAAGCTAAAGTCCACACCTGCCTCCTCCTCTCTCTCCTCCTCCTCCTCTTCTTCTTCTTCCCCATCTGCTGTTTCTGTGTCCAGTGACGAAGGTGGGGGGGCCTCACTGGTGGCTCCAGTGGCGGTCCTAGCTGTTGTTGGTGCTGCAGCCGCCAGCTTCCTGTCAGCTTCCAAGTCAAAATCCGAGGCAGGCGGGAGCGGGAAGTCACGCACACCTGTCAAGGCAAGGCCTGAACCTGTCAAGAAGGCCAAGCCACCTGCCCCTGCACCCAAGTCAAAGCCAGCCCCTGTGACCAAAGCCCCCCTCGCCAAGGCCAGGTCAGCCCCTGTGTCCAAAGCTGCCAAGGCCCCCCCAAAACGTGCTGGGGCTGCGTCCAAGTCAGCTGATGCAGCACCACCGGCTGCCAAGGGTGGGGTATCTGGATTTATCCCTGGGTTGATCGGAGTTGGCTTGGCCGCAGCTGCTGCCATTATACTGTCCTCTGGTCCGCCAGAGGGTGTGAGTGTCGGTGAGGGTGTGGACAGCCCTAGCAGCCAGGCAGTACAAAAGAGTAGTGCCACCCAGGTGAGGTGTAACCTGTAACATAGGGTTGTTTGTAAATGGAAGAACCACCATCACCATCCTTAATTTCCTCATTTTCAGGAGAGCCAGCCTAGTGTCAAAGCCCCTCCTCCTGTGCTTCGTGAAATTCACGCCACCATATTCACACCCAACCCATTCATGCCATACTCATCAGCACCTCCCTCCATTTCCTCATTTGCAGGAGAGCGAGGCTAGTGTCAAAGCTCCTCCTCCTCCTCCTCCTCCTCCTCCCTCCTCCTCCTCCTCCTCCTCCTCCTCCTCCTCCTCCTCCTCCTCCTGTGCAGTTGATGCCACCATATCGACAGCCAACCCATTCATGCCATACACATACACACATAAGCGAATTAACACATCAACAACACCGTCCTTCATTTCTTATATTTGCAGGAGAGCGAGGCTAGTGTCAGAGCTCCTCCTCATGTTCTTTGTGAAAATTGATGCCACTATTGCTTACACCCTACCTATTCATGCCATACACATCAACACATTCACACTTAGACACATGAATTCATTAACACATTAGAATCTCCTGTCATACGCATTATCACCTCCCTTCATTTGATCACTCTCAGGAGAGCCAGCCTAGTGTCAGAGCACCTCCTCCTCCTGTGATGTTTGAAGTTCATGCCACCATATTCACTTCCAACCCATTCATGCCATACACACCAACACATCCACAAATCAACACCACCATCCACTTAATAATTTGCACTGGAGCGAGGCTAGTGTCAGAGTTCCTCCTCCTCCTGTTCTTTGTAAAATGAATGCCACCATTGCTTACACCCAAACTATCCATGCCATCCACATCCACACATCAAAACATCAAACATTAACACATGAAGACATCACCTTCACCGTCCACTTGATAATTTGCACAGGAGCGAGCTTAGTGTCGGAGCTCCTCGTCCTCCTCCTGTGCTTCGTTAAATTGATGACACCACTGCTTACACCAAACCTACTTGTTTCCTATATCAGCCTACACTCAAATTATTACATTCACCTGCATATGCTTCCCACTACCATCACCACTCTTAATTTCATCATTTTCAGGAGAGCCAGCCTAGTGTCAAAGCTGCTCCTTCTCATGTAAAGTTTGAAATGAATGCCACCATTGCTTACACCCAACCTACTTGTGTCCGATACCAGCCTACACACAAATTATTACATGCACCTGCATATGCTTTCCACCACCATCACCACCCTTAATTTCATAAGTTCCAGGAGAGCCAGCCTAGTGTCAAAGCCCCTTCTCCTTCTCCTCCTGTGTTTTGTGGAATTGATGCCACCATTTCTTACACCCAACCCATTCATGACATACACATCAACATATAAACACATAAACACTTGAGCATATAAACACATAAACGCACGAACACATAAACATATCAACACCACCGTCCACTTCACATCATTTGCAGGAGGGAAAGCCTAGTGTCAGAGCTCCTCCTGTGCAAGCTAATAAGCCAGCCCCAGCCCCGACCGCAGCCCCCCCTCCGCCTCCACCCCCAGCTCCAACCCCAACCCCAGCCCCGAGCCCCCCTTCTCCCCCGGCCCCGACTCCAGCGCCAGCTCCGGAACCAGCAACAGCTCCGGAAACAAAACCAGCTCTCCCTCCACCACCAACCCCACCCAAGGCCATCGAGACTCCAGCCCCTCCAGCACCCGCCCCCTCTGCTGAACCCACACCCAAGCCTACCCCCGCTCCCCCTCCACCTCCACCACCAAGCCCACCCAAGGCCGTCGAGTCACCAGCCCCTCCAGCACCCGCCCCCCCTGCTGAACCCACACCCAAGCCCACCCCCGCTCCACCTCCACCTCCACCACCAACCCAACCCAAGGCCGTCGAGTCACCAGCCCCTCCAGCACCCGCCCCCCTTGCTGAACCCACACCCAAGCCCACCCCCGCCCCCCCTCCTACCCCTCCTACCCCCCCCTCCCCAACCTGCTCCGAAACCATCTCCACCCCCCGCGACCCCCACGCCGGCCCCCCCTGCGGCTGCACCCAAGCAGGCCCCCCCGGCCCCAATTGAGGCCGATGCAGACGTGGCCAAGCCAAAAGGTGTACTGAGCGCCTCGGTGCCAATCCTTACAACCATGGGAGCTATCGTAGCTCTCTTCTTTCTTCAAATGATGTCACCAGGTCCGTCCACCCCAAAAAAGAAGGCCAAGAAGAAACCCACTGCTGCACCACCAGCACCACCAGCCACAGAGGCCCCCCCAACTACCACTGAGGATGAGCAGCCACCCGCGGCTAATAAGAAAGAATGATTCAATATCACACTATCATCCGATCACAATATCATGCTGTTTTACGACCAAACTTATATTATACTCTCATGTTGTTGGTTGGCTAATAAGGAAGAATTATCCAATATCAGACTTTTATCTGATCACACTATCATGTTGTTTTACGACCATACTTAAGTACTGCACGATCATGTTGTTGGTTGGCTAATAAGAAAGAATAATCTAATATCACACTATCATCCGATCACACTATCATGTTGTTTTACGACCATACTTAAATACTACTCTATCATGTTGTTGGGTGGCTAATAAGAAGGAATTATTCTCAACAACATGAGCGTATAGTAAACATGTATGATCGGAAAACAGCATGATAGGATGATCCTGCGATAGTGTGATAGAATGATACTACGATAGTGTGATAGTGTGATTGTACGTACTACCCCCGTCTCCTGGAAGAAGGAAAGATCATCAACTGATGACAGTATGGCAAGTTGATAAGTACGATAGTATGATAAGTACGAAAGTACGACAATGTACTACCTCCGTCTCATGGAAGAAAGAAAGATCATCAACAGATGATATCATGTTTGTTACAGTAAGGAAGTGGATGCCCCCAATACTTGAGGCTCCCTTACTTCCACCCTTGAGGACCTGCAGGGCAATGTGAGACTAGATGGTCCTACCTAGTGAGCTGGTACTCTGCAGCGGGTAGGACCATTGCTAGTCTAGTCTAAATGTATGTTACAGTCCAGGGTCAGGCCATATAGGCTAAAGGGATTTGCCCACCCGTGATAGGAAGGGCTTCACAAGAAAGCATTGATGAACTGAACCCCAAACAATTATTTTACCGTCGGGGGCCCTGAGTTCTTGCTACAGTATGATTGCGTGATAGTTTGTACCGCCCCTCTCTCCTGGAAGAAGGAAAGAGCCACATCACATGGTGGTACCAGGTTTGTTTAGAACGCTGCTCCCTGCATCACAGACGCGAAAGAGTGCGTTGCGTCCTGAGACGATTTGGTTGCATCTTTTGGGGGTCCTCCTGAGGTACCCTGGATAGCACCAGGGTTATTCAGAAAGCTGCTTCCTGCCTCACAGGCGCAACAGCGAAGAGTACGTTTCGTCGCAGGATGCAACGTGGGAGTGTCCGATGACCAGAAGGAAGGGTCCATTGCGTCACAGGATGCAGGCTATACATTGCAGAGCTGGAGGTCCTCCTGAAGTACCTTGATACACATACACATGATAGTACCAGGGTTGTTCAGAACGCTGCTTCCTGCGTCACAGACGCAACTGCGAAGAGTCTGTTGCGTCCTGAAACGCAACCAAATCGTTGCGTCCTGAGACGCAACGTGGGTAAGGTCCCTTGTGTCGCAGACGCAGCTTCAGTGGGTTGGTTGCGCAGGCTATGGGTCGGTTGCGGGTCGGGACACACGCTGTACAATTGGTTGCGTCTCAGGACGCAGAGCTGGGGGTCCTCTTGAAGTACCCTTGATAGAACGATGCTTCCTACGTCACAGATGCAGATTTGGGAGGGTCCGTTGCATCTCAGGTAGTCTGGATGCGTCGCAGACTCCCAAACCTTCTCTTGAGAAGCAGGTTTGGGGGTCCCTCTGACCAACCATTGATAGTACGTTTGTATGATTGTATTATAGTATGTCAGCATGTACCATTTGTGTGTGAGTGGCTCTGGGGTGTTCAGCTGGCCACGCCTTTCTTTCTATATCCTCAATACAGCTCCGCCACTACTCCCTCTTTCCAAGTACGAGGAGCCCCGCCACATCACATATAATCCTTCTTGTACAAAATAGTCCAGGGCTAGCGTGGGGATACCCACCCTCTGAGGCGCGAATCCTGCTTGTAAAAAATAAATCGTTGACATTGAACCTGAACTTGGTTACTTAGCTTCAGCCAGCAAATTGGCTGCTTGCCGTCTTCGGCAGTAAAACAAATGATTTGCAGGAAAATGTAAACGCAAACAAAACAATTTCTTCTTCATTTTTCATTTCGAAAATAAATCCTTGACATTGGCTTAAAATTACCGTTTTAGTTGTCTCATAGTGCTTGATCCTGGATCCTCCGTGGTGTCCTTACATTTCGTTGGGGTACTACATCTTGCAATGCTTGTTAAAGAGCCCCTCCGAGTAGTTTATAAGAATCTTGATTGTGTCAGGTTGGGCAAGTCCCTTTAGCCTGATTGACTACCCCAGGACTAGTCCTCAGGACCCCCAAACCTAGGCTGCCCCCACGGCAGCCTCGGCTTGCCACTGCAAATTATTGTGAAGCAAACGGATCCTGTTAGAAAATGTGATCGTTATCAAAGCAATCAACATGAAAAACATCCAAACATTCTGACCCAATATTAAACTTGATCCGATCCCTTCGTATATCAATGGATAGACAGAGGTAGCTTCGAAAGACCTTCCACCTCTGGATTACACATCAAATGATTTAGAGGAATCATTTATCCATTTTGCTCTTATATTAGGAAATCAGGTTCTGGGCTTCTGGGATTCAGTCACTTCATTGTTGTAATCAGTTAAGCTCGTTGATATTCCTAAGGATTTAGGCATGTACTACTGGAATTGGGCAGCCATATGCCCAGGTGTGACGTTTGATAAGAATGGACGTTTAAAATCGGGCTGCCATGTGCCCAAGTGTAACATTTTGGAAGGTATGAAGGAATTAACGTTTAAAGTCGAGCTGCACGATGTTACAGTCCAGACCAAGGCTCAGCAGGCTGGTAGGCCATGTACGTGTCAACAAGTAGTTATCATTGCGCCTTCAAGTAAATCTACTAGCACTACTCCATCAAACAGGCGCAGAGGGTTAGCAGCCTGAATGCTGATAAGACCATGCAAATAAATATCAGATAGCGCACAAGTTCTGCAGACCGATAACCGCCAAAGTGCTGGAGATAGGTACCTAGCAACAAATACTATTCTATAACTAAGTGCACCTGGAAATTGATATAACCATATTTTCAATATTGCTGAATCTTGGGCTTAGCCCAGCGGCTGGCTCTGAGAGCTGCTTAGAAACTACAGCAGGAAGCTCAAAAGAAAAGTAATCTCATATAGCATGAGGCACCAAGTCAAGGAGAATCACGTACAGCCTTGCGTGATTCTCAAGACGAGTCGAGGAGGTTCATGTCCAGGCTACCCTGACTCTCAAGACAAGTCGAGGAGGATCTCGAACAGACTAGCGTGATTATCCTTGAGAAAATTGTGTCTGGTGCCCATCTATTAATATGTATTAGTAAACATGAGTAAAGACGCAGAACTGCGTAAACTAGTATGTCCTTAGCGTGCACACTGAGGTGGAATATGTAGTACGGAAAACCTGGGGTGGTACAATACTTCGTAAGCATACGTCCTATGCCCACAATCATGCACGGATTGTGAATTGTTGACGTACTAAGTCCAGTCATGGACTGATTCACTGTCCACACACTGTTTCACTGTTCACACATTGGTTCACTGCTCAAACATTGATTCACTGTTCACACACCGAAACACTGTCCACACACTGAAACACTGTTTTCACACTAAACCACTGGTCACAAACATGGAATTGAGTTGATTTGATACTTTCACAAATCAGAGTTCACTCAAACCACCACCAAGAACCCACTTCATGGTGCTCTGGAAACACCTTTTCCATACCAATCATAAATTGCAAGTACAACTCAAAAGTATTTGCAGGTGCAAAGGCCCGGGGAAAAACTTTGCCAACAAGCTCACTTCATATATACACCCTGCATATATACTACATTCACCACCATGAGCGGTTCAACCACCAACCACCTACAGTCACAACCAACACACGACCACACACGACCACACACTCAAAATCAACACACAACCATACACTCCTGCACTCACAATCAACACACGTACACTCACAACCACACGCTCAAACACATTCACAACCACACACTCAAACACATTCACACCCACACACTCCTTCACACTCACCACCCCGCGTCAGCACTCCACCACCGAATCTACTAGCTTGCACTCCCTCCTGCACAAGGTGTCTACACATACCTACACAAATCTTAATACTGTCTAATCCGCTTAGCATGCTTCCGTGGGTATCGCACAGGGGACTTTGAATTGAAAGATGGTAAGAAGCACTGAGTTGGCAGGAGAACCATGCAACAATCCAATCCAATATAAAAATATTATACTATAAGAAGCTTGGTGAGATTCCCGGAAGCTGGTTATTCTTTTAGGAAAATACTGTCCAGATACTCCTTGCAGCTCTGTGTAGACACAAGACTATTCCCTGGGGCTTAATATCCAACTTGTTAATTTTAATGTATATTGTAATTCAGGGGCTCAAGGGCTTACACCTGAGCTGTTCAGATCTCGACTTCAACGAAAACCGAAAGTGGACTTCCGGATGCAGACTAACTCATCTGAGGAGAAAATGCTGTACAGGACTCTCCTAGCAGCCATGTGTAGGCTCAGGACTGTTTTCAAGGGCCTGGCATTCAATATCAACTTGGTAATTTCCATAAGCAGGCTGCATCTACAGAGAAGAAAATAGTCTCCAACATTATCCTTGCGGCTGTGTGTAGGCCCAGAGCTGTTTCCTGAGGCCTAAGATAAAACTTGGGGAACCCCCAACAGCAGTAGAAGGAGTTTCGTGGGCAGCAGGCACCTGGGGCACTGAAAATTGAGGCTTCAAAGTATGTGCCAAAATGCCAAAATATATTCATTACGACTTGAGGAGTTCTCACAGTTCAGCTCATCGGGGGTGGGCCAGCCAGGCAACAGTAGTGCCGACCAGAGGTAGAAAGAAAAGCAGAGTTGGGATATTTGTTAGGGGCGGAAGTAGTGGTGGAGCATCTAGCTGAGAGGAGATGGCCTGGCACCAACTACCTCTTCAAACTGCGGCGAGCAACCAAATTGCTGGCTGAAGCTAAGCAACGAAGTTCAAGTTCCAACTGCAGAGAAGCTGTTTCACAGAGCCAGAAAGAATTGGAGAGATGAGGAACTTAGAAGGGGCGGAAGTAGCTGAGGAGCATCTGTCTGAGAGGAGTGGGCCTAGCTCCAGTCACCTCCTCCAACTTCCGGCTTTTCTTGTAAACTCGGAAGGCTGGAATTGCCCTCACTCGGAGCTTTGTGGCAAGCGCCTGGTGCTCAGGGCTACCAGAGATATTGAAGTAAGCGAACTTGAAGGAAGGGAAGCAGGCGGCCAGCTTTGTGAACTCAGGCTTCATGAGGTGACAAGGACCGCAGTGATCCTGTAGACAGAGGTGAAGAAGAAAGATCTGTGAGAATGGGTCCCAAGTAACCTATCTACACTGTCACGTAGTCTCTATCTGGTGTCTGGACCAGCCTGGGGGTGGCAGCTAGGGTGTGTTAGGGGGGCTCAAACTTGTCTGTGGGGCTGAAAAGTGTGCTACGGTGCCTCTCCTACTGTGTGGTTTCTATCTGAAAGTTGAGGACAGCTCAAGGGACAGGTCGATCTACGAGGTGGACCTGGTGAAACGTGGGGATAGTGTGCCAAGGTAGAGGCGGACGGCTGCGCATACACGCTTAATATCTACTCAGATTTCTGGGATATTTATATTTAGGGGGCCTTGGATATAAAATCAGCAGAAGGCTGGTGAAAAAGCGATGGGCGCCAATCGCTTCGCTGATTGGCAAGAGCAGGAGGGAGCCCGGCCACTCGTTTATTTCATAACTACCGAGGTACCAAGCTCTCTCCTACAGTCGTCTGGGTCTAGGGACAATGACACGACTACAAGATATCGCGCACTGGCAGAAATAGAGCACTGGCAGCAGACTACGTAGACGAATCCACTGATGTAAATGACTCGAAACTGCGTGACATCCAGAACGGACGGGTAGATAAATGTTTTGGCACATCCGAGGAGAAAAATCTGGGAGATATCACCAGGAGATATCTTGGGAATCGCTGGGTTACTGGGCTGAGCTACTGGGCTGGGCAAACGGAGTGCGTCAAATGTGGAATGCGATAGAAGCCAGGGCGCAGAAGGGTTTGAATCAGTCGTGGGTGGGCAAACAGCCAGACGCTTCGTTCATCGACGACAGAAACGCAAAACAGCAGGCACAGACAAGGGCCGAGAAAAAGACTTACCGCGGCAAACATGACTGCGCAGTACTGTGATGAATCCTCCATCCAGGAGGTGAGATTCTTGGGGGAAAGCTCTAAAATTCCATCTCTGAAATCCTCGACCTGCTCTGCCTGCCTTACAGGCACCAATGGCGCGTTCGGCGTGACAGACACCGGAATTGACATTCCTAGGGCGGAGGAAGACACATTCCTGGAACCAGCAGCAGACGTAGGCGCTGCTCGTCGTGAGGAGGGGCCGGAATTCGCGCAAGCCATGGGCCTAACCATGGCTCGCTTGCTCATCACCGACCTCGTCTGCATGGAATGAGTTACTGCAATCATAGTGGCTACAAGGCGGAGGTGTTGTGAGTGAGACTCTCTTACGAGTTGCTACACCGTTGGAGGAATAGGAAATGTGTCCTACCCCTTAATAAATAGTATGGTTGGTTGTTGGAGGAATAGGAAATGTGTTATACCCCTTAATAAATAGTATGGTTGGTTGTTGTGGTTGTTGTGGACACTGGGGGCAGGCGAGGGGGGCAGGCCGTGCTTCGTGCAATAAAGTGCTCGCAGATAGTTAGATAGTTATGCCGCGCTGTCACAAGAATCTGAGCCTGCTTGCCACGTTGGCATGCTTCGCTGGCAGAGGGGTTCGTTGGCAGACAAGGATTGTCGTTTCGGCGGAGGTATGAACCGTCGCTGGCTAAGCAGTTGAGCTGAACTGAAATGAAAGAAAGGAACGCGCTGGAGCAGAGTAATATTGCGCTCCAGCAGGAAATCAATCGCAACCAGAGTTGTTTGTTTTTTTAGTTTCCGGACTTGTAGGTAGTTGCGGTGGGGACTTGTAGGTAGTTGCGAATTACGCTGACGTGGGCGTGGGCCAGACTGACGCTGACGGTGCAACTGACCGACCCCATACCCCCGTGACTGACCCCACGGCAACTTGTGGAGTACTGAAGCTGTACTGAATTAAGTACAAGGGATTTGGCCTGAAATGGGCGTCAGCGCACCGTCAGCGGCAAACAAACCCTATTTGTGGCCCTTAGTTTTCCGGGCGATCAAATTTCGAGCCGCATGCGAAACTGTTCAGGACGCTAAATAGCAGGATCATTGCCAAAGGAGTAGAGCTTGCACCTGCGATTCGTAGATTTGAAAGGGGTGGACGCTCGGAAGCGCAGGAGCTTGCGGGCCGTGGTGGACATCTCTCATGCCTTGGCACATGTCCACCGAACTAGATGAACTCGATTTAACTCGCCGAGCCACAGCTTGGCTATATTTTAAGCGCATGGCCTTCCCAACATCCTTTGGCAGTTTAAGACAGAATTCATTTCGAGCATCAGCATCAGAAACCTCTCCTCCCGAGACCAGTTTTCACCCTCTTTTCGTGATTTCGCATGCGGTGAGTGGATAAGAGTGACACGCTGGCGAAGTTAAAATGGACGTTTCTGTACTCCACAAGTTGCCGTGTGACCCCTCCCTGCACCCCCTCTGCCTGCACCCATTTTACTGACCCAATTAACCCCGTTTATTGAATTATATATCGGTCGGTATAGGGAAATCGGAGATCTCTGAGGGAAATAGTATGGTTGGTCGTTGTGGTCGTTGTGGAAGCCCACACACCCGCACACACCCCTCGCCATATAACGCCACCTGGCTGTGGGGGCTGTGGGGCCTGCCCCCTATGGGGGGGGCTGCACCACATCCGAAACCCCGATACGGGGATGGCCGGAAGGAGGTCTAGTTCCATCCGCTACACTCCAAATTTTAGGCAGGATGAATATTTATATGTATATCAAGCTCTGGCTATAATGACAAACATGTAGCGAATGGGACTAAACCCTCATCCAGGCCTCCAAACACGGACCAAAAAAGTGTCCCATTTGTTTTTGCAGAAAAAAGGTTTTGTCTTTCTTTTTTTATGTTCTGTCGACAATTTGACTCAGAATTGGAAATGGAGAAAAACAAGTTGCGAACTGTGGGGGGCCCAAATGGCCTAACAAACGGCCCCAAATGGGCTTTAAATGCAGATTGTGGCATGTGAAGTGCCTTGAACATCTTCTAGGTAGCTTTTTATTACATTTTACTGATCTGTAGGCCTATTGAGGTATAAATGTAATGGTTCCTACGGGGTCTTAACATGGTTTAGGGGGTCTGAAGAAGGTTATGGCCCTAAATGGCACGTAATGGCCCAAAATGGCACGTTATGGCCCCAAATGGCCTAAATGGACTCACAAAGCAGTTTTTTTGCCTCTATGATTCTATGACGCGCTGATTAAACCTGGTACTGTTTTTGTAGAGCATAATATTGAAATATGGCCAAATGAGGTAGATTTGTGTACAAACATCTACAAAAATCCCCTGTGGTTTTCAGATATAGCGGTTGTCTTTATTCCCTCAAAAACACAGCAAAAAGCTATAAACCGCATCTATTTCGCGACCAGCTCTTCGGCCACTTGGCAGACCAATGCCCCATACATCTATGAATACCTTGTGATGCCTATTGGGAGCGTTTATTACAAATTGGGCGCACAGTACACTGATTTCATGCTTTTAGACACCCATGCTGTCCACCAAGAACAAGCTTTACGGTTTGGGCCGGGACTGTTTTTTGAATACTTGGATACCTCCGTTAGGTGCCCCTCAAAAAGCTGTCAAAAAATTGGGCCGATCGGGCCATGCAGTTTTGAGATACAATAGGCAGAGGCAGGACAGTCAAAAGGACAAACGTATAAGCCTTAAAGCCACATGGGCTCGCGCCAAGGTCCAAGGTCGGCAGTTGTGGTACAAGGTCGGTTCCTGGCCCACGAACTCGGCGAAACAGGTCGTGACAGTGGACCGCCATGCTTCAGATAGGCCTTCTGGATCATTACAGCGCGAAATTAGGCCGCGCATCACTACGAATTCCATCGCAAGAGGGGATTCGTACTTTTCCCAAGTACTGGGTCTTCGTCTCCTAGCAGTGGCAAGTGGCAAGCAGCCATCATAATAACTTAATATTACGCGTTTAGATAATTGCGCGCCATGGAGCTCCTCGAAGCGCGCAGTGGAGCTACTTGTTCAAGTATGTTTTTCGGCCCCCCTAAGGCCCAACACGCTCAGTGAGAAAACTTGCGATCGACATGAGCATTGGATCCATTTTATGCTTAAGGGGTTCATACAACAATTATCTGCGCGTTTAGATTGATGCGATCGCCGCGCGTACGTGACCTCATCATGGCTCGGGTTTTTCGAGACGGGCCGTGCCCTAGCCCTCCCCATGGGGGCCTGCCCCTGCGGTAGTGCGGTGTGCACAGGGGCGAACTACGTGGTAACTTCGCTACCTGGCATAACACAACGCGGGAATTCTGAAATCGGTTTCTGCAACCAAGCTGAGCTAATGATCGATTCGGATCGAACCGGCAGGATGACGCTCGTTGCCTTGCAAGAATCTGGCCTGGAGCTCGGCACCGCCACGCAGGAGGATCAGCATTCCCCCGAAATTGGGCTTATGCCAATTCCCGTTTTCGCCCCCCTGCTTGCTGCCATGGACTCGGAGACTCGACAGGCCTTTCGGGTTGTGAGCAAGAGTTGTCGACAGAGCGTCCATGCCTACACCACAACTTTGAAATCCTCGTCAAAGCCAGTGAGTTCCTGCAGGGGTACAACTTGGTGATGGCTAATTTATGGGAGGCCTCTTGGATCTAGCATATTTCCACCATACATATTTCCACCCGACCAGCTGTACACATAGTCATATTTTCTGCATTGTCCAAAGACTGTATGAGGCAACGAATATGTTGCAAGTTTGGTGCTTGTTTACATGGTGCAAGTTCTGATAGGTGCAAATTGCAATTGTTGTGTTGAAGGACGTCTGAATCCAATAACCTTACACGAGCCTTACCTAACGCCCTACACCTTAAGAGTGTGTGTGAGTGTGTGGGTGTGTGTATGGGGGGGGGGGGGGGGGGGGGGGGGGGGGGGGGGGGGGTAGAGCTTATGAGGGTAGTTCAGTGGCATCATGTATTGACCTTACCTCTCCCCTTTATCATTATTGCCCTGTTCTTCCCTGATCTACCTCTTCTATTTTATCATGTACTGCCATGCCCTGACCTGTTCCCTTGGATCATGTACTGCCCTATCCCGACCTGATCTCTACTAATGTATCATGTGCCGTCTTGCCCTGACCTGACCGGACCTCTCCCCTTTTATCATGTACTGCCCTGACCTGACCATATCTCTCCCCTTTGATCATGTACTGCCCTGACCTTGCATCATGTACTGCCCTAACTTTGCATCATGTACTGAACTGACCTCTCCCCTTTTATCATGTACTGCCCTGACCTGCCCTGACCTCTCCCCTTTTATGATGTATTGCCCTGAAGTTACATTGTGTATTGGGCTTACCACTCCCCTTTCATCAGCTGCTGTCCTGACCTTGCATCATGTACTGCCCTGGCCTCTCCCCTTGTATCATGTACATCCCTGCCTTCTCCCCTCATATCATGTACTGCCCTGCCCCTCTCCCCTTGTATCATGCACTGCCACGAACTTGCATAATGTACTGCCCTGTCGTCCTCCCTTTTATCATGTACTGCCCTGAACTTTCATTATGCACTGTCCTGTCGTCTTCCCTTTTATCATGTACTGCCATGAACTTGCATCATGTACTGCCCTGTCGTCTTCCCTTCATCATGTACTGCCCTGACCTCTCCCCTTGTATCATGTCTTGCCATTGACCTTGCATCATGTACTGCCCTGACCTCTCCACTTTTATCATGTACTGCCCAGACATGAATTGATCTATCCCCTTGTATCATGTATTGCCCTAACCTTGCATCATGTACTGCCCTGTCCTGAACACTGTCTCCCCTTTGATCATGTTCTGCCCTTCCCTGCCCTGTCCCCTTTTATCATGCGCTGCCCTGACCTTGCATCATGTACAGCCCTAACCTCTCCCCTTTTGGCATGTACTGCCCTAATCTTGCATCTTATACTACCTTGACCTCTACCCTTCCATCATATACTTCCCTGACCTTGGATCATGTACTGCCCCGACCTCTCCCTTTTTATCATGTACTGCCCAGACCTTGGATCATGTACTGCCCAGACCTCACCCCTTTTATAATGTACAGCCCATACCTCTCCCTTAGTATCATGTACAGCCCTGATCTTGAATCATGTACTGCACTGTCCTCTTCCCTCTTCCCTTTCATCATGTACTGCCCTGACCTCTCCCCTTTTATCATGTACTGCCCTTCCCTGACCTCTTCCCTTTTATCATGTACTGCCCTGACCTTGCATCATGTATTCATGTACTGCCATAATCTCTCCCCTTCGTCATGTACTACCCTGACCTTGCATTTTGTACCGCCCTGACCTCACTCCTTTTATCATGTACTGCCCAGACCTCTCTTTTTATCATGTACTGTCTTGACCTGACCACTCCCCTTTTATTATGTACTGCCCTGATCTTGCATCATTTACTGCCCTGACCTCTCCCCTTGCATCATGTACTGCTCTGCCCCTCTCCCTTTGTACCATGTACTGCCCCGAACTTGCATCATGTACTGCCCTGAACTTGCATCATGTACTGCCAGAATCTCTCCCCTTCGTCATGTACTGCCCTGACCTTTCATTGTGTACTACCCTGACCTCTCCTCTTTTATCATGTACTGCCCAGACCTCTCTTTTTATCATGTACTGTCCTGACCTGACCACTCCCCTTTTATCATGTACTGCCCTGAACTTGCATCATGGACTGCCCTGACCTCTCCCCTTGTATCATGACTAGGGACCGGCAAATCATATGATGCTGACCGAAGAGGAGTATGATATCATACAAATGTCATATGATATGATGCCGTAGACCAAAGTTACCTAGTCAGACCGCCGGCATCGTATGATATCATATGATGACATGATATCATATTGCCTATCCCTAATCATGACTGCCCTGCCCCTCTCCTCTGTTATCATGTACTACCCTGACCTTGCATCATCTACTGCCCTGACCTGAACTATCCTCTTAAATCATGTACCGCCCTGACCTTGCATCGTGTTCTGCCCTTACCAGACCTGGCCTGACCTTTACCATGTCCGGATCACTCCCCTTTTATCATGTATTGCCCAGACTTGGAATTGTATACTGCCCTTACCTGACCTGACCTTTACCATGTTCTGACCTCAACATGCAACCAAATGCTTTCGCACTTTCAGAATGGTCCTAGGCAGTCCTTGGAGTCCATCACCATCCCCAAGTGCCCCAACGTCAGGAGCCTCGAAATGCACAATTTCCCTGGTCTGTCCTGTGAAGGTCCTTTCCCTGCTTCTATGCGCTCACTGGAAGTAACATGTACTGATTACGACCGCTTATGTAGGGGGGGCTTGCTTAAATGCACTGGGTTGGAGGAGCTCACATTGTACGGATGCGAGGCTTTGCAAAAAATGCCGTCGTCTCGCTGGCTTTAGCAAGCTGCAGACACTGAAGCTTCTTGAATGCCATCAGCTTATTGATATGTCTGCCTTGGATTCCTGCCCTGGTCTCCAGATACTTAACCTGTCGGCTTGCAAGATGCTTGCGGATGTGTCTGTCTTGGGTTCCTGCCCCAACCTGAAGACGCTAAACCTGCCTGGTTGTGATATGCTTGTGGAAATGTCTGCATTGAGTTTGTGTCCTAACCTGCAGACACTTAACCTGTCTTGTTGCAAGCAGCTTGTGGATGTGTCTACATTGAGGTTGTGTCCCAACCTGCAGACATTCAACTTGTCTTGGTGCCTCAAGCTTGTGGATGTGTCTGCATTGAGTTATTGCTCTAATCTTCAGAATCTTGACCTGTCTGGTTGCCGGAAGCTTGCGGACGTGTCTTCATTGGGTGCTTGCCCTAACATGCAGACACTCAACCTGTCTCTTTGCCACGAGGTTGTGGACTGGTCTGCATTGGGTTCTTTAACTAACTTGCAGAATCTTAGCCTGGCTTTATGCCATCGGTTTGTGGACGTGTCTGCATTGGTTTCTTGCCCTAACTTGCAGTCACTCGACATGTCTTGTTGCGAGCAGCTTGTGGACGTGTCTGCATTGGGTTCTTGTTCTAATCTCCAGAATCTTGACCTGTCTGGTTGCGACGAGATTCTGGACGTGTCTGCATTGGGATCTTGCCCTTACCTGCAGAATCTTAACCTGTCAGGTTTCGACAAGCTTCTGGACGTGTCTGTATTGGGTTCTTGCTCTTATCTGCAGATACTCAACCTATCTGGTTGCGAAAAGCTTGTGGACGTGTCTGCATTGGGTTCTTGCCCTTATCTGCAGACACTCAACCTATCTGACTGCGACAATCTTGTGGACGTGTCAGCATTTGTCTCCTGCCCCAACCTGGAAATAGTTAGGAATATGCAGGGACCGGCATATCGTATGATTTTGACCAAAGGCGAGTATGATATCATATGATATCATTCAAATTGCATCATATGGTGTGGTATATAAATGGTAACTTTAGCCTAGTCAGACTGCCGGCATCATATGACATCGTATGATGACATGATTTCATATGATATCATATTGCCGTTCCCTAGGGATATGTAGTGTTTTAGATTACACTGACCCCCCTGGGGCTGGGGGAACTCACGATGTTAATATGCTAGCTTTGCAACGAATGCCGACGTCTCTCACTGGCTTCAGCAAGCTGTAAACACTGGATCTTCTTGAATGCCAATAGCTTACCGATAGGTGTAGTGTTTTAGATTACACCGACCCCCCTGGGCTGGAGGAACTCACGATGTGCATATGCTAGCTTTGCAACGAATGCCAACCAGGGCTTTTCTCCCGCTATATTTTTGCCCTAAAAAGCTATAAAAGGCTACAAAAGCTATAAAAGCACCCAAACGCTGTCCCTGAGGAGGCCTAATACCATTAAGCTAGAAAAACCCACTTTCAGATTTGAAAAAAAACTGATGCTAACATCTCTCACTAGCTTTAGCAAGCTGCAGACACTGAATCTCCTTGAATACCAACAGCTTACTGATAGGTGTAGGTGTTAGGTTACCTCCCCCCCCCCCCCCCCCCCCCCCTGGGATGGAGGAACTCACGTTGTTCAAATCCACAGCTTCGCAACGAACGCTGACCAGGGCTTTTTCCCACTTCTATTTATGCCCTAAATGGCCCTAAAAAGCTATAAAAGGCTATACAAGCTAGTAAAAAGCACTTACACTCTACCCTGGAGGAGGCCTAAAACCATTAAGCTAGAAAGACCTACTTTCAGATTTGAAAAAAAACTGACGCTCTCATCACTGGCTTTAGCAAGCTGCGGACACTGAATATTCTCGAATGCCAATCAACAGCTTACTGATAGGTAGGTGTAGTTGTTGGGTTACACTCACCCCTCTGGGATGGACGAACTCCCGATGTTCTGATGCAAGGCTTTGCAACGAACGCAGACCAGGGCTTTTCCCCCGCTATATTTTAAACCCCAAATGGCCCTGAAAAGCTATAAAAGGCAATAATAGCTACCGTACACGCCTTAAGTATTGGCAAACGGTTTGGCAAACGATCCTTTGCCAAACCGGATTAGGGATGCAGCTTGAGATCACTCCAGGTGGTTGGCCTTTACCAAGTTACGGTTACCATGGTACTCTATCTACTAAGCCCTAGCAAGTTAAATGATCCTGATTTGAATTGCTACACGGTTTCATTTTCAGCAAGCTTGGACAGACTACCGTACTACGTGGCCTTATTGAAATAAGTAAGCGCCCGTGGGGATTTTGATCCCTGCTGTCACTAGTTTTTTTTGTCACCTCGAGCTGCTGTATCTTGTGAACTTCGGGTTCCGACTCAGACTAGGGGGGGGGGGGGTGCAGTGTGCCTAACCTTGTTGCTGCCCGCGTGGCTGTTCTTGCAGAATGTGTGTCTCGTATACCGCGCTTTGTTACACAGGTGCACCGCTGCCTCATCAATTGGGGTTGTGCACCCTCAGGCTGTGACTGGCTTATCCTCCGAGATGACTGGAATGCCGAATCCAAACGTGAGCTGGTTTGGGGGGCGGTTTTTAATCTTGTTTTAAAATCTTGTTTAAAATCTGCCTTGAAGATGAGGTGACGTGACTACCCATACAACTTGTCTGAAATCTGCCTCAGGGACGAGGTGACTGCCTTTGGTAGTTGAGTGAGCTGTCTGCCATATCCAAACTTCAGCTGGTGTGGGTTAAAGGCAATTTGGCAGGATAGACCCTTAGGGGTAGTTTACACCAGGGTAGTTTACCCTAGTTTACACTGCATTTGGGTTTGGTCGATTTAACTTGCGCTTTTGGTCCGATTTTGGTCAGGACCAAAATAGGACGAAAAGCAAAATCGAAAGCAAAATGTGTCCAATGAGACAACAAATGTGATCCGATTTTGCTTTTGACTTAGATCACAACCTACCTGAAGGTGTAAAACAAGTTTTCAAGTCTGACAGTTGTAATACCGGTAATAATAATTGTTACAAGGTTATATCCGCCAGGTATAGCGTCTAACCGTCTGCACATTGCACTTAACAATACCCCCGTGCAAAAACCACGGAAACCAAGAATTTCTAGAGTGCAGTGCAGATTCGAACCGGAGACCTCCGGCAGATGACAGTTGTATCGTTTACATGTATGTTGTGTTCCAGTCCAGGGGTGGGCCAAATAGGCTTGCCCAACATACTTGTTTACATATTGGAGACCTAATTTTGTTTTCTGACAAGAAGGGAGATGGAAATGGAGCTCTTAAAAAGTTGTTACATTTTATTCCATGAGGCAGCATCCCTTGTAGTGGTGCTCTGTGTGTGTGTGTGTGTGTGTGTGTGTGTGTGTGAGAGAGAGAGAGAGAGAGAGAGAGAGAGAGAGAGAGAGAGAGAGAGAGAGAGAGAGAGAGAGAGAGAGAGAGTTTAGTGTACCAAGTGCTTTCGCGCTTGTACGATGTGAGCAAATCATTTGTGTCTCTCATCATCCATCTTTTCTTCTTTTTTGTCTTTCCATGGAATGATGCTATTAGTGTCTTTTCGGGTGCTTTTGTATCAGAGGACTACTGCTACCCCCTCTCCCCCCGATTTAGCTTTTGATCGATTTTGCTTTTGGTTTTAGTAGCTTTTGCTTTTGGTCCGATTTTGGTCGGACCACACTCAATTTTGTAGTGTGGACTACTCGATTTGGGTGAAAAGCAAAATAGGACCAAAATCGGCAAAAACAAACGCAGTGTAAACCACCCCTTAGGGCCTGCAGCCGATTTGCTCCTCCGATTTGCCCGCCCGACAGTGCGCCTGATGTACTCAAGTCGCTACCCATGGAGAGACGGTAAACAGTGGTATGAGGACGTGGATATGCCCACCCACCCACCCACCCACCCCTCTTCCTATCACACGACACACACCTTCCCCCCCCCCCCCCCCTACCCCACAGCAAGCCCTCCACTTACAATATGGCTAGGGACCGGAAAATCATATGATACTGACCAAAATCGAGTATGATATCATATGATGTCACACAAATGGCATCATATGATATAGTATTAAATTGTAACTTTAGCTTAGCCAGGCTGCTGGCATCATATGATATTAACATATGACGTCATGATATCATATGATATCATGTTGCCGTTCAATAAATATGGCCCGCATGTGTCTGATGAATTGTTTGCGTTCTCTGAGGTTGGCTGTTGTAAACAAAAGTCAACACAATAATTATGTGCCCTAAATTTGGCGGTAATTTAAAATCTGGAGCGAGCCATAAGTTGATCCAATCAATCCTGATCATGTGATGTGATTTGGCGGTTACATTTTCAACCACATTCATGGCCATGGCGGTTACATTTAAAACCATATTCATGGCCATGGCGGTTACATTTTAAACCACATTCGATATCCCATAAGCAGATATTGATTCCTTGGCCGAGGCATAAATAATATCCTGGGCATGTAATTAAATAATATCCTAGGCCTGGGCATATTCAATTGATACCAGGGTACTACTAAGCGCGCGCGGCAGCGCGGTGCAGCGCTGCCTTTTTGAGCCCCACTGTGCGTTTCGCGCAGTTGTTTCAACCCCCTGTGGGCGCAGCGTGCAGTTTTTGCGCTTTTTGCACTAAAAAGCGCTGACCAATTTGACGTTTGTGCGCTTTAAGCGCTGGCCAATTTGGCAAGAAGTAGTACCCTGACTGATACACCTAGGGACACACTGGCCCCATCACTCCCACCATCTCTAACTCCCAGACAAGCGGCGGTACTGCCTGCCCCCCACCCTCTCTAACTCCCAGACAAGCGGCGGTACTGCCTGCTCCCCACCTTCTCATTGATACTAGGTAAAGTCACGGGCACAGAGCTGCGGGGAGCAGGGAGCTCCCCTGACCCCTCTGCACCTAGGCCAGCCAGCAGTCCACCTGCCTTCATACCACTGTTGCCAGCACCAACGGGTAGAGAATTCCTGGCCTGTATTTTATTTGGTTGGAGAGGGATAGAGCCCCTATGGGCACGGGGATTTTTACGAGGGTTGGGGGACTCAGGACCACCACCACGGGTGTATGGGTCTGGGCTTGGGCTGCTGGGAGAGGGGGGCCTGGGGGGGCCTGGGTGGTAGGCAGGGGTGGAGGAGGTTGTGAGGGTGAGGGAGCTGTGGGTACGTAGGTCAGGGAGCTGAGTAGCTGAAGAGTGGTGTAGCTGAGTAGCTGAAGAGCGGTGTGGCGGGTTGTATGATGACTGCATGCCCAGCACACTAAAGGCGTCGGTGGTGTTGAGGGGCTGAAGGTTGTGGTAGGCTCCCCCTGGCCCTATGGGTGGTGGCCCTGGCTGGCTTGCGAACTTGGTACGTTGGTATGGGAGGGTTGCTGAAGGGCGTTCGAAGTCATGCGGGACTGGGTGTGTGGAGTTGCGACCTTCTGACGATGCCCTCACGCCCCCCTTATTCCGCGCTGGCCCCAGGCGCTTGCCCAAGATGGGGGCCAGCTCCAGGTTGTCATCCCCAGGACCGGGGGATAGGGAGAGGGCGGGTGCACTGGTTGAGGAGGCGATGCTGTTCGGCTGGTGGGTCTGGTGGAGGTTGTGGTGGTGGTGGTGGAGGGACACGCCTGACAAGGTAGAGGGTAGCGGTTGGCTGTGTGACTGTGGGCCCTGTAGCAGTGGGTTTTAAGTAGGGGTAGCTGTGAGTTTTGAGTGGGGGTAGCTGTGAGTTTTGAGTGGGGGTAGCTGTGAGTTTTAAGCAGTGGGTAGCCTGGGGTAGCTGTGAGTTTTGAGTGGGGGTAACTGTGAGTTTTGAGCAGTGGGTTTTCAGTGGGGGTAGTGGAGAGTTTTGAGCAGTGGGTTTTCAGTGGGGGTAGTGGAGAGTTTTGAGCAGTGGGTGTTGAGTGGGGGTAGCTGTGAGTTTTGAGCAGTGGGTTTTCAGTGGGGGTAGCTGTGAGTTTTGAGCAGTGGGTTTTCAGTGGGGGTAGCTGTGAGTTTTGAGCAGTGGGTTTTCAGTGGGGGTAGCTGTGAGTTTTGAGCAGTGGGTTTTCAGTGGGGGTAGCTGTGAGTTTTGAGCAGTGGGTTTTCAGTGGGGGTAGCTGTGAGTTTTAAGCAGTGGGTTTTCAGTCGGGGTAGCTGTGAGTTTTGAGCAGTGGGTTTTCAGTGGGGGTAGCTGTGAGTTTTGGGCAGTGGGTTTTCAGTGGGGGTAGCTGTGAGTTTTGAGCAGTGGGTTTTCAGTGGGGGTAGCTGTGAGTTTTGAGCAGTGGGTTTTCAGTGGGGGTAGCTGTGAGTTTTGAGCAGTGGGTTTTCAGTGGGGGTAGCTGTTAGTTTGAGCAGGGGTTTCAGTGGGGGTAGCTGTGAGTTTGAGCAGTGGGTTTTCAGTGGGGGTAGGCTGTGAGTTTTGAGCAGTGGGTTTCAGTGGGGGTAGCTGTGAGTTTTGAGCAGTGGGTTTTCAGTGGGGGTAGCTGTGAGTTTTAAGCAGTGGGTTTTCAGTGGGGGTAGCTGTGAGTTTTGAGCAGTGGGTTTTCAGTGGGGTAGCTGTGAGTTTTGGGCAGTGGGTTTTCAGTGGGGTAGCTGTGAGTTTTGAGCAGTGGGTTTTCAGTGGGGGTAGCTGTGAGTTTTGAGCAGTGGGTTTCAGTGGGGGTAGCTGTGAGTTTTGAGCAGTGGGTTTTCATGGGGGGTAGCTGTGAGTTTTTGAGCAGTGGGTTTTCAGTGGGGGTAGCTGTGAGTTTGAGCAGTGGGTTTTCAGTTGGGGGTAGCTGTGAGTTTTGAGCAGTGGGTTTTCAGTGGGGGTAGCTGTGAGTGTGTGGCTCAGTGAGCAGTGGGTTTTCAGTGGGGGTAGCTGTGAGTTTTGAGCAGTGGGTTTTCAGTGGGGGTAGCTGTGAGTTTTGAGCAGTGAATGTTAAGTGGGGGCAGCTGTGAGTTTTTAGCAGTGGGTGTTGAGTGGGGGTAGCTGTGAATTTTGAGGGAGAGTAAGTGAGTGTTTGGGGAGAACGAGTTCATGGCTTAAGGCATAAGGGTGTAGGGTTTAGGCACAGGTAAACGCACAGGTGCAGACTCGCAACAACATGACTCGCAACAAAACACGACTCGCAACAAAACACAACAAAACACAACAAAACACGACTCGCAACAAAACACAACAAAACACAACAAAACACGACTCGCAACAAAACACAAGCAACAAAACACGACTCGCAACAAAATGACAACACGACTCGCAACAAAACACAAGCACAAGCATAGGATCACACCAACTAACCAACCAACCAACTATCCAACCAATCAACCAACCAACTAATCAACCAACCATGCAAACAACCAACAGTCCCAAAAGTAGGCACAAACACAAGTACATGATCAAACCAACCAACCAACCAACCATTCAACCAACCAACAGACCAACAGACCAAACAGAAAACACAAAAAGAAACACAAGCACAGGATCACACCAACCAACCAACCAACCAACCAACCAACCAACCAACCAACCAACCAACCAACCAACCAACCAAAAAGAAAGCACAAACACAAGCACAAGCACATGATCACACCAACCTACCAACCAACCAACCAATTAATCATGCAACCAGCCTACAGACCAAACAGAAAACACACAAATATGCACAGGATCACACCAACAACCAACCAACCAACCAACTAACCAACCAACCAACCACACCTAAGATATGTGCACCAGTGATCAGCGACCTCGCAATGGAGCACACCAACCAACCAACCAACCAATCAACCAACCAACCACACCTGAGACATGGAAACTAGAGATCTGCAATATTGCAATTGTGCAGCATCTCCACCCACCCACCCAACAACCACACCAGAGACATGGATACAAGGGATCTGCGACATCGCAATTGAGCAGCATCTCCACCCACCCACCCAACAACCCACCCATCCAACCAACCAAGCAACCAACCAATTAACCAACCAACCAACCAACCAACCACACCTAAGACATGGACACCAGTGATCAGCGACCTCGCAATGGACCAACCAACCAACCAACCAACCAACCAACCAACCAACCAACCAACCAACCAACCACACCAAATACATGGACACCAGTGATCAGTGACCTTGCAACGGAGCACACCAACCAACCAACCTACCAACCAACCAACCATCCAACCAACCAACCAACCACACCAAATACATGGACACCAGTGATCAGTGACCTTGCAACGGAGCACACCAACCAACCAACCAACCAACCAACCAACCAACCAACCAACCAACCACCTAAGACATGGACACCAGTGATCAGTGACCTTACATCGGATCACACCAACCAACCAACCAACCAACCAACCAACCACACCAAATACATGGACACCAGTGATCAGTGACCTTGCAACGGAGCACACCAACCAACCAACCAACCAACCAACCAACCAACCAACCACCTAAGACATGGACACCAGTGATCAGTGACCTTGCAACGGAGCACACCAACCAACCAACCAACCAATCAACCAACCAACCAACCAACCAACCAACCAACCAACCAACCAACCAACCACACCAAATACATGGACACCAGTGATCAGTGACCTTGCAACGGAGCACACCAACCAACCAACCAACCAACCAACCAACCAACCAACCAACCAACCACCTAAGACATGGACACCAGTGATCAGTGACCTTGCATCAGAGCACATTAACCAACCAACCAACCAACCAACCAACCAACCAACCAACCAACCAACCACCTAAGACATGGACACCAGTGATCAGTGACCTTGCATCGGAGCACACCAACCAACCAACTAACCAACCAACCAACCAACTGCACCTGAGACATGGCCACTACAGATCTGCAACATCGCAATTGCGCACACCACCCACCCACCCACCCACATCTGAGACCTTGTGCACCAGTGATTTTTGACATCGCAATTGAGCAGCATCTCCACCCATGGCAAGGCCTTGACGTTCAGAAATATCAATTACAGGCACAGCCCCCCCCCCCCCCCCCCCCCCCGCCCCTCCCCCCCCACACACCCAAACCCTAACCCACAAGCAAGTTAACACATCTGAAACATGTGCACCAGTGACTTGCCACCTCGCGATGGTGCAGCATTCCCCCCCCCCCCCCCCCCCCCCCCCCCCCCCCCCCCCCCCCCTTCCCCCACCAACCCTACCCCCCCAACCCCTTAACCACCCACCCACCCGCCACCCACCCACACCTGAGACATGTGCACCAGTGACTTGCGACCTCGCGATGGTGCAGCATCTTCCCCCACCCCCCCACCCCTACCCCCCCAACCCCTTACCCACCCACCCAGCCGCCACCCACACACACCTCAGACATGTGCACCAGTGACATGCGACCTCACGATGGTGCAGCATCTGTCCCCCCCCCCCCCCCCAACCCCCCAACCCCCCAACCCCCCGAACCTTACCCACCCAACCCCTTACCCACCCACGCAGCCGCCACCCCACACACACCTGAGACATGTGCACCAGTGACTTGCGACCTCGCGATGGTGCAGTATCTCCATCCATGGCCAGGCCATGGCGCTCGGCGAGGTCAATAAATGCTGGGCCCAAGGGTGCCGCCTTTCCAACACGCCCACCTAGGAGTTGCATGCTCTTGTTCACCTTGCGACCCCTCACAGTCCTGGTGGTGGTGGGTTGAAGGGGTGGGGTGAAGTGGTGGGGTAAAGGGGTGAAGGGGTAGGGGTGAAGGGATGGGGGTGAGGGAATGAGGTGAAGGGGTGAAGGGGTGGGATGGAGGTGAAGAGATGGGTGTGAAGGGATGGGATGATGGGGTGGGGTGACAGAATGATGTATAGGGATAAGGATAATGGTCAGGTGGCACTCAGCAAGGTCAATACCGTTTGATAAAGGTCAATAAGAGCTGGGGCCAAGGGCGCTGCCTTGCCAACACGCCCACCTAGGAGTTGCATGCTCTTGTTACTTGCGACCCCGCACCAGTCTTGGTGGTGGTGGTTGAAGGGGGAGTGGGGGATGGTGTGAAGCGGATGTATGATAGGGTGGTGTGAAGGGTGGGTGGAGTGAAGGGATGGGGTGAAGGGGTGAAGGGGTTGCGTGTGAAGGGTGTTGTAGTGAAGGGATGGGGTGAAGGGGTGGATGGGGTGAAGGGATGGGAGAAGGGATGGGGTGACGGGTGTAGTGAAGGGATGGGATGAAAGTGTGGGGTGAAGGGGGTTGGGGGTAGTGAAAAAATAATGGAGATGGGTGAAGGGAGATGGATGAAAGGGTGGGGTGAAGGGGTGTATGTAGGGAAGGGCTGGGGTGAGGGGTGGATGGGGTGAAGGGGTGTAGGTGAAGGGGTTGTAGTTGAAGGATGGGGTGAAGGCGGTGGGGAAAGGGGTGGGGTGAGGGGTGGATGGGGTGAAGGGGTGGGGTTGAAGGGGTGTAGTGAAGGGGTGGGGTGAAAGGGGTGGATGGGGGGTGAAGGGGGGGGGTGAAGGGGGGGGTAGTGACGGGTGGGGACGGGTGGGGTGAGCGGGTGGGGTGAAGGGGTGTAGTGAAGGGTGGATGAAGGAATAGGTGTGAAGGTATGGGGTGTGAAGGGATGGGGGATGGGGTGGGGTGAAGGAGTGGGGTAAAGGAGATGGGTGAAAAATGGTGTGAAGGGATGGGGTTTGGACGGGGTGTGGTGAAAGTGATGGGGTGAAGGGATGGGGTAAAGGAGTGTAGTGAAGGGGTGGGGTGAAGGTGGTGGGGTGAATGATGGGGTGAAAAAGTGGGGTGAAGGGTGTGGTTAGAGAGATGGGGTGAAGGGGTGGGTGATGTTGAAGGGTGTAGTGAGGGATGGGATGAAGGGGTGGGGTTGTGAAGGGGGGTGGGGGGTGAAGGACTGGTGGGATGAAGGGTTGGGGTTGAACGGGTTGGGGGTGAAGTGATGGGGTGGGTGAAGGGGGTGGGTGAAGGGGTGTAGTGAAGTGATGGGGTGAGAGTGAAGGTGAGATGGGGTGACGAGGTGTGAGGGAAGGGATGGGCTGAAGGGGTGTAGTGAAGGGATGGGGTGAAGGGGTGGGGGAAGGGGGGTAGATGAAGGGAGGGGGTGATGAAGGGGTGGTGGTGAAGGGGTGGGTGAAGGGGTTTGTTGTAGGAAGGGGTGGGGGCGGTAATCAGTGATGGGGTGAAGGTGAAAAGATTGGGTTGAGGGTGTTTGTATGAAGGGATGGGGTGAAGGGGTTGGGGTGAAGGGGTGGGGGAAGGGGTGTTAGGAAGGGGTGGGGTAAAGGTGATGGGGTTGAAAAGATGGCGGTGAGGGGGGTAGCGAAGGGATGGGGGTGAAGGGGTGGGGTGAAAGTGATGGGGGGAAGGGGTGGGGTGGGGTTGGTGGAGCGGTTTGTTTGTAGTGTGTAGTGAAGGGATGGGGTGAAGGGGGTGGGGTAAAGGGTGTGTGTGTAGTGGGTAGTGAAGGGGTGGGATGAAAGGGATGGGGTGAAAAGAGGGGTGAAGGGGATGGTGGGTGAATGTGAGGTTGAATGGGTGTGGTGGAAGAAGAGATGGGTGAAGGGGTGGGGTGAAGGGGTTGTAGTGAAGGGGTTGGGGGGGATGTGGGGTGAAGGGATTGGAGTGAAGGAATGGGGTGAAGGGGTGGGTGAAGGGGTGGGGTGAAGGAGTGTAGTGAAGGGTTGGAGGTAGGGACGGGGTGAAGGGGTGTTTGGGTAGGGAAAGTGATGGGGTGATAAGGGGATGGGGTTGAAGGGGTGTTTTGAGTGAAGGGAGGGGGGAAGGGGTGGGGTGATGAAAGTGGTGGGGTGAGGGGTGGGGTGTGGAAGGGGGGAGGGGGGTGTAGTGAAGGGATGGAGGTGAAGGGGTTGGGGTGAAGGGACTGGGACTGAAGGGGTGGATGAAGGGGTGGGTGGAGAGATGGGGGTGAAGGGGTGGGGTGAAGGGTGTAGTGAAGGGATGGGGTGTGAAGGGGTGGGGTGAAGGGGTGGGGTGGAGGGATGGGGTGAAGGGGTGTAGTAAAGGGGTTGTAGTGAAGGATGGGGTTGAAGGGGTGGGGTGTGAAGGGTTGGGTGGAGGGATGGGGTGACGGGTTAGGGTGAAGGGGTGTAGTGAAGGGATGGGGTGAAGGGGTGGGGTGAAGGGGTGGGGTGGAGGGATGGGGTGAAGGGGTGGGGTGAAGGGTGTGTGGAGAGATGGGGTGAAGGGGTGGGGTGAGGGGATGGGGGTGATAGGGTGGGGTGAAGGGATAGGATGATGGGGTGGGGTGAAAGAATTATGCATAGTGATAAGTGTAATGTTCGGGTGGCAATCAGCAAGGTCAATACATTTCAATATAGGTCAAGACAAGCTGGGGCCCAGGGGGTGCCTCCTTGTGGGGTGGAGGGATGGGGTATACAGGCAGGGAGCATGGCCAGCTCGTGGTGCTCGGCGAGGTCAATAAATGTAGGGCCCAGGGGCCTCCTTTCCTACACCCCTGCCTAGGAGCTGCATGGTCTTGTTCACCTTGCACCCTCACAGTCCTGGTGATGGCGGGTGAAGGGATGGGATGATGGGGTGGGGTGACAGAATGATGTATAGGGATAAGGATAATGGTCAGGTGGCACTCAGCAAGGTCAATACCGTTTGATAAAGGTCAATAAGAGCTGGGACCAAGGGCGCTGCCTTTCCAACACGCCCACCTAGGAGTTGCATGCTCTTGTTCACCTTGCGACCCCGCACAGTCCTGGTGGTGGTGGTGTGAAGGGGTGGAGTGGAGGTATGGGGTGAAGGGATATGATGATGGTGGTGGGGTGAAGAGATGTGATGAAAGGATGATGCATATGGGTGAGGAGCATGGCCAGGCCATGCCGCTCGGCGAGGTCAATAAATGCTGGGCCCAAGGGTGCTGCCTTTCCAACACGCCTGCCTAGGAGCTGAATGGTCTTGTTCACCTTACACCCCTTAACTGTCCAGCTGAAGGTGGGGTCAAGGGATATGACAATGGGATGGGGTCAAGGGGTGGAGTGATGATATGGGGGGGGGGGGGGGGGGATAGAATGATGGGGGGGGGGTGTGAAAGAATGTATAGGGATAAGGATAATGGTCCTGATGATGGTGAGGTGAAGGGGTGGAGTGAAGAGATGGGGGTGAAGGTGACATGGGGTGGAGATGGGGGTGAAGGAGCACAACAAGCAGATTGTACAGTTTAAAGACTTGTCTAGGTCTGTGCAACTTGTCATTCTTGGTCTAAATTAAGCTGCATCATATGTGCGTAGTGTCGAGTGAGTTCAAGGTCCAGCTCATGCTGTACAACTTGAATTTGAATTTGAATTTGAATTTGACTTCTTACACTGTAGTGGCTGGTGTCGAGTGGGTTCATGGTCCAGCTAAAACTGTGTGACTTGAATTTGAATTTGAATTTGAATTTTTGCACTGAAGTGGCTGGTGTCACATGAGTTCAAGGCCCAGCTCATTCTGAGCGGCTTGGATTTGAATTCGAATTTGAATTGTTGCATCAATACACACTCTCCACCAACCACATACCTTGCATTTTGATTGTTATACTGAAGTGGCTGGTGTCCAGTGGGTTCAAGGTCAAGCTCAAACTGAGCGGCTTTAATTTGAATTTGAATTTGAATTGTTGCATGTACCACGCCGTCTACCCACCACATACCTAGGATTCGGATGGCACTGAAGAGCCTGGCGACGAGTGAGTTCAAGGTCAAGCTCATACTGAGCGGCTTGCATTAATACACACCCTCCACCCACCACATACCTTGGATTTGGATGGCACTGCAGTGCCTGGTGTCGAGTGAGTTCAAGGTCAAGCTCATACTGTGCAGCTTAAATTTGCATATGAATTTGATTTCAAAATTGAATTTTTGCATCAATCCACACCCTCCACCCACCACATACCTTGGATTGGGATGGCACTGAAGTGGCTGGTGTCGAGTGAGTTTAAGGCCCAGCTCATACTGAGCGGCTTGAATTTGAATTTGAATTTGAATGTTTGCATCAATCCACACCCTTCACCCACCACATACCTTGGATTGGGATGGCACTGTAGTGCCTGGTGACGAGTGAGTTCAAGGTCCAGCTCATACTGTGCGGCTTGAATTTGAACATGAATATGAATTTGAATTTGAATGTTTGCATTAATACACACCCTCCAACCACCACAAACCTTGGATTCGGATGGCACTGCAGTGCCTGGTGACGAGTGAGTTCAAGGTCAAACTCATACTGTGCAGCTTAAATTTGAATTTGAATTTGAATTCAAAATTGAATTTTTGCATCAATACACACCCTCCACCCACCACTACCTTGGATTTGGATGGCACTGCAGTGCCTGGTGACGAGTGAGTTCAAGGTCAAGCTCATACTGAGCAGCTTGTCTTAGCTGCTGAAGCTGAAACTGGCGTTCAAGCAGCATTTGTTGGCTTAGATATTGGTGGTTGGCGGGAGGCGACTCCTCTTGGGATATTGACGGGGGCTGTTGATTGGCCTGGAAGTGGGAGTGGGTGTGGGTTTGAATGTAGGTGAGGTGTGGTGTGGTGTGGGTGTGAGTGTAGGTGTGGTGTGTGGGTGGGTGGGTGTGGGTGGGTAGGGGGTGGGGGGGCAGGTAGTTGTGGGTGTTGAGTGAGTTCAAGTTCCAGCTCATACTGCGCGGCTTGAATTTGGATTTGAATTTGAATTGTCACACTGCAGTGCCTGGTGATGAGTGAGTTCAAGATCAAGCTCATACTGTGCAGCTTGTCTTAGCTGCTGAAGCTGAAACTGGCGCTCTAGCGGCATTTGTTGGCTTAAATATTGATGGTTGGCGGGAGGCGACTCCTCTGGGGCTGCTGATGGGGGCTGGTGATCAGCCTGGAAGTGGGAGCGGGTGTGGGTGTGGGTGTGGGTGTAGGTGTGGTGTGGATGTGTGTGGGTGTGCTGGTGTGTGTTTGTGTTTGTGTGTGGGTGTGGAGTTGCTGGGGGGGAGGCGGGGGGGGGGGGGGGGGGGGGGGGGGGGGGGCAAGTAGTTGTAGTGTTTCCAACTGAGTTCAAGATCAAGCTCATACTGAGCGGCTTGAATTTGAATTCGAATTTGAATTGTCACACTGCAGTGCCTGGTAACGACTGAGTTCAAGATCAAACTCATACTGTGCGGCTTGTCTTAGCTGCTGAAGCTGAAACTGGCGTTCTAGCAGCATTTGTTGGCTTAGATATTAATGGTTGGCGATGAATGCACTGAGGCGGTTAATATTAATGGTTGGACTTCTCTGGGGATACTGAGGGGGGCTGGTGATCACCCTATGCGTGGGTGTGGGTGTGGGTGTAGGTGTGGGTGTGGGTGTAGGTGTGGGTGTGGGCGTGGGTGAAGGTATGGGTGGGTGTGGGTGTGTGCGGTGTTGTGGGTGTGGGGTGGGGTGGGGGTGAAGGTGTGGGTGGGGTGTGGGTGTGGGTGTGTGGTGTGGGTGGTTGGGTTCGTGGGTGAAGGGGGTGGGGTGTGGGTGTTGGTGTGGTGTGGTGTGGGTGTGAGTGTAGGTGTGGGTGTAGGTGTGGGTGTTTGTGTGGGTATTTGTGGGGGTGGTGGTGGTGTGGGGTGTGAGTGTAGTGTGAGGTTGTGGGTGTGTAGGTGTGGGTGTTTGTGGTTATTTGGTGGGTGTGGTTGTGGGTTAGTGAGGTAGGTGTGGGTGTAGGTGTGGGGTTTGGTGGGTAGTTGGTGGGTTGGTGTGGTTGTGAGTGTAGGTGTTGGGTGTAGGGGTGGTGTTGGTGGGGTATTGGGGTGGGTGTGGCTTGTGAGTGTTAGGGTGTGGGGTGTAGGTGGGGTGTTTGTGTGGGTATTTGTGTGGGTGGGTGGGTTGTGAGTGTAGTGTGGTTGTAGGGTAGGGTGTTTGGTGTTTGTGTGGGTATTTGTGTGGGTGTGGTGTGGGTGTGAGTGTAGGTGTGGGTGTAGGTGTGGGTGTTTGTGTGGGTATTTGTGTGGGTGTGGTGTGGGTGTGAGTGTAGGTGTGGGTGTTTTGGTATTCACCATTTGATCGTACAACAAGGCGGGCCTGGTCTTGGGTTCAGGTTTGTGCTGATTCTGATTCTTATTCGTAATCTCTCTCAGACCCTGTTTCTGATTCTTATTCGTAATCTCTTTCAGACCCTGTTTCTGATTCTGTTCTGGTACTCACCACTTGATTATGTTTAGGGTTAGGAGGTGTGTGTGTGTGTGGAGCTTAGGAGCTGAGTCTTGGGTTCAGGTAGCTTCAACCTTACTGTTCCTTTTTCTGTTCCTTTTTCCGATTCTTTGTCTTTTTCTGTGTCTGCCTCTGTTGTGGCACTCACCACTGGATCGTTGAACAAGGTGGGCCTCTTTTGGGGTTCAGGTATCAAGGCGCTAGCTTCAGCATTCCTGTCTCTTTTTCTGATTTGCATTCTGATTCTTTGTCTCTTTCTGTGTCTGCCTCTGTTGGGGCACTCACCACTGGATCGTTGAACAAGGTGAGCCTGGTCTTGGTTCCAGGTTTGCGCTTATTCTTATTCTTATTATTTTTCAGGCACTGTTTCTGATTCTGTTCTGGTACTCACCATTTGATTATGTTTCTGATACTAATATGCTGTGGTACTGAATATTGATGATGTTTCCGATGCTATTCCGTTGTGATTCTCACCATTGAATTGTACAACAAGGGGGGCCTGGTCTTGGTTCCAGGTTTGCGCTGATTCTATTTCTCTTTCAGACTCTGTTTCTGATTCTGTTGCGGTAATCACCAATGGATGATGTTTCTGATGCTATTCTGATGTGATACTCACCATTTAATTGTACAACAAGGGGGGCCTGGTCCTGGGTCCAGGTTTGCGCTGATTCTACTTCTCTTTCAGACTCTGTTTCTGATTCTGTTGTGGTACTCACCACTTGATTATGTTTCTGATACTTATATGTTGTGGTCCTAAATATTGATGATGTTTCCGATGCTATTCTGTTGTGATACTCAGCATCGGATCGTACAACAAGGGGGGCCTGGTCCTGGGTCCAGGTTTGCGCTGATTCTATTTCTCCTTCAGACTCTGTTTCTGATTCTGTTGTGGTACTCACCACTTGATTATGTTTCTGATACTTATACGTTGTGGTCCTGAATATTGATGATGTTTCTGATGCTATTCTGTTGTGATGCACAGCATCGGATCGTACAACAAGGGGGGCCTGGCCCTGGGTCCAGGTTTGCGCTGATTCTACTTCTCTTTCAGACTCTGTTTCTGATTCTGTTGCGGTAATCACCATTGGATGATGTTTCTGATGCTATTCTGTTGTGATACTCACCATTGAATCGTACAACAAGGGGGGCCTGGCCCTGGGTCCAGGTTTGCGCTGATTCTACTTCTCTTTCAGACTCTGTTTCTGATTCTGTTGCGGTAATCACCATTGGATCATTCAACAGGGTGAATCCCCGTTCAACGAATGGCTCAATGGTAGAGGGTTCGAATCCCCACAGGTGCACTTAAGTGTTCGCAGTCGCTGTCAACCGCCATGGTAACTTTGTCCAGGTACAGTAGCAGCCCGTTCCCTACCCCCGTAAGACGGGGCTCCCTTAATACCACGCCCCACCATTCCTTATTATTACAACAGGGTGGGCTTCTCCTTGGCTGCAGGTATCACCTGGACTGTATGTGTGTGTGGGTGTGTGGGTGTGTGTGTGGGTGGGTATACCCTGGGTGGTGGTTGGGGCCTACTAAATCAAGAAGTCATAGTGTGTATGATACAAACACAATTACATCACATTTGATAGACTATTTACATTCTAAAACATCACTCACCATTTGATCGTACGACACAGTGGGCCTCTTCTTGGGCTTGGGTATCCGCAAGGTGCTTTCAGCATTTCTGTTTCTCAATCTGTTTCTCTTTCTGATACTGTGTCTGTTTCTGCTATGGTACCCACCATCTGGTCGTACGGCAACGTGGGCCTCTTCTTGTGCTCGGGTATCCGCAAAGTGCTTTCAGCATTTCTGTAATGGGTACACCACTTACAGAATGGCTGCTGAGTGGTGGGTGGGGCCTTCCAAATCAAATAAGCATCTACTCATATTTATTTGATCATTGTTGTTTCTGCTATGGTACCCACCATTTGATAGTACAACAAGATGAGCTTTCAGCATTCATGTTATGGGTGAACCACTTACAGAATGGCTTCTGAGTGGTGGTTGGGGCCCACTAAATCAAATACTCATCTACTCATAGTTACATTATAAAAAATATAATTATATCACATTTGATAGACTATTTTTATTCTAAAACATCACTCACCATTTGGTCGTATGACACGGTGGGCCTCTCCTTGGGCTGGGGTATCCACAAGGTCCTTTCAGCATTTCTGTTTCTCATTATGTTTCTCTTTCTGATTCTGTATCTTTTCTGCTATGGTACCCACCATTTGATAGTACAACAAGATGAGCTGATGTACAACAAGATGAGCTGATGTACAACAAGATGAGCTGATGTACAACAAGATGAGCTTTCAGCATTTAGGTTGTGGCTGAACCACTTGGAGGGTAGCTGCTGGGTGGTGGTTGGGGCCTTGGAAATAAAATAGTCATCTACTCATATTTGTATGATACAATCTGGATGAAAACATATTATATGATGTACACCCGATGTACACATAAAATATATGTTTGCTTCAAATACAATATATGTTTGCCACCCTAATTATTTGATGTACAAATACGATATATGTTTGCCACCTTAATTATATCATGTACAAATACAATATATGTTTGCCACCCTAATTATATCATGTACAAATACAATATATGTTTGCCACCCTAATTATATCATGTACAAATACAATATATGTTTGCCACCCTAATTATATCATGTACAAATACAATATATGTTTGCCACCCTAATTATATCATGTACAAATACAATATATGTTTGCCACCCTAATTATATCACATTATTTATTTACTTAGTTTTTATACTTTAAATGTTTGCTCACCGTTTGGTCGTACGACATGGTGGGCCTCTTCTTGGGCTTGGGTATCCGCAAGGCGCTTTCAGTATTTAGGTTGTGGGTGAGCCACTTGGAGGGTAGCTGCAGAGTAGTCAGTGCATCCTGGGGGGCTGCGGACAGGCGGTACACAAGGTACAGGGTTAGAGGGCAGCTGCTGAGTGGTGAGCCATTGGAGGGTAGCTGCTGAGTAGTCAGCGCATCCTGGGGGGGCTGCGGACAGGCGGTACACAAGGTGCAGGGTTAGAGGAAGGAACTGAGTGGTGAGCGCATCCTGGGGGGCTGCGGACAGCTGGTACACAAGTTACAGGGTTAGGGGGCAGCTACTGAGTGGTGAGCGCATCCTGGGGGGCTGCGGACAGGCGGTACACAAGGTACAGGGTTAGAGGGCAGTGAAAAGTGGTCGTGTGTGACGTAGTTGTTGTTTTGTTGTGGTTGTTGTTGTTGTTGTTGTTGATTGTTGTTGATGATGATGATTGTTGTTTGTGGTGTTGTGTTGTTGTTGTTGTGTTGCGTGTTGTTTTGTGTTGTAGTCGTCGTAGTAGTAGTAGTAGACGGGTGTTGTTGTGTTGTTTGTGGTGGTTGGTGGTGGTGGTGGGATGATGTGATTGTTGTTGTTGTGTGGTGTGTTGTTGTTGATGATGTTGTGTTGTTGTATAGGAGTTGTTGTTTGTTTGTTGTTGTTGTTGTTGTTGTTGTGTTGTGTTGTTGTTGATGATATTGTTGTTGTTGTTGTTGTTGTGTTGTTGTGTGTTAGTTGTTTTTGTTGTTGTGGTATGTGTTGTTTTTTTTTTAGTTTCTTATGTCCTTCTCCCCCTTGTTCTGCCCCGTTTTGATTGTCGTTGTTGTTTGTTGTGTTGTTGTTGTTGTGTTGTTGTTGGTGTTGTTGGGGTGTTGTTCGTGTTGTTGTTGAGTTGTGTGTTGTTGGTTGTTCTGTGGTAGATGCTGCTGATGCTGATGATGAATGCTGTAGTTGTTGTTGTGTTGTTGTTGTTGTTGTGTTGTTGTTGTTGTTGTTGTTGTGTTGGTGTTGCTGCTTGTTGTTGGTGTTGTTGGTGTTGTTGTTGTTGTTGATGTAGTAGTGATGTTGTTATGTTGTTGTTGTTGTTGTTGTGTGTTGTTGTTGTGTTGTTGTTGATGATGTTGTGTTGTTGTTGCGTTGTTGATGATGAATGATGAATGAGGTTGTTGTTGTTGTTGTTGTTTGTTGTTGTTGTGTTGTATTTTGTTGTTGGTTTGTTGTGTTGTGTGAGTTGTTGTTGTTGTTGTTGTTTGGTCTGTTGTTGTTGATGTTTTTTTTCTTTTTTTTTTTTTTATGCTGATGTTGTTGTTGTTGTTGTTGTTGGTGTGTTGTTGTTGTTGTTGTTGTTGTTGTGTTGTGGAGTTGCTGTTGTTGTTGTTGATGTTGTTCTTGTTCTTGTTCTTGTTGTTGTTCTTGTTCTTGTTGTCGGTGTTGTTGTTGTTGTTGTTGTTGTTGTTGTTGTTGTTGTTGTTGTTGTTATTGTTGTTGTCGTTGTCGTTGTCGTTGTTGTTGTTGTTGTTGTTGTTGTTGTTGTTGTTGTTGTTGTTGTTGTTGTTACTATTGATGTTTATATAGTTGTTGTTGCTGTTGTTGTTGTTGATTCTCCAGATCGCAAAATAGAAATCTAAAAAATTGAAAACAAGTTGTATATTTAAAGGTTGGCAATTTGACGTACAGGCAAACTTTGCTATCCAGGTTTCTCCCCAGGTCATACTTAAAGGGTTGCTGGCTAGATTATACCCTCCCCCCTCCCCTCCCCCTCTCCTGGCTAGGTTATACCCTCCCCCTTCCCCCCTTCCAAATCGTATATCTAAAGTTGGGCATCCTTTGCTACCCAGTTTTTGGGGGGAGCCCCCCCTTCTGGGGAGCGGGAGCCCCCAGTGTTACCCATTTGTCCGGTCGACTGACCGTCTGACCATGATGAAGCCAGACACGTCAGCCAACGGTCTCGTAACTAACTCGCTTCCCTTGCCACCTGTTGCTCCGTTGCAATCACTCTCCGCCATTTTTAAGCATCGCAGGCGACGCTGCATCAAACTTGTCTTCACGATCATGATCCCGTTTTGACGAATGGTTCAATGGTTAAGCTCGTTGAGCCCCTGAAGGTGCTGGGTTTCGAATCCCTACGGGGGCGCTTTAGTGTTCGCATCGCTGCCAACTGCCATGGTAGCTTTGTCCAGGTAAAGTAGCAGCCCGTTCTATACCGCCGTAAGACGGGGCTCCCTTAATGCCACGCCCCACCAGGCGTTCTCATTACATCTAGCAGCTACTGACTTGTATGGTAGCTTTGTCCAGGTAAAGTAGCAGCCCGTTCTATACCGCCGTAAGACGGGGCTCCCTTAATATCACGCCCCACTAGGCTTTCTCATTAATTTCCTCCCCAGGTCATACTTGAAGGGGTGCTGGCTGGGTCATACCCACCCCCCTCCCCCCACCCTTTCCCCCAGAAGTAGGCCAACAGCGGGTCGTAGGACATACCTAGAGGGGGGCCTAGGACATGCCTACAGAGGGGCCCAGGACATGCCTAGAGGGGGGCCTAGGATATACCTAGAGGGGGGCCTAGAAAATACCTAGTGGGGGGCCTAGGACATACCTGGGGGGACCAAGCTCTTCTCATACTCTCGCTCCGCCGACATACCTAGAGGGGGTCCTAGGACATACCCACTGGGGGCCCTAGGGCATACCTGGGGGGACCAAGCTCTTCTCATACTCTCGCTCCGCCGACATACCTACAGGGGGGCCTAGGACAAATGTAGAGGGAGGCCTAGGATATACCTTGAGGGGGTCCTAGGACATACCTGGGGGGAACAAGCTCTTCTCATACTCTCGCTCCGCCGACATCTTCAAAAGCTTGCCTAGCCGTCCCCTCCCCCTTGACCTGGCCAAGGAAATAGATTTACCCAAGCTTCGCCTACCCCGGCCGCTCCTCTCCACTCCCACTTTGCTAGTACCATCCTCCTCCCCATCTCCATCCCCCAGCGCAAAGGATGCTTTCCCTGTCCCTGTCCCTGACGCTGATGCTGATGCTGTCGCAGATGCTGATGCTGATGCTGTCGCTGATGCTGATGCTGTTGCTGATGCTGTCACCAATGCTGATGCTGATGCTGATGCTGTCCCTGGTTCTGTTGCTTGGGTGGGGTGGGGGCGAGGGATGAGAGGCATGGCGGTGATGAATAGGGCTGAGACGTCATCAGCGCGGGAAGCCTCGCTTACTGCTGCTTGCAAGCGGACAGAAAAGAGTCGAGCGCCCACACCACGCACGCGGAATGCAAAGTGGCCGGAAAGGGTGGACACAAGACGGCTCTTGTTGCGGAAGAGGTGGGCTCGACGACTACGAGGACCTGACAATAGGCATGGATTGGATCAGGTTTGAGGTGGTGGTGGTGATAGTGGTAGTGGTGGAAGTAGTGATGGTGATAGTGGTGGAGGTGGTGGTGGTGATAGTAGTGGTGGAGACAAGACGGCTCTTGTTGCGGAGGAGGTGGGCTCGACAGCCGCGGGGACCTGAACAAGTTATTTTCATTTTTAATTTAATTTTCATTTTAGGTTTTTATTTTCATTATTAATTTACACGACGCACGCGGTTGGTAAAGCAGCTAGGTGGAGGTGGTGGTGGTGATAGTGGTGGAGGTGATAGTGGTGGTGGTGGTAGTGGTGGTGGTGGTAGTGGTGGTGGTGGTAGTGGTGGTGGTGGTAGTGGTGGTGGTGGTAGTGGTGGTGGTGGTAGTGGTGGTGGTGGTAGTGGTGGTGGTGGTAGTGGTGGTAGTGGTGGTGGTGGTAGTGGTGGTGGTGATAGTGGTGGTGGTAAAAGTGGTGGTGGTTATAGTGGTGGTGGCGGTGATAGTGGTGATAGTGGTGGTGGTAAAAGTGGTGGTGGTTATAGTGGTGGTGTTGGTGTTAGTGGTGGTGTTGGTGATAGTGGTGGTGGTGGTGGTGGTGATAATGGTGGTGGTGGTGATAGTGGTGGTGGTGGTGGTGGTGGTGGTGATCGTGGTGATAGTGGTGGCATCCGCATTGAAACATGATTTCATTTGGTGGCCTTCCTTAACTTATATCAGCGCATCCTCATATAAACATTATTTCGTTAGCTCACCCCTTGCCCTGCCACGACGTTCATTAGCCTGACCCTTTGCGTACAGTTTCTCAATGAATGCGGGGTTCCGTCCATACTGCCCAAGAGTGGCGTTGCCCCCCTGGCCCCTCTCACCCACACCCAGGCCCTCCAAAAATAGGCCCGGGAATTGTGAACCCCAGGGTTTAGGCTCTCAAATTAACATATTTGTATTAGGGTTATATAGGGTTACATATATAGAGTTATGTAGGGTTATATATATAGGGTTATATAGGGTTGTATATAAATATATATATATATTTGTATATATATATATATATATATCTATATATATATATATATATATATATATATATATATATATATATATATATATATAATATATATATATATAATATATATATAATATATATATAACTTATATCAGCGCATCCTCATATAAACATTATTTCGTTAGCTCACCCCTTGCCCTGCCACGACGTTCATTAGCCTGACCCTTTGCGTACAGTTTCTCAATGAATGCGGGGTTCCGTCCATACTGCCCAAGAGTGGCGTTGCCCCCCTGGCCCCTCTCGCCCACACCCAAGCCCTCCAAAAATAGGCCCGGGAATTGTGAACCCCAGGGTTTAGGCTCTGGGCTGCTATTTGCAACCCTCGTCTTTACATCGGGGGCCCATCGGACCCCCCCCGCCCGGGCAGCCCTCCTACGGTGCCGTACTGCCGCCAGGCTGGACATCATTCCGATGTACAACGGACGGTTATCCTCCTCTTCCTCATCCTCCTCCTCTTCACTCTCCATCACACTTCGGATATGCTGGCCAGATAGATGCTTAGCTGGCACCACTGCCTGTTGGATCACAGCCGCCCTGCTGGCTTGGTTTCGCTTCGGCTTCGGAGCCTTGGCCATGTTGATTGTGATGAAGTCGGGGTGATGCCCTCCTCGGGGGGAGGTGGGGGGGGGCCTGGGTCACTCTAGAGTGATGGTACAGGAGGTCGAAGGCAGCAGCTCCCTGGTGGCTTAGGACAACAGGCGGTACGGCGTGACCCCCATGGGGGCTTGCACCTGGGAGGGCGGTGTTTGGATCCCCCTCCTCTAAACCAGCAAGTTTATCACCATCATCATCATCATCATCATCATCATCACTTGCGGCGATTCCAACTATGTCGCCTACATGAGCGTTGCCCTGGGGAGGTTAGAGGGGCCAGTGCCAGGGGGTTACATGTGTGTGTTTGTGTGTGTGTGTGTGTGCGTGTGTGTGCGCGGCACACTATATTGGGGGTGGGTAGGTGGGGGGATGTGTTGTTGGGGTGCCTGCATATATGTTTGGTCTCTGCCACTCCCTTGTGGGTGGGTGGTTCGGGTGGGGGAGCTGTTTTTTTTTCTATGCAAGGCAGTGTGATGAGATAGATGATAGAGATAGAGGGAAGGCAAGATATGGAAGATATGAATGAGGAAGAAGAATGTAATGAGAATAATAGAGAAAGAGAGAGAAGAGAATAAGAGGAAGATAGAGAGGAAAGAGAGAAGATAGAAGAAGAAATGTGAAAGAAACGCTGGTGAAAGACAAACTTAGAGATAAGGGAGAGAAGATAGAAGAAGATAGAAGAGCAGAGATAATAGAAAAAATGCAAGGAAGAGAGATGATTAATAGGATGATGAGAGCGAGAGATAGAGAGAGAGATGATAGTGAGAGATAGATATATTAGGAGTATATGATATCTTATAGAGGATTATAGTGCTTTATATATATAGTCTATAGAATATCTAATACTAATCGATATAGAACATAATATAATATATATATCATATGCGCGGCCCCGCTATTGGGGGTGGGGTAGGTGGGGGATGTTTGGGAACATGCACGTACATGGTTGGTAATGACATACCTGTGGTGGGTGGGGAGGGGGGGGAGGGGGGGGGAGAGGAAGGAGGAGGGAGATAGAGAGCAAGAGAGAGAGATTAGAGAGAGAGGTAAGAGCGAAGGAGAAGGAGATAGAGAAAGAGAGGAGAAGAGAAGGAAGAGAGCAGAGCGAAGAAGAGAGAAGAAGAGAGGAAAGAGAGAGATAGAGAGAAGAGGGAAGACGAAAGGAAGAAAGGAGGAAGAAGTGGAGAGAGGATGAGAAGGAAGAAGAGAGGAGGGGGGGTGGTAGAGAGAAGAGACGAAGAGAGAAGCAGGAGGAGAAGAGAAAGAGAAGAAGAGAAAAGAAGAGAATGAAGAGAAGAGAGAAGAGAAGCGAAGGGAGGAGAGATGAAGGAGCGGGGCGGAGGCGGAAGGAAGAGGAGAGGAGAGAAGAGAAGAGAGTGAGTGAAGGAGAAGTAGAGAGAGAGCGGAGAGAGGGGAGAGAGCAGAGAGAGAGAGAGGGAGAGATAGAGAGAGAGAGAGAGGATACAGAGAGAGAGAGAGAAGAGAAACAAGAGAAGAGACGAGAAGAGAAGATAAGCGAAGAAGAGAGAAGAGAAGGAGCGATGATTGAGAAGGAGATAGAGAGAAGAGGAGAGCGAGAGAGGGAAGAGAGAGAAAGGGGAGGAGAGAAAGAGAGAGAGAGAGAGAGAAGAGAGAGAGAAGGGAAGATATAGAAGAGAGAAGAGAGATGAATATGTAATATAATATATACGATAATATAATATAAGGTATTAATATAATATAATATATAATATATAAGATATAATTAATATTATAAATATAAATATAATGAATAATCTAGAATATATAATATATGTAGATATATACATATATATAATGTATAATGTATAATACATTAATGAATACAAATCAAAAATGAATAAATAAACAAATATAAAAACAAAAATATGAAATCCATGAGAAACTCGCGAACGTTATAAAATTGTTTTATTTACGAAATAATTTGTAGTCAAATATATAAAAATATTTCTAATCATGTTTTGATATAAGAAATACAAGAGAAACTCGTTACTGATACAGACTGATATTATCATGTTTTGATAAACGAAATAATTTATAAACATGTTTTGATGTATGAAATACATGAGAAACTAGCGAACGTCATGATCATGTTTTGATATGTTAAATAACTTATGATCATGTTTTGATATATGAAATAATTTATAATCATGTTTTGATATGTGAAATAAATTGTTATCATATTTTGATTTATGAAATCATTATAATCATGTTTTGATGTATGAAATACATGAGAAACTCGCAAACGTTCCAATCATGCTTTGATTAAAAAATTACGTATAGTCGTGTTTTGAAACATGAAATACATGAGAAACTCGCAAACGTTACAATAACGTTTTGATTTATGAAAAATGTATAATTAAAGCGTTTGAAATAATTTATAATCAGATTTTGATACATGAAATCGGGGGGCCCTCAGGAAGTTGCTCGTGTACCGCACGTTGAAATCCGCAGGGCTAAAGGGGTCGTAAGCCCCGAAACCATCGAAAAAGTCGAAAAATGTGTTGGGGGGGGGGGGGGGGGGGGGGGGGGGGGGGGGGGTCCGACGGATTTCAGAAATATCCTCTGGTGAAAACTGTTAGAGGCCAAAACTTCCTCAGGACTCGGTCTCTGATAAAATTAAGCAGACCTATGACACAAGCTCGACGAGATCTATCCGAATCCACGCTTATTTCCGAAAACGAGTAAATATGGAGGCATGATCCTCTAGATCCAAGTCGAGGCACCTGCCAGGCTGGCAGATCCTAGTACAGAAGTCGAGCCGGTTTCGGAAATATCTTCGTAACTTCCCCACCAGACGGAATCTGACAAAGTTAAGCATACTCACGAAACTGGTTCGACGAGAGCATTCCGAATCCGCGCTTGTTTTCGAGACTGAGTAAATGTGTCGTGGTAGTGCTCGAGTAGTGACCTCCACAGGTTCCGAGTACACCAAGTGTGAAAGTTGAGTCAAAACAGAAACTCAATATTTCATCCCCAAACTTCTTGGGTATAAGGAGAGTACTTCGGCTCAACACAACCTTCAAATTCTCAAACACCAACACTAGCTAGCCCAGCTCAGAATCAGTACTAAGAAAGGGTGTTTGCTTGACCGTGTTGTGAAACTTTGATCAAATTCAAATTTAAGACCACAAATGGATAGAGCTCATCGAAAGGATCACTATAGACACTACTTTGACCCCCTAATTATAATTCCTGAAGGAGATATGGGCCTTTGGGGGGGGGGGGGGGGGGGGGGGGGGAGGGGGTAAGTCAGATTTAAAAAACTTCCGACGCAGGTATATGAAAAAAACTTCCTATGGACCCCCCGCATGAAATACACTTTTTTGATACATAAAACTCGCAAACATTATCGCCATCTCCAGTCGCACCAGAGGATAGATGAGCTGATGCAGCTGACGGGCCTCCTGCCAGCTAGTGATTGCATCATCGTCTGACTTTCCACCATCCGCAGCCTGGCCCAAATCTTTGCTCTTGGCAGCTACCGCCAACAGGGGTGCCTTGAGGGGGCGAGCTTCACCGGCTGGTACTTCAAATGCAAGATGGTCGTCTAGCAGTGCGGGGTAGTCCATGGCCTGTAGGACCATGTGGCCAACGTGGTCCGGTATCACTAGCTTGCCTTTGCCTGTGTATAGGGGGTGGAGGGGTGGGTGGGTGGGTAGGTAGGTGTGTGTGTGAGGGGTGTATAGGGTGTGGATGGATGTGTGTGTGGGGTGGGGTGGGGTGGGGTGGGGGGGTAGTCCATGGCCTGTAGGACCATGTAGCCAACATGGTCGGGTATCACTAGCTTCCCTTTGCCTGTGTATAGGGGGTGGAGGGTTGGAGGGGTGTGTGAATGTGTGTGTGGGGGGGGGGCGAGGGTGGGGGTGAAGGTGGGGGGGGGGGGAGTGGGGTTGTGTGGGTGTGTGGGTAGGTGAGAGTGTGGATAATCCATGGCCTGCAGGACCATGTGGCCAACATGGTCGGATATCACGAGCTTGCCTTTGCCTGTGTATAAGGGATGGAGGTGTGTGTGTGTGTGGGGGGGGGGGGGGGGGGTGGATGGAAGGGTAGGGGTGGATGGGTGTTGAGGGGTGGGTGTGTGGTGTGGTGTGTGGGAGGGTTTATGGATGGGGATGGGTGGGGGTCGATCGGTGTGGAGGGGTGGGTGGGAGGTTTGGGGTAGGTGAGTGGGTAGTCCAAGGTCTTTAGTACCACATGACTAATGTGGTCAGGGATCAGCTAGCTTGCCTTAGCCTGTATATAGGGGGTGGGTGGGCGGATGGGAGGGTGAGAGGGTGGAGGGGTGGGGAGGGGTGTATAGGGTGGGATGTGTGCGTGTGTGTGTGGCTGGGTGGGTGGGTGGGTGGGGGTAGTCCATGGCTTGAAGGACTATATGACCAACGTGGTCGGGGATCACTAGCTTGCCTTTGCCTGTGTATAGGGGTGGGGGGGAGGGTGGGATGGGTGGGTGGGAGGTTGGTTGGTTGGATGGATGGGGAGGGGTGGATGGGTAAGGAGGGGTGGGTGGGAGGTTGGTTGGTTGGATGGATGGGGAGGGGTGGATGGGTGAGGAAGGGTGGGTGGAGGGGTGGGGGGGGGTGGGAGGGTGAATGGATATGGAGGGGTATCTGGTAGGGTTGGAGGGTGTGGATAGGTGTGTAGGAGGGTGTGCGTGGTGGTGGTGGTGGTGGGGGGGGGGGGGGGGGGGGTAGGTGAGTGTGTGGGTTAGTCCATGGCTTGAAGAACCATGTGACCAATGTGGTCAGGGATCACTAGCTTGCCTTTGCCTGTGTATAGGGGGTAGGGTGGGGGGTGGGGGGGGTGGGGGGTGGGGGGGGGGGGGGTGCGTGTGTGGGGAAGGGGTGGGGGGGAGGTAGTCCATAGCCTCAAGCACCACGCGACCAATGTGGTCAGGGATCACTAGCTTGCCTTTGCCTGTGTATAGGGGGTGGGGTGGGGTGGGGGGGTGGATTAGGGTGGGGGTGGGGGGGGAGGGAGGGGATGTGGGTAGGTGTGTAGTTAGTCCAAAGGGTGTGGAGGGGTGGGTAGTTGTGGGCAAGCACATACACAACCTTGCATCAGGATCTAGCAGAATGCGCTCTCCAGCAATACTCCTCATGCTGCCAACACTGCTGCCACTAACACTGCTACCAACACTGCTGCCTTCACTGTCACTACCACTGCCACTGGAAACACTGCTGTCTTCACTGTCACTTCCACTGACACCTAACTAGAAAAAGTTAAATACAAGCAAGCAACATACACACACCTGCATTAGGATCTAGCTGATTGCGCTCCCCAGCAATACTCCTCATGCTGCCAACACTGCTGCCACTAACACTGCTACCAACACTGCTACTTTCACTGTCACTACCACCACCACTGGAAACACTGCTGTCTTCACTGTCACTTCCACTGACACCTAACTAGAAAAAGTTAAATACAAGCAAGCAACATACACACACCTGCATTAGGATCTAGCTGATTGCACTCCCCAGCAATACTCCTCATGCTGCCAACACTGCTGCCACTAACACTGCTACCAACACTGCTGCCTTCACTGTCACTACCACTGCCACTGGAAACACTGCTGCCTTCACTGTCACTTCCACTGACACCTAACTAGAAAAAGTTAAATACAAGCAAGCAACATACACACACCTGCATTAGGATCTAGCTGATTGCGCTCCCCAGCAATACTCCTCATGCTGCCAACTATGCTGTCACTCATGCTACCACTACCACTGCTACCACTACCACTGCTACCACTAACACTGAAAATCACTGCTGCCTTCACTGTCACTGCCACTGCCACTGCCACTGCTACAAGTCTACCACTACCAGTCCACCACCAGTCTTCCACTACCACTATCAGTCTGCCACTTCATCCAAACACTAAAAAACAGACACATTCACAAACATCTCTGATAGAGAGAATAAGAATAAAAATAAAATAGAAATAAATAAAAAACAAGCAGAAAAGTTTAAATACAAGCAAGTAAGGAACACACACCTGCATTAGGATCTAGCTGAATGCGCTCCCTAGCAATACTCCGCAAGCTGCCAACTCTGCTGTCACTCGTGCTACCACTAACACTGCTGCCACTTACACTGAAATCACTGCTGCCTTCACTGTCACTGCCACTGCCACTGCCACTGCTACAAGTCTACCATTACCAGTCAACCACCAGTCTTCCACTACCACTATCAGTCTGCCACTTCATCCAAACACTGAAAAACAGTCACATTCACAAACATCTCTGATAGAGAGAATAAGAATAAAAATAAAAATAAAAATAAAAACAAATACAAAACAACTAGAAAAGGTTAAATAAAAGCAAGTAAGGTACACACACCTTCATCAGGATCTAGCTGATTGCGCTTTTCAGCAATACTTCTCATGCTGCCAGTGCTGCTGCCACTACCACTGAAAACACTGCTGCCTTCACTGTCACTACCACTTCCACTTCCACTGCTACAAATTTACCACTGCCAGTCTTCCACTACCACTACCACTACCAGTCTACCACTACATCTAAACCCTAAAAAATATTTCCTTCTCTGATATACAGAATAAAAACAAAAATAAAAATAAAAATAAAAATAAAAATAAAAATAAAAAAATAAATATAAAAAAACTAGAAAAGGTTAAATAAAAGGAAGTAGAATACACACACCAGCATTAGGGTCTAGCTGAATGCGCTCCCCAGCAATACTCCTCATGCTGTCAATGCTGCTGCCACTACTACTGCAGCCAACACTGCTGCCACTACCACTGGAAACACTGCTGCTGTCACTGTCACTGCCACTGCCACTACTGCTACCAGTGGAGTTTAAGCTGCTACTCTCGCTGCTATAGCCGCTACTGCTCAGATCACTGTCGCTACAGCTGGACACACTGCTGACGTCGCTGATCTCATCCACATAGCTAGGGTCTTGGTTTCGGATGGTTTCCAAGCCAGCGTGATTGAGGGCTGCAGCGCCGTGGGTGGCGGCGGTCTCCCCACCACCAAGGGGGGCTGTCCCCAAACTGCCAGCCTGTGCTGAGCCAACCACAGCTGGCTTGGTCCCACTACTTGCTCCACGGCCAGCAGCTCCGGAACCGGTTCTGCCAGGCTGTGCATCTTGAAAGTCACCACGAGCACCTCCTTTGGCTCCACCAACTTGCGCATCCTGTTTTCCCCTCTGTTTTTGCCCCGTTTTGACCAAGCTCTTAGCCTCCCTCTCCTCCCTCTTCTCCGCCTTTCTTGCCCCTTTCACCCTCCCCCCCTGCTCCTGCTGCTCAACTAGGGTTTCAGACCCTTCACCAGCTAGGGTTTCAGACCCTCCACCATCTAGGGTTTCAGACCCTCCACCAGCTAGGGTTTCAGACCCTCCACCATCTAGGGTTTCAGACACTCCACCAGCTAGGGTTTCAGACTCTCCATCAGCTAGGGTTTCAGACCCTCCACCAGCTAGGGTTTCAGACTCTCCACCAGCTAGGGTTTCAGACTCTCCACCAGCTAGGGTTTCAGACTCTCCACCAGCTAGGGTCTCAGACCCTCCACCTTCTAGGGTTTCAGACTCTCCACCAGCTAGGGTTTGAAACCCTCCACCAGCTAGGGCTTTCACTTCGTCCTCATTTGCTATCCCCTTCATGGCTTTCTCCCCAACTAGGGTTTCAGACCCTCCACCAGCTAGGGCTTCCACTTTGTCTTCATGTGCTATCCCCCTCTTGGCTTTCTCCCTCTTTCTGTCCTCCTTCCTCCCCCTCATCCCGCGACCACCCACAACCACACCACCACCATCTCCATCACCTCCCTCCTTCTCAGTGCCAGCCACTCCCATGTTACCGAAACCATCTGTGTGGTCTCGGGACAGCCTGTCCTTCTTCTCTCTCCTGACCCTGGTGTGACCCTTTCCACCCTGGCCCCCCTTTTTCCTGGGCGGGGATGTACCACTCTCATCCACGCTGGACGTGGCGTGACCCTGCCCCCCCCGGCCCCCCTTTCTCCTAGATGGGGATGTACCGCTTTCATCCATGTTAGATGTGGCTTGATTCAGGCCTGCATCACCCTCCCTGAGCGTGCCAGGTGAATCCAGGTCCATGAGTGCATCCTTGGCCTCAGGCCCCCCCTCACTGCTGTGGGCTTTCTTAAGGCCCCCCTTTTTTAAATTGGCAGTTGGCTTGGGAGCGATAGACACCTATGCAACAGCCATGAACATTGAGATGTGGGTAAGAGAAGGGCAGTTGGCTTGGGATCGTTTGACGCTTATGCGATAGCCAAACACATGGACATGTGGGTAAGAGAACGGCAGTTGGCTTGGGAGCGTTAGACGCCTATGCCATAGCCAAGATCATAGAGGCATGGGTAAAGGAAGGGCAGTTGGCTTGGGAGCAATAGATATAAGAGAAGGGCAGTTGGCTTGGGAGTTATTGACAAAAGAGAAGGGCAGTTGGCTTGGGAGTAATGGAAAATGAGAAGGGCAGTTGGCTTGAGAGTAATGGACAAAAGGGAAGGGCAGTTGGCTTGGGAGTAATGGACAAAATAGAAGGGCAGTTGGCTTGGGAGCAATATATATAATAGAAGGGCAGTTGGCTTGGGAGTAATCGACAAAAGAGAATGGCAGTTGGCTTGGGATTAATGGACAAAAGAGAAGGGTGTCCATCCCTCGCATGCGACCCTCCACAGCATCCTCCCAGCTTTCGACATCACCCACTCCATCACTGCCCATGCTCATGCCCATGCCCAACAACAAAACAAAACAGAACACCCACCTCATCCTTCCCATCCAACCCTCCACAACATCCTCACTAGTTTCTACACCACCCATTCCATCACTACCCATGCCCATGCACACAACAACAAAAAACATCACACCCACCTGAAGTCCCTCTTCCTGTGCCATCGCGCTCAACGTCTTCCATATCACACCGTCATCCTTCTCCTCCTCCTCCTCCTCCTCCTCCTCCTTCTCCTCCTCAACTTCAACCTCAACCTCTCAGCCTAACTTCAGTGTCCGCCGCCCCCCACCCCCACCCCCACCCACCCTGACCCGGCCCTCACTACCTACCTCAAGTCCTTCTTCCTGTACCATCGCACTCAACGCCTTCCATATCACACCGTCATCCTTCTCCTCATCCTCATCCTTATCCTCCTTCTCCTCCTCAATCTCCTCCTCCTCCGCTCAGCCAAACTTCAGTGTCCCCCACCCCCCCCCCCACCCACCACCACCACCACCCTCACCCCCGCCCTCACCACCTACCTCAGGTCATTCTTCCTGTGCCATCGCACTCAACGCGTTCCACATCACCTGGTCATCATCATACTCCTCCTTCTCCTCCTCCTCCTTTCACCCAAACTTCAGTATCCCCCACCCCCACCCCCACCCCACCACCATCACCACCCTCACCCCCGCCCTCACCCCCTACCTCCACCCCACCCCCACCCCACCCACTACCACCCACCACCACCACCACCCTCTTCCCCGCCCTCACCACCCACCTCAAGTCCTTCTTCCTGAGCCATTGCACTCAATGCGTTCCACATCACACTGTCGTCCTTCTCCTCATCCTTCTCCTCATCCTCCTCCACCTCTAACCCAAACTTCAGTGTCCACCACCCCCACCCCCACCCACCACCACCCTCACCCCCGCCCTCACCACCTACCTCAAGTCCTTCTTCCTGAGCCATCGCACTCAACGCGTTCCACATCACACTGTCATCCTTCTCCTCCTTTTCCTCCTCCCTGCCAAACTTCACTGTCCGCCGCCCTCGAGTGTTCATCCTTCGCATACGACCCTCCACCGCATCTTCCATGCTTCCAACATTTCCCATTCCATCACTGCTTCTGCCCATGCCAATGCCCATACCCACAAAACCTCGGGAGCCAGGACGGCTGGTCGGTCGGCTGTATGCCTTGCTGGTTGCACGGGAATACGCACGGGAGGCTGCACGGCTCATGATACGGCTCTGAAAGAAGGGTGGGTGGTGGAGTGGTTAGTGGAAGTGGGTGGGTGTGGTAGGTGAATGGATGGTGAGGTGGTTGTGGGTGTGCGTGGATGGTGAGGTGGTTGTGGGTGTGCGTGGATGGTGAGGTGGTTGTGGGTGTGCGTGGATGGTGAGGTGGTTGTGGGTGTGCGTGGATGGTGAGATGGTTGTGGGTGTGCGTGGATGGTGAGGTGGGTAGCCTTGGAGCCATGTCGGCTGATGGCAAGACTGGTGGGCCGGCTGTATTACTTGCTGGTTGCACGTGAATACGCTGGTCTGAGGCTGCACGGTTCATCACACGGCTCTGGATCATGGGTGGGTGGTGAGGTGAGGGTGGGGGTGAGGGTGAGGGTGAGGGTGAGGGTGAGGGTGAGGGTGAGGGTGAGGGTGAAGGTGAGGGTGAGGGTGAGGTTGAAGGTGAGGTGAGGGGGTGAGGGTGAGGGTGAGGGTGAGGGTGAGGGTGAGGGTGAGGGTGAGGATGAGGGTGAGGGTGAGGGTGAGGGTGAAGGTGAGGGTGAGGGTGAGGGTGAAGGTGAGGGTGAGGGTGAGGGTGAGGGTGTGTGGGGTGTGTGGGTGGGGTGGGGTGGGGGTGTAGGTGTGTGTGTGTGCAGTGCCATGCCCACGAAGCCTCGGGAGCCAGGTCGGCTGGTGGGTTCGGCTTTGGGCCTTGCTGGAGGCACAGGAATAGGTTTGGAAGGCTGAGCGGCTCATTACTCAGCTCTGGAATAAAAGAAATCAGAGAAATTGTTAGTGGGTGGGTGGTGGCAAGGGTGGGTGGAAGTGGGTGTGTGGTGTGGTGTGGTGTGGTGTGGTGTGGTGAGGGTGATTGGAAGTGGGGGGGTGGGGGGTGGCAAGGGTGGTGTGGTGTAGCAAGGGTGAGTGGATGTGGGTGGGTGGGTAGAGTGTGGTGTGGTGAGGGTGATTGGATGTGGGTGGGTGGGTAGTGTGGTATGGTGAGATTGATCGGAAGTGGGTGGGTGGGTGGTGTGGTGTGGCAAGGGTGATTGGAATTGGGTGGGTGGTGGTGTGGTGTGGTGTGGTGTGGTGTGAGGGCGATTGGAAGTGGGTGGGTGGGTGGTGTGGTGAGGGTGAGGATGAGAAAGAGGAGAAGGACACACACATACACACATACACAAGCAAAACCACAAGCACATGTACCTCCATACTCACATCTACCCTCCCCATCGACACACTCTCTCACACACACACACACACACACACATACACATACACACACACACATACACACGGAGACACACTTATACACAATCACACTCAAGCACATATACCTACATCCTCACATCTTCCCTCCGTATCCACATACTGAAACACACACATATACACAAGCACACTCGAGGACATATACTTCCACACTCACATCTACTCTCCGCATCGACATGCTCATCGTGTCCCGCAGCAGGTTGCGGCATTTCTGTGTGGTAATTAATATCCTGAAGCGCGGCCGATTATGCTGATATTCCGCGACGGTTGTTATGGGGAAGAAAGGTGGTGTGGGTGGTGAGGGGTTGTTGAGGTTGTGGGGGGAGGGGGGCGAAAGGGTGTGTGTGGGGGGGCGCGTGTGGGTGGGTGGGGGGGGAGAAGGGGTTAGGCTGGAATTTCTGGGTATATTAATATCAGAGCGCCTGATTCTGATGATATACGAAGAAGGTTGTCTGGGGAAAGCGTGTGTGGGGTGAGTGGTTTGTGAGGTGGGTGGTGAGGGGTGGGGGTGGGTGGGTTGGTGGGTGGTGGTGGGAGAGGAAAGTTGGGGTGGGGTGTTGTTTAGTTGTGTCGTGTGTGTGTGGGGGGGGGGGTCGTGGGGGTGGGGGGGGGGGAGGGGGGGTGGTCGGGGGGGGGTGTGGGTTGGGTGGGGGGCGGGGGGGGGCTAAGGGTGTAGTCTGGCATTCGGGTAATTAATATCTGAAGCGGCAAATTCGATGATGGAAATTTGATGAGAGTAGGTGCCATGTGGGGAGGGTGGTGGTGGTGAGTGGGTGGGTGATGATGCTGTGGGTGTGTGGTGGTTGTGAGTGGTGTGGCTGAGGTGTGTGTGTGTGTGTGGTGAATGGGGGTGAGTTTGTATGGTGATATGTGGTGAGGGTGGTTGGTGAGGGGGGGCAGGGTTGACGTGTTGCGGGCTAACGTGTGTGGCGGGGGGGGGGGAGGGGCAGAGGGAGTGTGTGTGGTGGAGGGGGGTTGGTGGGGGGGGGGTGGGGCAGGGGTAATAAGTATAGGTCAGAGGTGGGTATCTGATATCTGAAGACGAGGCAGATACGCCGATGAAAACTTTGAGTTGGTAGAATGGGTGGATGGCGTGGGGGTTGATGAGGTGAATTACACAGTAAACGTTCACAATTAATATGATGGATATAAATCAGAACTGGAAATTAAAGCAACAGTAAGGTCATACATGCTAAAGCTTATAGGTGGTGTCTGCTAGTGTATTCTCTTCAATTTTAAATTTTTTCTCCCCTCGCTCTCTTCCTATTCCTCCCCATTTACATTTTTTTATTCTTCCTTCTCTTTTCATCTTCCCTCTTTCATTTATTTCACCCATTGAGGGCAAAACAAAACTTTTATTACTTTTTTGTATAGCGATAATTTCGCTAAAACGGGGCCAAACTAGCGATCACTATATATAGCGGAAATAAAAATCCCTGGTGGTCTGAGGAAGCTGGGAGGCTTCATCATTAAGTGCCTAGGCTAAAAGGTCTCACTTCAAACCATCCAGATCAATTCTAGAATGCGAGATATAGTACAGCAATTAGACTGAAGGCATAGTAGCTAAACGCTAATATACAAATAAGTCCCCCCATGGAACTGCTCATGCTGTCTCGCTCGGTGGTCTGAGGAAGCTGGGCGGGAGGCCACCCCTGGCCTATCCATCAAGTGTCTGAAGGCCAAAAACAGTGTAGTATGGCACTAAAATTGTAAACATACCAATACAGGGTCATTTACCTGCTCTGTGATTGTGGTGGTCTTGAGGAAGCGGGTGGTCTAATTCATTAATGTCCAATCATACCGCACCAGCATTATTGCACACTAAATGCGGCTATAACAATGAGGTGTAATACAGTACTAGACTGTAACATACCACACCAGCAGTATTGCACACTAAATAATGTTATAACAATGCGATGTAATACCAGGTGTACTACAGTACTATATGTACTATATGTACTATATGTAGTATATGTACCGCACCATCCCATATGTACCACTACAGTACCCACATGTATTAGTTATATTCCATATGTACCACCCTTACCCGATGGTACTCTATTTAGTTTGTTATTGTAGACGAAATTAGCACCATACCACTTTACCACCAACTATGTTCCTATACCACCATCTTCCCAAACACTCCCATATCTAACCAGTTACCCTTCCACCCCC
>JACBWV010000469.1:235210-428254 GCA_013435795.1 Chlamydomonas sp. ICE-L | reverse complement strand
CGCCCACACCCCACCCACCCCCATTACATACTCCCGCCACCACCACCCACCCCCATTACATACTCCCGCCACAACAACCACCCCATTAATAACTCCCGCCCACCACCACCCACTCACATACATACTCCGCCACCAAACAAACCACCAACATTACATATCCCGCAACACCACCCAATCACCATTACCATAATCCCGCCACCACCACCACCCCATACATACTCAGCAACCACCACCCACTCCCATTACATACTCCCGCCACCACCACCCACCCCCATTACATACTCCCGCCACCACCACCACCCCCATTACATACTCCCGCCACCACCACCCACCCCCATTACATACTCCCGCCACCACCACCCACTCACATTACATACTCCCGCCACCACCACCCACCCCCATTACATACTCCCGCCACCACCACCCACCCCCATTACATACTCCCGCCACCACCACCCACCCTATAATGACTCCCGACAACCTCACCCCCTACATACTCCCGTCACCACCACCCCTCAACATTACATACTACTCCCGCCCCACCAACCCTCACTCACATTACATACTTCCCCCCCCACCACCACCCACTCACATGTACACATACTACTCCCGCCAACACCGACCTCACCGCACCACTACACACATACACTCCCACTCCATACCCCCGCCACCACCACCACCACACACATAACACTCCCTTAACTCCTTGCTCGCCCCACCGCCCGCACACCACCACCCACCTCCCCGTCCCACTCCACTCTTCTCATCCCCTCCTCCCCCCCACCCCCCCCATCCCCTCACACCCCACCCCCTTTCGCCCCCTTCCCTCCCACCGCCACTATAAACACACATCTACGCACCCATCACCACCACCACCACACAACCCTGCACTCATTCCCCCCCATCCACCCAAAACTCACACACATCAAGACTGCATCAATCACACTGGTGCGCTATCACCCACATACAACCAAACACCAACCATCACCACCACCACCACCACACACAAATACCCCCCCAACCCCCCCCCCCCCCCCCACCCCCCCCATCTCTCGTCCCCCCTCCCCTCCATCCAAACGCCAACACACTACACCACCACACTAACACAAAATCTCAATCTTCAACCGGCCATCCATTTCCTACCACCACTTACAAAACAAACAACCCCACCCGGCCCACCCCATAAAGTCTCAAACCTCTGTCTGGTTAGCTAAATTCCACCACCCCACCACCACCACCACCACCGCCTACACCACACCACACCACACAAATCGCAAAATCACCCGTCAGCTATTCCCACCACCACCACCACCACACCACACAAATATACATAACAACTGTAAGTTTCCCCCCCACCACCAACACCCCACCCCACCAAAAAGATATACATCCCACACTTCAGCTATTCCCACCACCACCACAGCATACTCCCCACCCCACGACACAAATGTAAATCTCAGCCGTCAGTATTCCCACCACCACTAACACCCCACCCCACAAATCTCAATCTCACGTGTAAGTATTCCCCTCAACACCTACACACACCTCACCAAATCAATCTGAATCTCACCAGTCCCTATTCCCACCCCCACCTACACCCCACCACACACCTCTCACTCTTACCGCTCAGCCATTCTCACCCCCACCCCCACCTACACCCCACCCCACCCCACAAATCTGAATCTTGCCCGTCAGCTATCCCCAAAAGAAGAAAAAAAAAAATCGGAGGCGCACAACACACGAAAGAAGAAAAAAAAAGGGAAACAGAAAACACAACACACCCCCAAGCAAAACCCCCACAACCCAACCACACAGGGAGGGGCCCCCAAACACCCAAAACAACCCCAACACACACGCAGGAAAACCAAAAACCAACCAAAACAAAAGAGGCCACACACCAAAAAACGAAAAGGAAATGGAAGGGGTAGGAACCCACCCGTCCCCCTCCCCCCCCCCCCGCCCCCTCTCCCTCTCACTCAGTCCTACCCCTGTCCACTCCCCCCACAGCCGCCCCCCCCCCCTCCCCCCCCCCCCACCACAACAAATCTGAATCTTGCCCGTCAGCTATCCCCACCACCACCTCCACCCCACCACACAACTCTGACGCTGAGGAACCGCGGCAGCCAGGCCCACCCCCACCCCCACCGACACCCCACCACACAATCTGAATCTTGCCCGGCGTTGCGTCCAGCACCACCGCCACCCACCTACAACGCGCGCGCGGACCGCGCAACCCGGCCCCCCCCCACCACCACCACACAGACAACAAGCCCCCCAACCCCCCAGCGGAAGTCGGCCCGTAGCGGGCCCCACCACCACGGACAAACACCCCACCACAGCACACACGAATCTCAATCTCACCCGGTCGAACAATTTGCATGGTGTACCACTGAGCCTTAAGAAAGAGGACCTCCATCAGCCCATCTGCTTCCCAAACCCACTACCCACCACCACCACACCCAATACCCACTACAAACCCGCTACCACCACACCCAGTACCCACTACAACCAACACCCCCCCCCCCCCCCCCCACCCACACACACACACAACACCCACCCATACCCACTACAACCGCTAAACCACGACAACACCCATCAACTACTAAACAACCCCCCACCCACCACCCCCCCCCCCCAAACCCAATCACCCACTACCACCCGCTACCCCCTCCCCCCTACCCCCCTACTACCCCCCCCCACCCCCCCACACCCCCCTCCCCCTCCCCCACCCCCGCGACCACCCCCCCCCCCCCCCCAGTCCGCACCCTCTCTCCCCCCCCCCCCCCACCCCCCCCCACCACACCTCCCCCCCCCTGCACTTACCCCCCCCCCTCCCCTCCCACCCACCTTCCCTCCCCGCCCCCCACACACACCCCACGTATCCCACCCCCCTTCCCTCCCCCCCCCCCCCCCATACACCCCCCATCCCTCCCTCCCCCCCCCTTACACAAAAAGGAAGGAAGGGAGAGAAGGGAAAGGGGAGAGCCTAAAAGAAGGGATGGGATCCCCCCCCCCCCCCCACCCCCCTCCCCCCGAACTGCCCCCCCCCTCCCCCCCCCCTCCCCTCCCCCCCCCAACACCCCCCTACCCCCCCCCCCCCCCGCCCCTCCCCCCCCACACCCCTACCCCCCCCGCGCCGCACAGGACCAAACCCCCGAGCCGAGCCCCAGCTCCCCACCACCCACACACACACACACACACACACACATATCAAGCACATTAACTCACACCCCACCACCACAAACACCTACTAAGCCCCCCCAACCACCACCACCCAACCACTGGTCTGCTATCCGGATGGCATACTGCTGAGCCAGGAGCCAGGAGAGAGCACCTCCATCAGTCCATCCGCATCCCACACTCACTACATGTACTCACCATCACCACACCCGGTACTCACTACAACAAGAAACTCACACCCCACCACAAACACCTGCAGGTACCTACATCACCACACCCAATACTCACTACAAAGACACACACACCCACAAACTTACAACCTACCACCAACACCTACTACGCCCCCCCAACCACCACCCCACCACCATTCTCACCGGTCTGCTATCCGGATGGCGTGCTGTTGAGCCAGGCGATAGCACCTCCATCAGTCCATCTGCATCCCACACTCACTACCACCACAACCGGTACTCACATAACAAAAACACACATACACACCACGAACACCGACTAAGTCCTCCCCCCCCCCACCACCACCACCACCACCAATCTCACCAGTCTTCTATCCAGAAGGCTTACTGCCGAGCCAGAAGAGAGCACCTCCATCAGTCCATCCACATCCCACACTCACTACATGTACTCACAATCACCACACATGGTACTCATTAAAAAAAAGAGAAAAACTCACACCCCACCACAAACAGCTACAGGTCCTCACCACCACCACACACGGTACGCACCACAAAAACACATACCCAAACACACAAACACATCCCAAACACCTACTAAGCCCCACCAACCATCCCACCAACACCATTCTCACCAGTCTTCTATCCAGATGGCTTACTGCCGAGCCAGAAGAGAGCACCTCATCAGTCCATCTGCATCCCACACTCACTACTGGTACCTACACTATCACCACACACAGTACTCACTACAAAAACACCCTAACACACCACATACACCGACTAAGCCCCCCCAACCACCACCACCACCAATCAAACCGGTCTGCAATCTGGATGGCGTACTGCTGAGCCAGGAGAGAGCACCCCCATCAGTCCATCTGCCTCCCACACTCACTACCACCACACCCGGAACTCACTACAATAACACACAATCACCCAAACCCACCACAAACACCTTCTAAGACCCCCCAACCACCACCACCACCACCATTCTCACCGGTCTGCCGGATGGCGTACTGCTGAGCCAGGAGATAGTACCTCCACGAGTCCATCCGCATCCCACACTCACTACTGGTAACTACACTATCACCACACACAGTACGCACTAAAAACACACTCGCATCCCACACTCACTTCAGGCACTCACCATCACCACACGTGGTACTCACTACAAAAACACACAAACACCTACTAAGCCCACCCAACCACAACCACCCCGCCACCACGACCCCACCACCACCATTCTCACCGGTCTGCTATCCGGATGGCGAACTGCTGAGCCAGGAGATAGCACCTCCATCAGTCCATCTGCCTCTGACCTCTTCCGTTTGGTCATCACACTCAAGTTCGTGGGACCCCCCTGCTCCCCGAACACGTCACTAAGAAAGGCTTCGCACAGCTGCGTGCCTCCGTCAATACCCCCCACCTGCCCTGTCCGATTGCTCAGGCCCCGCCGCTGAGGGCAGATGCTCAGCAGCTGCTCCCGTAAATTCACTAGCTGAGTGTCTAGTAGTTCTAAGGCACCAAACACAGAGGCTGGGAGGAGTCTATCACACAAAGCACTTTCTGCTGGACTCCGTCCACTACCCGAAGGCTGGGGGGGTTGGGAGGGCTGGGAGGGCTGGGACCCCCTGGGAGGGTCGACGTGGGGTGCTGCATGGGGGGGCTGGGACCCCCTTGGAGATTCAGTGTGTGGTGCTGCATGGGGGGCGGAGGAGGGAGGGGCAGAAGGCGAGGCTGGAGCTGAAGAGGGAACTGCCTGGGTTGTGGCGGATGGGGCATTAGATGGTGGGGCGCTGTTTTCTTCCCTTTCTGAGGGACCAACAGGGAGCGAGGGCTGACTTGAGGGGGGGTCCCGCAACCTTGCAGAAAAAAAGGGAATGCTACATGCCTGCAGGGATTCACTGTAGTGCTTGTGTACTGCCGCGTGGGCAGAGGACCAGCCCACTTGGGACTGACGCGGCTGCGGAGGTCTAGCTGCAGTTTCAGGGGGGGTGGGACCAGTCGATGGTCTGCTGTACTGCTGCTGTACTGCCCCTCTACCTGCCCTGCTATCCTGCTGCTGCACCTTCTGCCCAAGATCTTTACTTGCCTCGGATATCGTTTCCTCAGATCCAAGCGGCTGCTCGGGAGCCTCCCTGCTGATCCCTTCTGCTTTCGGTGGAATGGAGGAAATGAGCAATCGGGTTTCTAATTTATGCTGCAACGATCTGAGCTCAGCCATGCGCAGTTCAAGCCAGTAGCATTCCCGGCGTGCCTGTGCGTTGCCCTCGGCCTTTACATCAGTATGGGCAAGCGCCTTAGTGCTGCTGCTAGGTTTGTCTGTATCAGCAACACCCACACTCCCACCAGAAGACGCCTTGCTGACCTGCTTGGCAGCAGCTGCAGGGCTGGCACCCTCTCCCGCAGCAATAGCCCTTGCTCTCTTCCTTAGCGGATGTGTGTGGGGTTGATGCACCACCCCTGTCTTGATGTGGGAGAGAACAGAGTCAAAGGGCATGGAGTGGCTCCGTTGGCTCTCCTCCATGTAGTCATCCTCGTTGTCAGTCACGTACGTACAGCACTTCGGGAGGGGGGGCAGCAGGGGGGACAGCCAAACCTTCTTGCCTGCCTCGATCTCTGGCGTCTCCCCTGCCTGGGGGGGGGTACTCGGCACGACGCCCTTCATGCCCTTGCCATCATCACTTAAAGAGGGCGGAGTGCCACCCACGCCTACGCCCATCTCTCCATGCTCTACACTCATCTCAGCCTGCCCAAGGTCTCCCATAGATCCCATGTGCTGTATACTCCCATGGCTGGCCAGCATGGCACCTCCGTGAGTGGCCAGGCTAATGGAAGAGGGCTCCCTTGGCAGAGCTGATGATGATTCCGGGTGCAGGAGGGTGAATGCTTTCCTAATGTCCAACTCGTACTGTTTCAAGATCCGGCCACCATTCTTTTGCAGCACAGAGGCAGACTTGTGGACCCGAGTTTTGGTGGAATTGAACTTTCGCGCGTTGTTACAGATGAGCTCGAACTCGTCTCGGAACGACCTGAACGACCTGCAACGCCCATCGGCCATGCGTTCCCGCAAATCCTGGAAGCACATGGGCTGCTTGATGACTGCATAGTAGTTCGGAGCCTTGTTCAGCACCTCGTCGACGGGAAATTTGAAAAAGCCCTCGCGATCAAGGGCCATCAAACGTTGCAGGAGGGAATTGAGGAACTCCAGGGGCTGGCCGATCTGGACGGTAGCGTGCAGCTGCTGCTGCTGTTGCAGAGCGGCATACTGCTGCTGCCCAAGTGTATCAGTCCCCTGCTGATGCTGCCCACTGGGATGACCCACGCCCTCCTTTAGCTGATGCTGATGGCCTGAGGGCTGCGGTAGCTGAGGAGCTTGACTCCTTTGCCGATCCAATTGATCTCGATGCTGATCCTGCTGCATTGGCTGCGGCCCAGCCTGCGCTGCTGCTTGCGAAGCTAATGCATCGGCGTGATTGTTCACAGCATGATGATGATGATTGGCATCTGGGGGGACTTCGCCGGAGGCAGAAGCAGCAGCAGGATCTGAGGACATGTGGTTACTAGAGGCAATGTCGAAGCCTCTTTGCTGCATTCAACCAAATACTCGCAGCAGGAGGGGGAGCAAAACGCGCGTGGTGAGCTCGACCACGCCAGATCAAAGCTGCTCGCAGGGGCGCAGAGTGTGAGAGTAACCCATACTCAAAAGCCAGTACCTGGAAGGCAAAATTGGTAGGGAACAAAAGCTTGACAAGATTCCGCAAACAGCACGTCGAAATAAAAGGGCGAAGCCCATCCGACCACAGGGACCCGAAAAAAATCCAACCCAGCAGCGCAGCGCACCCGATATAATTACCTCGCTGCGATTCCTGGCAGCGCAGAAGCGCTCCTGCAACCGAAGCAGCGCAGCAGGCTGAGAGGGTGCCAGAAACCGACCAGGCTCTCAACTCGACGCCAATGGTAGTTAACTAATTAGCGGCTTCTTTGCAGTAGAGCGGCCTGACACGGATTCCATTCGAGTTGCAAGCTATTGCCGGTCGCAGGAGCACCAAGCTCTTCCGCACCAAGCACGGCAGTTGCGCCGAGGTTTCCAAACTAGGGTAGGGTTCCTGAGGTGGAGGAGCAACGCCAGCTAGACATGACGCCACGACCGACGGAGGCAGAAAACCCCCTAAGAGAAAACCCAACTTCATGCTCCTACCCAACCCCCTCCGATTTACTTCCGCTGCTATTCGCTAGCGCTGAATCCCAACACTGCCCCAAAATCTCAAATAAGAGCCGCTCTGCATGCTATTACGTGAGGGAGGCAGGGGAATGCATTAAGCGCTGGTTGCACCACCGTCGACCCTGCCCGTTGCTGACGATGCCCATGGGACCAGTCAGAAGCATGACGTGGCCAGTCATGGATTGATTTTGTAAGTACCGGTATTCCACTCACTGATCCGTAGTTCTGAGGGTTGTTCAGGACGCTGCGTCCTCCGTCGCAGACACAACGTCTGGTCAAGGGTCTGTTGCGTCGCAGGACGCAACGTGGGGAGGGTCCGTTGACCAGAAGGAAGGGGCCGTTGCGTCCAGAACGCAGGCTATACAATTGTTTGCGTCTCAGGTAGCAGAGCTGGGGATCCTCCTGAAGTACCCTGATCCGAAGCAGGGTTGTTCAAGGGTATTTCAAAATGTGCGTTAACAAAGCCTAAATCTTCGTTCCATGGCAGTCCATGGGCCAAAATCCACAACTTGTGAACCAAAAGCTATGTGTTCAGCCTACTGGACCCTCACAAATCTGCGTTGAAGATGCAAAAAGATTGTTACATTACATGACATTACATCACATTACATGTTAAAGTATACTTGACACCGCAAGGGTGTATACGACTCTGTGCTTTAAAAAGAAAAAGCGCCCACTAAGCAAAAAAAACATTACATCAAGGGTGTGTCGAGGACAAACAAACCAAACTCCCAACCACCGATTGTAAACGTTTGGCGTTTAAGATGTGAAACGTGATTTTAAATCATCCCTCTCATACACTCAGATTGTTTTCGCACATCCATGCATGGGACTCCTCCAATCACATTAAATATTTGGAGTCTAGGGCTAGCATAGAGAGACCCAACCCCAATATTTGGAGTCTAGGGCTAGCATAGAGAGACCCAACCCAACCCCAATATTTGGAGTCTAGGGCTAGCATAGAGAGACCCAACCCAACCCAACCCCAATATTTGGAGTCTAGGGCTAGCATAGAGAGACCCAACCCAAGAGGCAAAAATCCTCCTTGTAAAAAGAATGGTTGGATTGCTCAGTAAGTCTTCACTGTTTATTTTTTTTGCTACACATAGCAACTTCCAGCCAGCTTCATAGGATCCACTAAACTGTCTGTCCATCCATTCATCCACCCATCCATCCATCCACCCACCCATCCATCCACCCATTCATCCACCCATCAATCCATCCATCCACCCATTCACTCACCCATCCATCCATTCTTCCACCCATCCATCCATTCTTCCACCCATCCATCCATTCATCCATCCATCCATTCTGCCTACACAGGCTATACCAGTTTCAAGACAAATCCTGGCCGCACCATCTCCTAGGCCCTGAGGGGGGGCTCTTCCTTCTGCCAACCGAAAACAAAATAAAAGACCACAGTTTAAGATAGTGTGACCAGTGTTTAAGATAGTGTGACCAGTGTCGAAGATAGTGTGACCAGTGTTGAAGATTTTGTGACCAGTGTTTAGGATAGTGTGACCAGTGTCGAACATGGTGTGACCAGTGTCGAAGATAGTGTGACCGGTGACGAAGATAGTGTGACCAGTGTCGAAGATAGTGTGACCAGTGTCGAAGATAGTGTGACCAGTGTTGAAGATAGTGTGACCAGTGTTGAAGATAGTGTGACCAGTGTTCAAGATAGTGTGACCAGTGCTGAAAATAGTGTGACCAGTGTTGAAGATAGTGTGACCAGTGTTTAGGATAGTGTGACCAGTGTTGAAGATAGTGTGACCAGTGTTGAAGATAGCGGAATGGCCTTGAGGCTCATACCCAAGCGACCCGCAGACATGGCCTTGGGCTTTGGCTGGGCAGCACCCCATTTGGCTACATCCCATGCACCCCATTGGGGCACACCCCATGCACCCCATGTTGCTACATCCCGCGCGCCTCACCGGGCTACTCCCCACGCTTTAAGGAGTGGGGCCTCCATCACCTTGGCGTCAGCACAGATCAAGTGCCTCTCCTCCTCAGCCTCTCTCCAGGCGGAATCAGGTTGGTGTGATAATGGTGTTAGTGGGGCGGTAGTGGAGGTAGTAGTGGTGGGGCGGTAGTGAGGGTGCTGGTGATGATGATGGTGTTTGTGGGGCGGTGGTCATGGTGGTGATTTTGATGATGATAGTGTTAGGAGGGCGGGGGTGATGATGATGAAGAGGGTGGTGTTAGTGGGGCGGTGGTGGTGGTGGTGGTAGTGAGGGTAGTGGTGGTGATGATGATGATGATGGTGGCAGTGGTGGTGCAGATGATGGTGAAGAGGAAGATGATGATGATGGTGGTGGTGGTGATGATAATGAATATGATGAGGAGGAGGGCGTAGGTGGTGGTGGTAATGATGGTGAGGGCGATAGCGATGTCGATGTTGATCATGGTGGTGGTGGCAGTGATGGTCAGGGCGATAGCGATGTTGATGTTGATCATGATGATGGTGGTGGTGCTAGTGATGGTGAGGGCGATAGCAATGTTGATGTCGATCATGATGATGGTGGTGATGGTAAGGGCGATAGCGATGTTGATGCCGATCATGATTATGGTGGTGGTGCTAATGATGATGAGGGCGATAGCAATGTAGATGTCGATCATGATGATGGTGGTGGTGCTGGTAGTGATGGTTTGGGCGATTGCAATGTCGATGTCGATCATGATGATGGTTGTGGTGGTAGTGATGGTGAGGGCGATAGAGATGTCGATGTTGATCACGATGATGGTGGTGGTGATGGTGGTGATTATCCGAGTGCCCCCATGGGCTTTACTTGTTTTATTGGGGGGGGGAGGGGGGGGGGGGGGGTATGGAGAGACTTTGGATTAGAGATGCAGGATGTGTGTAGTGTTATTATTTTTGTTCATTTTTGTGCCACGCGTGGCAAATTGAGAGGCTCGTTGCGACCCCAGTGCGACGCCCTGCCCCCCACCCCCCCAGGGCTCCGCGCTTCGTGCCCCACCCTATACCGTGCTACGCCACAATCCTGATATCAGGCTTGCGCCGCAACTTTTGCTACACAGCTGGACCTACGGGAAGCTGACAAAAACTAGGGCACTAGGGCAACATGTTGACAAACTCAATATAATGGTATCTAACATGTGTACTGGTATGTAGCATGTATAATTATGTAATGGCTAGCATGTATAATGGTGTGTAACATGTGTTATGAGTTGTGACATTTATAATGGTATGCAGCATTTCTAATGGTACGTAACATGTGTAATGGTATGTAACATGTATAATTGTATTTTGGTAAACATGTACAGTGGTGTGTAACATGTGTTATGAGTTGTGACATTTATAACGGTATGCAACATTTCTAATGGTATGTAACATGTGTAATGGTATGTAACATGTATAATTGTATTTTGGTAAACATGTACAGTGGTGTGTAACATGTGTAATGATATGTGACATTTATAATGGTATCTAACATGTATAATTGTATTTTGGTAAACATGCACAGTGGTGTGTAACATGTGTAATGATATGAGACATTTATCATGGTAGGCAACATGTGTAATTGTGATCAGCATGTGTAATGGTGATCAGCATGTGTAATGGTGATCAGCATGTGTAATTGTGATCAGCATGTGTAATGGTGATCAGCATGTGTAATGGTGATCAGCATGTGTAATGGTGATCAGCATGTGTAATGGTGATCAGCATGTGTAATGGTATCTTACATGTGTTATTGTGTTTTGGTAAACATGTACAAAGGTGTGTAACATGTGTAATGATATGAGACATTTATCATGGTGCGCAACATGTATAATTGTATGTAACATGTGTAAATGTGATCAGCATGTGTAATGGTATCTAACATGTATAATTGTGTATACCATGTGTAGGGTTCGGAGGTTAGGGCTAATTGCGGACCAAATTAGCTCTATTAGGGCTAAACTAATTTAGTTAGACTTAGCCAAAACAACCCAGTACAAAGGGCATATGTTCAGGAGAGTGTTGTTATGCATCCTACTGACCTTTGTGGCAATTGTGTATGATCTTACCATCATGAATTCATGACGAAGTAGCTGATAGCTGGGTAGTAGACTAGTAGGGTAACATGGACACATCGTGCAGTCGCCCTGAATTATCTTCTTATGACAGTAGGATCATATATTCATATGCTGCAATGCTAATTTTTCTGGCAACACATATCAACTCAGGAAAATTATCTGACATGTGGTGGTTGTGCAAATCTCAGAAAAAGACAACATCACTCGGTAGAAATAGCGGAGGCAAGGCTGTATGGTTCTGTCTCATGAGCTGATAGCCCCTTTCAGTGATATACAATGGTCTAGTGGTAGACCAGATCGCTTGAGGATGAAGAGTCGGGGGGGCGACTCCCCCTTCAGTCGCTCTTGGCGTTGCAGGTCGTTGTCAACCGCGATGGTAGCTTGTCCAGTTGAGGTAGGAGACCGCTCCCCACCCGCGTACGACGGGCTCCCTTAACACCACGCCCCACCAGGCGTTATCATTATCTCATGGGCTGATGTAAGTTTGTGGACATGTGGGCAACCTGCCAACCAGGTCTGTAGGTTATCTGACTTCCACTAGGTAGGGTGTGACATCACATCAACCTGAAAACATACCCTTCCTACGGAATCGCCCCAGTGACCTTGCTTCTCGCTCAGATACAGCTTTGCGACTTGAATTAGGTAGCTAATTAAGTAGGCGCAATTCATCTGTTCTGGAGGGAGTGAATTGCAAGTTTCAGCAACACGTCACAAAGAAAACCTGTACTGTCTGGCTCTAACTCGTACTGCTCACCTCTTATTTCAGGCTATTTCAGGCTACTCGGGGCTATTCCGGACTATGTCAGGCTTTAACTAATTACGGAATCGATTTTGGTGCTAGCTAGTGCTATAAGCGCTAAACTCCTACCCCCCCCCCACCACCCCACCCCACCCCACCCCCCCTTCCCCCTCCGAATCCTAAAGATATGTAATGGTATGTAACATGCATAATTGTATGTAGCACGTACAATTGTGGTCAACATGTGAAATGGTATGTAACATGTTTAATCGAATGTAACATGTGTAATTGCGTTCAACATGTGTAATGGTATCGAACACGTCTAATGGTATGTACCCTGTTTAATCGTATGTTATATGTGTAATTGCGTTCAACATGTGTAATGGTATCGAACACGTCTAATGGTATGTAACCTGTTTAATCGAATGGAACATGTGTAAATGCGTTCAACATGTGTAATGGTATCGAACACGTCTAATGGTATGTAACATCTTTAATCGTATGTTATATGTGTAATTGCGTTCAACATGTGTAATGGTATCGAACACGTCTAATGGTATGTAACACTTATCGATGTGATATGTGTATTGCGTTTCAATTGTTAAATGTATCGACCACGTCACTGGTATGTAACCTTTTTAATCGAATGGAACATTGTAAATGCCGTTCAACATGTGTAAGGTATCGACACGTCTATGGATGTCATGTTTAAAGTCGTATGTTTATATGTTTATTGCGTTCACATGTGTAATGTAATCGAACACGTATAATGTTATGTCACCTGCTTTAATCGTCTATTTAATGTGTATTGCGTTCAACATGTGTAATGGTATCTAACACGTCTAATGGTATGTAACATCTTTAATCGTATGTTATATGTGTAATTGCGTTCAACGTGTGTAATGGTTTTGAACATGTATAATGGTATGTAACATTTATAATGGTGTGGAACATGTCTCCTTTGTCCTCATGCCCCTCCTGCCTCAGGTTCATCCTGCGGTCCCGGATTTCAGGTGGTTGTAGCAGCGTGCAAGGGTTTGGGGATCGGTAGCCAGGGTAGCATGCCGTGGAAGTTGCCTGCTGACCTGGCATATTTTAAAACCCTAACTTGCAGCACTAGAAACCCTAACCGACAGAATGCTGTGATCATGGGCCGGAAGACGTGGGAGAGTTTACCAGAGCATGTACAGCCACTCCCGGGTCGGCTAAATATCATTCTGTCACACTCCTGGGGAAGTACAAGGGGGGGCCTTGGACAAGAGGGTGCGTTGAACAAGGGGGCAGGGGGCAGTACACCAGTCCCTCAGGAGAGGGGGCCTGCCAGGGGTGCGTACTTGGCAGGTACATTGTCCGAGGCCCTCGCTCTTGTCCACAGCCCCCCCTGGTCCCACAGCGTGGAGACCTGCTTTGTCATAGGAGGGGGGCAAGTGTACCGCGAGGCCATGAGCCGAGCTGACTGTGCAGCAGTACACTTAACCTCCATTGAGGAAGAGTATAAGTGTGACACCTTCTTTCCTGACATTGACCTAACACGCTTTCAGCTATATTCTGCCAGCTCAGCAAAGCAGGACTTGGGAGTCAGCTACAAATTTCTCCTCTACACCCCAACAGCATCTGAAAACTGTGTCGGTGTGATATTGCCGCCAGGTGTACATGCGGGGAGGTGATTTATCTTTTGTGGTGGGGTTGGCGTGGGGTATGTAGGGATGGGGGGGTAGGGAGGAATGGGGTGAGGTGTGTCCGGGGGGGGTGGGGGGGATGTCAGTATCTGCAAACAATGACAGTGTGACATTGCCGCCAGGTGTGCATGCTGGGGATTGATTTATCTTATGTCTTGTTTTATTCAAGGTTGCTGACAGGAGAAAGTTGTCAGATCTGATGTTCTCATAAGAGTCATAGCCACATTGGTTGACAATGTTCAACGGTCTGTTGCCCCTCCTTTTTATATATAAATGTTCTTGATTATTCAAGGTTGCTGACAGGAGACCGTTGTCTGATCTGATTTTCTCATAGAAATCATAGCCACATTGGGTTTTTTTAGTTGTGAAAGGAATTTCACCCTAGGAGGTGGGTCTCCTGACTCAAAACCAGCGGAACCGAGGATTCAGTTTGAATGGCGTGGCCACTCCTGCAGAAGAGTAGGCGCACTTATATGGTTGACAATGGTCAAATGTTGGGTGCCCCTCCTTTTTAGATATAAATGTTCTTGATTATTCAAGGTTGCTGACAGGAGAACTTTGTATGTGTTAGACTATGCAGTCCGGGCGCCTTCTGTAAATCTAGCTAGATGTCCAGAAGGCACCCAGAATGCATGGTCGAACAGTCTGATCCCTTTTCCCGAAGTCCCTTTAGCCTATTTGGCCTAACCCTGGACTGTAACATACATTACATTACATGTTAAAGTCTACTTGACACTGCGAGGGTGTATGAGACTCTGTGCTTTAAACAAAAAGAAAAAGCACCCACAAAGCAAAAAAAACCATTACATCAGGTGTGTGTGTATATACATGTATATAGTAGGTTGTATATATACATGTATATAGTAGGTTGTATATATACATGTATATAGTAGGTTGTGTCAGCGTGAACTACTTGGACACGAGTGCCTTCTTGGTATCTGATCAGATACCAATAAGGCACTTGTGTCCTAGTAGTTCACGCTGACAATAATGCATGCAAGATCAGGCAGTGCAATGAGCAGAATGAACAAAGCTGTATGACTGTAAAATACTTACATACATGCATGCGGACATACATACTGATCAGATGCTCACATAGCTTTTTGCTTTGTGGGTACTTTTTCTTTTTGTTTGAAGCACAGAGTCTCATACACCCTCGCGGTGTCAAGTATACTTTGTAATGTAATGTAATAGCCACGTTTGTTGACGATGTTCTCCTGCCAGGTAAGGAAAAGGCAATAAGGTAAACGCACTGTATAAACCCCCCTTACTTAGCCCCTAAAAGCCAAGCCAAGGGTTAAGTCAAGTGAAGGCAAAGGCCCCTCCTCTTTATCTATGAATATTCTTGATTAATATATTCGAGGTTGGGCAGGTCCCTTGAGCTGAGTACCGTAGGCTAGTACGGCCAGTCGGTCACCCCTTGTTTGTTACATGTATATTGTTACAGTCCAGGGGGTAGCCAGATAGGCTGAATGGACTTGCCCGGCCATGATATTAGGAGGGGCTAAAAAACAAGTCCTAGGCGTGTTAAAAGAGACTCGGGAAATTGGCGGAGAGTGTTGGGCTGTTGGCTATCTGGGCGACGGGGTGGCAATGGTGTGCAGCAGACCGGAGCCAGGTAGGGCCAGTTTTTACTTGTTTCTTGTGGTCAAACGGGCAACGCGGGAAAAACACGTGAACATAGTTGGGGCTCCGCCCAAAACACTGATGAACTGAACCCTAAACAATCGTTTTACCGATGACGACCCTGACTTCGTGCTACTGTTATTCTTTAATTTTGCGATTCTCGTTACATTTCTTATACATACATTTGAACGGTGACTATAGCTAGCTCGGGCTTACGCTATGGTGTCCTTACATTTACGTCCTGTGAGTGAATGTATTACACGGATGTAACAATTTCAATTTACATTTGAGGCTGGGCAACTTCCTTCAGCCCAATTGGATACCCCCTGGACTATATCCTACTAATATACATCGGGTTTGATAAGTTATTGCTATTCAGCTAAGGTTTCAACTATTAATAGTGACTAACTGTAAAACTTATTAAGACTTAGAAAATAGTAGAAAATTAGAAATTTAGAAAACGTTGAATTCGAGGATTCGAGCAATCGAGCATCGCCACACCCGTATCAATATATATTGGACTATACAACTTAATGATACAATTAAGAACAATACAAGCAAGAATAATACAAATAATAGAACATGTACCTCGAATGTTTGGATATCCTCCTAATGGCCCCACTGTCCATATAGTCCCTCTGGTTCATCTATCAAGTTCTTGTTTTTTAGGTTGGCCAACTCCCGTCAGCCAAATTGGTTATTGTCCGGCTTTCATGCCTTCTCTAGAGTGACTTAGGACATGCGGGTTCAACAGTACCCTGATGTACTGTCGCATTTCCCTCATCAATCTCCTACGTGACGTTTGATGCTTATCCCGTAAAGAGCTTATCGCACTCTGTCCCGTTCCATACTCAAAAATCGACAAAATTGAATACTCTTCAGGAACTTGTTTTCTGGCATTCATGACATGGGAGTGGAACTGGAATATTACTCCACTAATACATACCAGTCCATAGATGCTACCGTATTTCATGCTACCATATCTCTATCTCTCCCCCCCCCCCCCCGCCACCACACACACACCACCCTATCCGACTAAATGAAGTATAGAGCGGGACCTCTGTAGTAGATCACTGCTTCTTTCCTTTCTGTCACATTGCATCTGTTTTCGTCCTGATGCCTAGTGCCATATGATGTTATGCGATAGACCCACAATGAAAGAGCACTGCTTGCGATAAATGCGGCAAAAAGTGCACAACCTACTTCGAACATCAATATGTCACGGCAGACTTCGAATCAGGCTGCAGCCAACTTGTACGCCTATTCACCTACCACATATCAAATATGACTGTATGAGCAATGCAGATAAAAAACTGCAGCGACCCGTGTAAACTTAGAGCGCCATCAGAATTGTCGAGCGTGCCAGAAGGCAGTCAAACAGAAGTCGATAGCCAGCGTGTACCGAACAAAGGATTACATCATTACGTGTTGCAAATAACGTTAACTAGATTGTACCCTTCAGCAGATCACATTTTATTTTCCTTGTCCTGCTCGAGGTCGTGCTAAGCATTGTTTTCAAGGTTGTGCAGGTCCCCTTGGCCCTGAACTGCAGCACACACACGTAACTACATAAGTGATGATTGAAGACGCCCAGTTTGAGGGTGGGCACATTAGGGGTCAAGGGGCTACACACCCCAAGCCCCCACCAAACAATGCAACATTGATGACGATGATTTGCCATTTCCCCCCCACATGCCCACCGCCCGATGGTCATGAGACCACCCCCAATGGATACCGGTATGCCTATGCACCTACGTACACCATTATACTAAGTTGTGGCTGAGATAATGGCTTTATGGTAGGTTTCGGTGGTGGTGGTGGTGGTGGTGGTGTGTGTGTGTGTGTGTGTGGGGGGGGGGGGGGTCTGCTGAGGGGTGTCCTCACACTTTTTCATCATGGTCCTAGCACTTTCATTTTTACCCCCCCCCGCCCCCCATCAGTTGAATGTCAAAATCTATGTTTTGAACAACCCTTGTCGGCAGCCAAGCCAAGAAACAAAGCGGTTACGCCTAGCCGCAAGCGGCCAATCTCATGCTTGCGCAAGGTTTCTACCCAGCTTCTATCTCTTAAGGCAATTGACCTCAGCCAACGCCATTCGAGTTCCTCATCTTCTCACCTACGAAACACCACTCCATCGCTGCCTCTTGTACCGCACTCTACCGTAGACTGGCTCTCTTCGATTCGTGGGGCACCCAAGTCTACCGTATCCCAACCGTCCTCTCCAACTTAGCTTCCACTGCCCCCCCAAACTTCACCGGAGTCCAACGTAGTCTTCACCATCCCTGTGGTCTCTACCGTAGACTTGGTCCGTAGCGTGGACCCGGATGGACCCAGAGGTTGGAGGGGACCCCCTAGGGGTCACCGCGCCCCTCATTCCCGAGGAGGATGGGGCTGGTGAGGGATATGATCCAATGCCAGAGCCTGCAGGTATGAGCTAGGTACCGGCATATTTATTGATGCAGATGCATGTGCGGGTGTGAATGTGTATGTGCATGGGTGGGTTTCATGTGCCTGTGCATGGGTTGTTTTCTAGTGCATGTGCATGTGCATGGGTATGGATATGGTAACGTGAATGTGCATGTGCATGTGTAAGGGTGGATTTCATGTGCATGTGTATGTTCATGTGCATGTGCATGTGCATGGGTATGGGTATGGATTTGGTCATGTGTATGTGCATGTGCATGGGTGGGTTTCATGCGTATGTTCATGTGCATCGGTTGGTTTCATGTGCATATGCATGTGCATGGGTATGGATATGGATATGGTCATGTGCATGTGCATTTGCATGTGCATTTGCATGTTCATTTGCATGTGCTTGTGTATGGGCATGGGTGGGTTTCATGTGTATGCACATGTGCCTGTGCATGTGTATGTGTATGGGTGGGTTCTCTGTGCTTGTGTTTGTGTATGTGTGGGTTCCCTGTGCATGTGTATGTGTATGTGTGGGTTCCCTGTGCATGTGCATGTGTATGTGTATGGGTGGGTTCCCTGTGTATGTGTATGTGTATGGGTGGGTTCCCTGTGCATGTGTATGTGTATGGGTGGGTTCCCTGTGCATGGTTGTGTACGTGTATGGGTGGGTTCCCTGTGCATGTGTATGTGTATGTGTATGGGTGGGTTCCCTGTGCATGTGTATGTGTATGAGTGGGTTCCCTGTGCATGTGTATGTGTATGTGTGGGTTCCCTGTGCATGTGTGTGTATGTGTATGTGTATGGGTGGGTTCCCTGTGCATGTGTATGTGTATGGGTGGGTTCCCTGTGCATGTGTATGTGTATGGGTATGTGTATGGGCTTGGGTGTGTGTCACCTGCATGTGCATGGGTATGTGCATGGGTGGGTTTCATGTGCATGTGTATGGGCATGGGTGGTTTTCATCTGCACGTGCATCTGTATGTGTATGCGCATGTGTATGTGAATGGGCATATGTGGGTTTCATGTTTATGTGTATGAGCATGGGTGTTTTTCATGGTCATGTGCATATGCATGTGTATGTGTATGGGTATGTGTGGATTTCATGTACACGTGTATGTGCATGTGCGTATTTTTTTAATGTCATGTGTATGTGTATGTGTGGGTTTTATGTTTATGTGCATGTGCATGTGTATGGGTATGTGTATATGCATGGACATGTGTATGTGCATGTGCGTGGATAGGTTTCATGTGCATGGGTTGGTTTCCTAGGGTTAGGATTTGTAGAGCTTAGGTTTTATGTTTTAAACCTAAGCCCTAAAACCCTGAATCCTACAAACCATAAAAACCTAGTACATGAGATAACCATCATCACGCCACCAACAGCATCTTTCCAGCACCTTATCAGCTACCACACCACCACACCACCACACCACCAAACCACCAAACCACCAAACCACCAAACCACCAAACCACCAAACCACCACATCCACCACATCATCACAGCCAACACAGCCACTAACACCTTCGAATCTCATCATCACACCACCACAACACTGCACCACCACATCCACCACACCACCACACCACCACACCACCAAACCACCAAACCACCACATCCACCACATCATCACAGCCAACACAGCCACTAACACCTTAGAATCACATCATCACACCACCACAACACTGCACCACCACATCCACCACACCACCACACCACCACAGCACCAAACCACCACATCCACCACATCATCACAGCCACCACAGCCACTAACACCTTAGAATCACATCATCACACCACCACAACACTGCACCACCACACCACACCACCACCACAGCCACCACAGCACCACAGCCACCAACACCACCACCACACCACCACACCACCACAGCCACTAACACCTGACCACCACCACTGCAAGAGCGCACTTATGCCCACTATGTTTATGCAGCGCTGAGTTACTTCTTGCATGCCTATTTAAGATCACCATCACCATCACCACACCACTACACCACCACAGCCACCAACACCACCACTACACCACCACAGCCACTAACACCTTACCACTACCACTGCTAGAGCGCACTTATGCCCACTATGTTTATGCAGCGCTGAGTTACTTCTTGCATGCCTATTTAAGATCACCATCACCATCACCACACCACTACACCACCACAGCCACCAGCACCACCACCACACCACCACAGCCACTAACACCTTACCACTACCACTGCAAGAGCGCACTTATGCCCACTATGCTTATGCAGCGCTGAGTTACTTCTTGCATGCCTATTTAAGATCACCATCACCATCACCATCACCATCACCATCACCATCACCACACCACTACACCATCACAGCCACCAACACCACCACCACACCACCACAGCCACTAACACCTTACCACTACCACTGCAAGAGCGCACTTATGCCCACTATGCTTATGCAGCGCTGAGTTACTTCTTGCATGCCTATTTAAGATCACCATCACCATCACCACACCACTACACCACCACAGCCACCAACACCACCACTACACCACCACAGCCACTAACACCTTACCACTACCACTGCTAGAGCGCACTTATGCCCACTATGTTTATGCAGCGCTGAGTTACTTCTTGCATGCCTATTTAAGATCACCATCACCATCACCACACCACTACACCACCACAGCCACCAACACCACCACCACACCACCACAGCCACTAACACCTTACCACTACCACTGCAAGAGCGCACTTATGCCCACTATGCTTATGCAGCGCTGAGTTACTTCTTGCATGCCTATTTAAGATCGCCATCACCATCACCACACCACTACACCACTACAGCCACCACATCCACCGCACCACCACACCACCACATCCACCACACCACCACACCACCACACCACCACACCACCACATCCACCATACCACCACACAACCCCACAACCACACAGCCACACAACCACATCCACCACATCAACCACACCACCACAGCCACCACACCACTACACCACCACAGCCACCACACCACCACACCACCACAGCCACCACATCCACCACACCACCACAGCCACCACACCACCACAATACCACACCACCACAGCCGCCAACACGCACCACCATGCCTGCAGGAGAGCACTGGGCACGACCTTACGCTCGCCATGCTTATTCAACGCTGAGTCACTTCTGCACCAGCGCCCTGTTTGGTATTATCACAGCCTTTGCCCTCAAGGTTGGTTGGTTAGTTGGTTGGTTGGTTGGTTGGTTGGTTGGTTCGTTGGCTAGTTGGTTTGTCGGTTCGTCGCAATGCTGAGCCACTTCTGCACCAGCGCCCTGTTTGGTATTATCACAGCCTTTGCTCTCAAGGTTGGTTGGTTAGTTGGTTGGTTGGTTGGTTGGTTGGTTGGTTGGTTGGTTCGTTGGCTAGTTGGTTTGTCGGTTCGTCGCAATGCTGAGTCACTTCTGCACCAGCGCCCTGTTTGGTATCATCACAGCCTTTGCTCTCAAGGTTGGTTGGTTAGTTGGTTGGTTGGTTGGTTGGTTGGTTGGTTTGTCGGTTCGTCGCAATGCTGAGTCACTTCTGCACCAGCGCCCTGTTTGGTATTATCACAGCCTTTGCCCTCAAGGTTGGTTGGTTAGTTGGTTGGTTGGTTGGTTGGTTGGTTGGCTAGTTGGTTTGTCGGTTCGTCGCAATGCTGAGCCACTTCTGCACCAGCGCCCTGTTTGGTATTATCACAGCCTTTGCCCTCAAGGTTGGTTGGTTAGTTGGTTGGTTGGTTGGTTGGTTGGTCGGTTGGTTGGTTCGTTGGCTAGTTGGTTTGTCGGTTCGTCGCAATGCTGAGTCACTTCTGCACCAGCACCCTGTTTGGTATTATCACAGCCTTTGCTCTCAAGGTTGGTTGGTTGGTTAGTTGGTTAATTGGTTTATCGCAACGCTGAGTCACTTCTGCACCAGCGCCCCGTTTGGTTTTATCACAACCTTTGCTCTCAAGGTTGGTTGGTTGGTTGGTTGGCTAGTTGGTTTGTCGGTTCGTCGCAATGCTGAGCCACTTCTGCACCAGCGCCCTGTTTGGTATTATCACAGCCTTTGCCCTCAAGGTTGGTTGGTTAGTTGGTTGGTTGGTTGGTTGGTTGGTTGGTTGGTTGGTTGGTTGGTTGGTTCGTTGGCTAGTTGGTTTGTCGGTTCGTCGCAATGCTGAGCCACTTCTGCACCAGTGCCCTGTTTGGTATTATCACAGCCTTTGCCCTCAAGGTTGGTTGGTTGGTTAGTTGGTTGGTTGGTTGGTTGGTTGGTTGGCTAGTTGGTTTGTCGGTTCGTCGCAATGCTAAGCCACTTCTGCACCAGCGCCCTGTTTGGTATTATCACAGCCTTTGCCCTCAAGGTTGGTTGGTTAGTTGGTTGGTTGGTTGGTTGGTTGGTTGGCTAGTTGGTTTGTCGGTTCGTCGCAATGCTGAGCCACTTCTGCACCAGCGCCCTGTTTGGTATTATCACAGCCTTTGCCCTCAAGGTTGGTTGGTTAGTTGGTTGGTTGGTTGGTTGGTTGGTTGGTTGGCTAGTTGGTTTGTCGGTTCGTCGCAATGCTGAGTCACTTCTGCACCAGCACCCTGTTTGGTATTATCACAGCCTTTGCTCTCAAGGTTGGTTGGTTGGTTAGTTGGTTAATTGGTTTATCGCAACGCTGAGTCACTTCTGCACCAGCGCCCTGTTTGGTTTTATCACAACCTTTGCTCTCAAGGTTGGTTGGTTGGTTGGTTGGTTGGTTGGTTGGCTAGTTGGTTTGTCGGTTCGTCGCAATGCTGAGCCACTTCTGCACCAGCGCCCTGTTTGGTATTATCACAGCCTTTGCCCTCAAGGTTGGTTGGTTGATTAGTTGGTTGGTTGATTGGTTGGTTAGTTGGTTTGTCGCAACGCTGAGTCACCTCCGCACCAGCGCCCTGTTTGGTATTAGCACAGCCTATGCTCTCAAGGTTGGTTGGTTGGTTGGTTGGTTGGTTGGTTAGTTAGTAGGTTAGTTGGTTTGTGGCAACGCTGAGTCACCTCTGCACCAGCGCCCTAATTGGTATTAGCACAGCCTTTGCTCTTAAGGTTGGTTGGTTGGTTGATTAGTTGGTTAGTTGGTTTGTCGCAACGCTGCGTCACCTCTGCACCAGCGTCCTGTTTGGTATTGTCACAGCCTATGCTCTCAAGGTTGGTTGGTAAGTTGGTTGATTTGCTTTGTCTCATCACAGCCATTGATCTCTAGGATGGTTGGTTGGCCTCTTAGTAGGTTTGTTTGTTAGTTGGTTGATTTGCTTTGTCTCATCACAGCCATTGATCTCTAGGATGGTTGGTTGGCATCTTAGTAGGTTTGTTTGTTAGTTGGTTGATTTGCTTTGTCTCATCACAGCCATTGATCTCTAGGATGGTTGGTTGGCATCTTAGTAGGTTTGTTTGTTAGTTGGTTGATTTGCTAAAAAAGTTGAAGCCTGACACGTCAGCCAACGGTCGCATAACTAACTCGCTTCGGTCAGCTCCATCGTTGCCATCTTTCGTTCCGTTGACAACACACACCGCCAATTTTCCGCGTCGCTTGAGACGCTGCATAGGACTTGTCTTTGTCTCATCTCAGCCTTTGCTCTCAAGGTTGGTTTGTTGGTTGGTTTATTTTCTTTGTCACAATCACAGCCTTCTTGGAAGAGGCCTAAAACCAAAGCTAAAAAAGCCACTTTCAGATTTGAAAAAAACAAGACTGCTTCAAATGTGTGGGGGTCTTGGGCACCAGGGTACTTTATTTTGTCATTTTGGGTTGCGCTTTTGACACAACTGCCTCCTTTTGGGTTGCGCTTTTGCCTGAACCGAAAACGTAAATCTGCGCCCAGCGCCCAGAGGGGGTTCAAAAAAATTGCGTCAATCATGTCAATCAGGCTTCTAACCCTTGCACGCAAAAGCGCAATAGCGCGTGTTCTGTAGTACCCTGTTTGACACCCTCCTGCACCTCCACAGTACCCTTCTCACCCACATTGCCCCCTTGCAACCCAAATACAAGGTTGCCATAGGCCCCCCATTGCATTGGAGCGGCTGTCATATTAGCTGTCACTTCAAAAATGTGTGTGGGGTCTTGGGCACCCTTTCCTGCACCTCCACAGTACCCTTCTTACCCACATTGCAACCTTACAAGCCAAACAAAAGGTTGCCCTAGACATGGGGGGTGCATTGGAGTGGCTGTCATTTTAGCAGTCATTTTAGCAGTCATTACAGCTTTTATTTTACATGTGTGTGGGGGTCTTAAGCACCCTTTTCTGCACCTACACAGTAGCCTTCTCACACACATTGCACCTGTACAAGCCAAATACAAGGTTGCCACAGACCTGCCACAGACCCCCCTCACTTTAAATGTGTGATGGGGGGTCATTGGCACCCTTTCCTGCTCCTCCACAGTACCCTTCTCACCCACATTGCACCCTTGCAAGCCAAATACAAGGTTGCCATAGACCCCCCATTGCATTAGAGTGGCTGTCGTATTAGCTGTCTCTTCAAAAGTGTGTGTGGAACTTAAGCACCCTTTCCTGCTCCTCCACAGTACCCTTCTCACCCAGATTGCACCCTTACAAACGAAACATAAGGTTGCCATAGACCCCCCATTGCATTGGAGCGGCTGTCATATTAGCTGTCACTTCAAAAGCGTGTGTGGGGTTTTTGGCACCCTTTCCTGCTCCTCCACAGTACCCTTCTCACCCACATTGCCCCCTTACAAGCCAAACAAAAGGTTGCCATAGACCCCCCATTGCATTAGAGTGGCTGTCGTATTAGCTGTCTCTTCAAAAGTGTGTGTGGAACTTAAGCACCCTTTCCTGCTCCTCCACAGTACCCTTCTCACCCAGATTGCACCCTTACAAACGAAACATAAGGTTGCCGTAGACCCCCCATTGCATTGGAGCGGCTGCCATATTAGCTGTCACTTTAAATGTGTGGTGGGGGGTCATCGGCGCCCTTTCCTGCAACTCCACAGTACCCTTCTCACCCACATTGCCCCCTTACAAGCCAATAAAAAGGTGCCATAGACCCCCCATTGCATTAGAGTGGCTGTCATATTAGCTGTCACTTCAAAAGCGTGTGTGGGGTTTTTGGCACCCTTTCCTGCTCCAACACAGTACCCTTCTCACCAACATTGCACCTGTACAAGCAAAATAAAAGAGTGCTACCGACCTGCCACAGACCCGCCCAAATTTGCATTGATAGCTAATATGACAGACACTCCAATGCAGCTGAACCCAGTGGCTGGCTGATGGATCTGACTGGAAGCTGCCATGAGTAGCCCCAATAAGAAATATTGCTGGCGACCCAGTGGCTGGCTGATGGAGCTGACTGGAAGCTGCCATGAGTAGCCCCCAAAAGAAGCTATAATAATAGTAGCCTCTAGCAAACTCAATTAGTCCATTCTTGCAAATGATTGGAAGAACTTTTGCAATTCAAATTCAAATTCAAACTCCATTCTTCCATTCGTGCAGACAGTCGGAAGGACTGTTGGGATTCAAAATTCAAATTCAAATTCAAATCTTCCATTCTTGCAGACCACTGGAAGGAATGTGGCAATTCGAATTCAAAACCAAATTCGATTATTCCATTCTTGTCAAAAATCGGAAGGACTGTTGCGATTCTAATTCTAATTCAAATTCTAATTCAAATTCAAATTATTGCAGACAATTGGAAGAATTGTTGCGATGGCTCTCTTGTTACTCTTCATCGGCTTTGTGGTAAGTCTAGTGTTCGTAAATAAATAAATAAATAAATAAATACACAAATAAATAGATGCATAAATAAATTGTTGCAATGGCTCTCTTGTTACTCTTCATCGGCTTTGTGGCAAGTCCAGTGTACGCGAATAAATAAATAAATACACAAATAAATAAAGACATAAATACGAGGGGGGGGGCAAGGAAAAATATTTCGTACCGCACGTTCGATATGGATAGAGAACCGCGAGCAATAGCTTTTATAATAAATTATAATAAATAGAAAATTATATTATTATTATTTAAAAATTATAAAATAAAAATCATGTCGATACACCCACGGGCGGCCGAGATACGAGGGGTGTGTGTGTGTGGGTGGGGGGGGGGGTCCGACCGTTTTCCCAATTTTATTTGTACCTCGTGTTACTCTTCATCAGCTTTGTGGTAAGTCTAGTGTACGTAAATAAATAGATAAATACACAAACAAATAAATAAATACATAAATAAATAAATATATACTTAAATAAATAGGGTAAATACGAGAGGGGGGGGGGGGGGGGGGGGGGAGGGGGGGCTGAAATAAAAATCTCCAACCCCATGCCCTTTTTTCCTACTGAGGGCTAAGTTTACCACCCACCCACCCACCCCACAGCTCCGAAACCCACTTGGAGGCCATTATCTCCTCCCACAATAATAATAAGGAGGTCGAAGTAGGGTGCATTTTGTATAGCTTGAAAATGCCTATCTACTGGTGCTGCTCCCATAACCATGCACCCTATGTGGAGCAAGAAAAAGTAAATCAGACAATACAATCAGCGTTTGTGGGCACATGGACGAAGTGCCATCATCACCATCAATGTTACATGAGAGGTAGGGCCTGGGGGATAGAACTCTCCTGATACTCCTCCTGTTCACCCTGATACCCCCCCCTTTTTTTTTAGTTGTGAAAGGACTTTCACCCCAGGAGGTGGGTCTCCCGACACAAACCAGCGACACAGAGGATTCAGTTCGAATGGTGGCGCCACTCCTACAATATGCAAAGTAGGCGCACTTAGGGTTGGAGAGAGATACCAACCCACGACCAAACGAACCCCTGTAACTCTCCTGTATTTCCCTACTATTCTGCTGACCATTACCCTCCAGATTGTTCGTTGGTAATCCCCCCGAGTGCCCGCATGCCGTACTGACTATATAGCCCAGTGAACAACTTCAGCCATCAAGTAGACTACGATGGAAATTCAATTGGTAGTTGAATGGTGTACTGATTAAAGTACAGTAAAATATGAGTGATAAGAGTAATGGTAACTTCCACGATAGTCTACGTACATCAGTTAAGTATTGGCAAACATCTCGAAGTACCATCACTAAAGTTATATAACAGTTATAGAAATTCAGGGGATGAACTGGACAAAACGTTTCCGCGAGAACTCGTACTTCGTACTTCGTACTTGAAATCAAGAATTTTGGCCTGGAAATCCGAGAATTCTCAACAATTTCTCGGCAATTCTTGACTAAGTACGAAATGTTTGTTGAGATCATCCCCTGAATTGCTTTAAGTATTGGCAAACATCTCGAAGTACCATCACTAAAATGTACGAATTGCAATAGATCCGACGGTGCAAGGACTACCAAGTCATTAATTCATAAACATAACAAAAACCTGCAGTCAGAAGTTGAGCACTGGGCTCTATAGTGAGTTGCCTGTTCAACAATTCCCGTCCGCACTCGTCGTATTCAATGCTTAGGGGTCGCATTAGATGCAAAGGGGTCCATCGAATAACATGAAATGGTCCCAGATAGAAAGAAGAGATGGGAAGAAAGAAGAGCCTGCACCAGTAAGTTCGTTGCGGAATAAAGAAGAGCCTGCGCCAGTATGTTCGTTGCGGAATCTGTACGTCCTCGTTTTGTACTGCTGGGTTGGGGGTAGGGGGGTAGGCAGGGGGGAAGCCCTAGAAGCACCAATGGAAACTGGTCTTCGTAGAGGAACAACCCAGTTCCACTCCAATGTCATTCTGAGGGCTATGAGAAAACATCTTGAAAAGTACCTATTTTTTCTTAAATTCTAGTTTTTTCTCTCCACCCCCCAAACTTTGGAGGCCCATAACTTTCTACCTACAGTTCCAAACAAATAAATAAGACCAGATTCTTCATCCTCTCTCTGAACATTTAAGGCACAGGGTTCAGTTTCCCCCCCCCCCCCCCCCCCCCCCCTCGAGTAATAGATGAATAAATACAGAATTACATAAGTGCATTAAGGATAAGTTCATCTCTATTGAGGCCGAAGTCCTAGAACGCCTTAAGTTCAATAGCTATTGTATTGTCATACCATTCAAATCCGTACCTCATTGTCGTACCATACAAAGCCGTACCTCATTGTCGTACCATACAAAGCCGTACCGTACCTTATGAAAATCGTAACCATAACACAGCACGTCCCTTATTGTCGTGCCATACAAGCCCACCTTATATGTCGTACCATACACAGCCGTACTTATTGGTCCGCAAACCTAACAAAGCCGCACCTATGTCATACCATACCAGCGCCGTCATTACTGTCGTACCAAGACAAACCTTAACCTTATTGTTCGTATCAACACAGCCATTACCTTATTAATTTCGTACGAAACTGAAAGCCTGTCACCTTATTGTCGTACCATACAACGCCCGCAGGCCTTATTGTACGTACCATCACAGCCGTAAACCTTCTTGTCGTACCATACAAAGCCGCACCTTATTGGCGTACCTACCACATCCTACCTTATTGTCGTTCCCATACAAAGCCGTACCTTATTGTCGTGACATACCAAGCCGCACCTTATTGTCGTACATACAAAGCCGCCCTATTGTCTTACCATACAAATCCGCACCTTATTGTCATATACCCTACATCCCAGCCGTACCTTATTGTTGTACCCCACTAAAAAAAACGGAGCGTACCTTATTGTCCGACCAGCCAAAGCGACCTTTAGGTACCGTACCATCACAAGCCGCACCTTAATTGTCGTACCATACAAGCCGCACCTTATTGTCTTACCACTTCAAAGCCCGTACCTTATTGTCGTACCATACAAAAGCCCGACCTTATTGTGTCGTACCATACAAAGCCTCACCTTATTGTTGTACCAACAAAGACCGCACCTTATTGTCTTCACCATACAGAGCCGTACCTGATTGTCCCGGACCAGTCCAAAAGCCTTCCCTTAATTGTCGTCATACAAAGCCGCACCTTATTGTCCCGTACCCTACAAAGCCGCCATTATTGTCGTACCATCAATGCTTACCTTATTGTCGACCATACAAAGCCCGCACCCCTTATGTCGTACCAGACAGGCCGCACCTTATTGTTGTAACCATACCAACCGCAACCTTATTTTTCCGTCAGTACCCTACAAAGCACGTACCTTATTGTCGTACAATACACAGCCCATAGCCTTACTTGTCGTACCATACAAAGCCGTACCTTATTGTCGTACCACAGATAGCCGTACCTTATTGTCGTACCATACAAAGCCGTACCTGATTATCGTACCATACAAAGCCGTACCTTATTGTCGTACCATACAAAGCCGTACCTTATTGTCGTACCATACAAAGCAGTACCTTATTGATCGTAACCATACGGAGGAGCCGTTACCTTATTGTCGACCATACAAGCCGTTACCTTATGTCGTCCATACAAAGCCGTCCTTATTGTCGTACCCCAAGCCTTAACCTTATTGTCTACCACTACGGAGCCCGTACCTTATTGTCGTACATACAAACCGTACCGTATGTCGTACCATACCAGGCCGCACCTTATTGCGTACCCAAATACAACCTCACCTTATTGTGTAACCATACAAAGCCGCGACCTATATTTTCGGACAGACAACGCCGTACTTATTGTCGTACATACACAGACGGAACCTTTTGTAGTACCTACAAAGAAGCCGTACCTTATGTCTACCAAGATGAGCCGTACCTTATTGTCGTACCATACAAAGCCGTACTGATTATCGTAACCATACAAAAGCGTACCTTATTGTCCGTAACCCATACACAGCCGTCCCTATTGTCGTACATACAAAGCGTACCTTATTGTCGTACCATATACGAGCCGTACCTTATTGTCGTACCATACAAAGCCGTACCTTATTGTCGTACCATACAAAGCCGCACCTTATTGTCGTACCCTACCAAAGCCGTACCTTATTGTCGTACCATACGGAGCCTAAGCCTTAATTGTACCGTACCAGCAAAGCCGTACCTTATTTTCGACCACCAAAGCCGTACCTTATTGTCGTACCATACAAGCCGTACCTTATTGTCATACCATACAAAGCAGTACCTTATTGTCGTATCATTCAAAGCCGTACCTATTGTCGTAACCATCTAAGCGTCCCTTATATGTCTACCATACAAATCGTACCTTAAGGGTCGTATCATTGCAAGGAGCCGTACCTTATTGTCGTACCATACAAAGCCGTACCTTATTGTCGTACCATACAAAGCCGTACCTTTATTGTCCGTACATCCGACGACCGATACTTATTGTCGACCTAACGGAGCCGTGCCGTTGTGTCCCGTAACCATACACAAAGGCCGTACCTTATTGTCGTACCATACAAAGCCGTACCTTATTGTCGTACCATACAGAGCCGTACCTTATTGTCGTACCATACAAAGCCGTACCTTATTGTCGTACCATACAAAGCCGTACCTTATTGTCGTACCATACAAAGCCGTACCTTATTTGTTCGCCATTCAAAGCCGTACCTTATTGTCGTACCATACAAAGCAGTACCTTATTGTCGTATCATTTAAGCCGTACCTTATTGTTGTACCGTACTTAGCCGTACCTTATTGTCGTACCATACAAAGCAGTACCTATTTCGTATCATTCAAAAGCCGTACCTTATTTTCTTACCGGGATACAAAGCCGTACTTATTGTCGTACCTACAAAGCCGTACTTATTGTCCCGTACCATACAGGAGCCTACCCCCCCTTTGTATTGTCGTACCATATCAAAGCCGTACCTTATTGTACGTACCATACAAACCGTACCCTTATTGTCCCGTACCATACACCGTACCTTATAATTGTCGGACCATTCAAAGCCGTACCTTATGGTCGTACCATGACAAAGCAGTACCTTATTGTTCGTTCCTAAGAACAAGAGAAAACACGTACCTTATTGTCCTGTACCGGTACTAGAACCGTAACCTTCTTGTCGTACCATACTAAGGCCTACCTTATTGTCGTAGAATCAAAAGCCGTACCTTATTGTCGTACCATACAAAGCCGTACCTTATTGTCGTACCATACAAAGCCGTACCTTATTGTCGTACCATACAAAGCCGTACCTTATTGTCGTACCATACAAAGCCGTACCTTATTGTCGTACCATACAAAGCCGTACCTTATTGTCGGAACCAGAACACTAAGCCGTACCTATTGTCGTACCATACACACCGTCCCCTTATTGTCGTACCATACAAAGCAAGTAACCTTAAAATTGTGTCCGTACCATACTAAGCCGTACCTTATTGTCCGTACCATACAAAGCGTACCTTAGTGTCGTACCATACAAAAGCCGTCCTTAAAATTGTCGTACCATTCCAAAGCCTACCTTATTGTCCGTAAACCATACAAAGCAATACACTTAGAATTGTCGTTCATTCAAAGCCGAAAGCCGACCTTATGTCCCGTACCATACAAAGCCGTACCTTATTGGTCGTACCAGTACTAAGACCCGTTACTTATTGTTCGTACATAAAAGCAGTACCTTATTTTCGTTCATTCAAAGCCGTACACTTATTGTCGTACCAGACGAAGCCTTACCTTATGGTCGTACCATACAAGCCGGTACCTTATGTCGTATAACATTCAAGTCGTACCTTATTGTCGTAATAGCAAGCCTTAACCTTAAGGTCCGTACCATACAAAGCCGTTACCTTTTGCGTACCTACGGAGCTGTCACCTTATGTCGTACCATACAAAGCCGTACCTTATTGTCGTACCATTCAACGGAGCCGTACCTTATTGTCGTACCATACAAAGCCGTACCTTATTGTCGTACCATACAAAGCCGTACCTTATTGTCGTCCATACAAAGCCGTACCTATCGTCGTAGAACCTTCAAGCCGCTTATAGCGTACCATACCAAAGCAGTACGCTTATTGTTCTTTCATTCAGCCGTACCTTATTGTTGTCGTAACCGTACTAAGCTTAACCTGTATTTGTCGTACCTACAAATATTACCTTAGTCGTATCATTCAAAGCCGTACCTTATTGTCGTACCATACTAAGCCGTACCTTATTGTCGTACCATACAAAGCCGTACCTTATTGTCGTATCATTCAAAGTCGTACCTTATTGTCGTACCATACAACCGACGCTTATTTGTCGTACCATAAAAATCCTACCTTATTGTCGTACCAGACGAGCCGTACTGATTGTCGCACCATACAACGCCGTACCTTATTGTCGTACCATACAAAGCCGTACCTTATTGTCGTACCATACTAAGCCGTACCTTATTGTCGTACCATACAAAGCCGTACCTTATTGTCGTACCATACAAAGCCGTACCTTATTGTCGTACCATTCAAAGCCGTACCTTATTGTCGTACCATACAAAGCAGTACCTTATTGTCGTATCATTCAAAGCCGTACCTTATTGTCGTACCATACAAAGCCGTACCTTATTGTCGTACCGTACTAAGCCGTACCTTATTGTCGGACCCACAAAGCAGTAACCTATTTCCGTAATCACAATTCCAGCCGTACCTTATTGTCGTACCATACTAAGCCGTACCTTATTGTCGTACCATACAAAGCCGTACCTTATTGTCGTATCATCAAGAGTCGTACCTTATTTTCGTACCATCAAGGCCGTACCTTTATTGTCGACCATCAAAGCCGTCCTTTATTGTCGTACACATCCGGAGCCGTCACCTTATTGTCTACGCATACAAGCCGTACCTTATTGTCGTACCATACAAATCCGATACCTTTTGTCGTGTACCCTACTAGCCGATACCTTATTGTCGATCCATACAAAGCCGTACCTTATGTCGTACGCATACAAAGCCGTACCAATATTGTCTTACATTCAAGCCTGTACCTTATTACTGTCCTACATACAAAGCAGTACCTTATTGTCGTATCATTCAAAGCCGTACCTTATTGTCGTACCGTACTAAGCCGTACCTTATTGTCGTACCATACAAAAGCCTGACTTATTGTCGTAACCCATCATTACAAGCCGTAACCTTATTGTCGTACCATACTTAAGCCGTACCTATTGTCGTACCATACAGCCTACCTTATTGTCGTATCCATTTCACAGCCGTACCTATTGTCGTACCATACAAAAAGCCGTACCTTATGGTCCTACCATACAAAGCCTTACCTTGTCGTATACCATACGGAGCCGTACCTTATTGTCGTACCATACAAAGCCGTACCTTATGTCGCGTCCCATACACAGCCGTACCTTTTTTCATATCCATATCAAAGCAAGTACTTATTTGTCGTACATTCCAAGCCTACCTTATTGTCCGTACTAGTATAAGCCGTACCTTATTGTCGTACCATACAAAGCCGTACCTTATTGTCGTATCATTCAAAGCCGTACCTTATTGTCGTACCATACTAAGCCGTACCTTATTGTCGTACCATACAAAGCCGTACCTTATTGTCGTATCATTCAAAGCCGTACCTTATTGTCGTACCATACAAAGCCGTACCTTATTGTCGTACCATACAAAGCCGTACCTTATTGTCGTACCATACGGAGCCGTACCTTATTGTCGTACCATACAAAGCCGTACCTTATTGTCGTACCATACAAAGCCGTACCTTATTGTCGTACCATACTAAGCCGTACCTTATTGTCGTACCATACGGAGCCGTACCTTATTGTCGTACCATACAAAGCAGTACCTTATTGTCGTACCATACAAAGCCGTACCTTATTGTCGTACCATACGGAGCCGTACCTTATTGTCGTACCATTCAAAGCCGTACCTTATTGTCGTACCATACAAAGCAGTACCTCATTGTCGTATCATTCAAAGCCGTACCTTATTGTCGTACCGTCTAAGACCGTACCTCTTGTCGGTACATACAAAGCAGTAACCTTATTGTCTTATGCATTCAAAATAAGCCGTACCTTATTGTCCTACCATACTAAGAGCGTATCCATTATTGTCCCGTTACCATACAAGCCGTACCTTATTGTCGTGTATCTTCAAAGCCGTACGCCTATTGTCGTACATACAAGCCGTACCTAGTGTCGTACATACACAGCCGTCAACATTATATATTTGTACCAACGGAGCCGGTACCTATTTATTGTACGTCGACCATACAAAAGCCGTACCTTATTGTCGTACCATACAAAGCCGGACCTTATTGTCGTACCATACAAAGCCGTACCTTATTGTCGTACCATACGACCCCCCGTACCTTTTTGTCGTACCATACAAAGCCGTAACCTTATTGGGGTCGTACCATACAAAGCCGTAACCTAATTTCCGTACCCTACAAACCCGTGCCTTATTGTGTACCATACAAAGACCGTCCTATATTGTCGTATCATTCAAAGCCGTACCTTTTGTTCGTACCATACCAAGCCGTACCTTCTTGTTTCGTATCATCAAAAGCACTTGCTTATTGTAGTACCAAACAAAGCCGTACCTTACATTGTTGTATCATTCCAAGCCGTAACCTTATTGTCGTCCATACCAAGCACGTACCTCTTGTCGTCCATACAAAAGCCGGACCTTAGTGGTCCATCCTTCAAAGCCGACCTATTGTCGTAGCCATACAAGATCCGTACCTTAGTGTCGTACCATACACATCTGTAACCTTATTGTTGTACCATACAAAGCTGTACCTTATTGTTGTACCATTCAAAGCTGTACCTTATTGTTGTACCATACAAAGCTGTACATTATTTTGTCCGTACAACAGCACCGTACCTTATGGTTTGTACCACACAAATCCTAACTTAATTTGTCGTACCATACAAAATCCTCCTATTGTTCGTACCATACAAAGCCGTACCTTATTGTCGTACCATACAAAGCCGTACCTTATTGTCGACCAACAAGCCCGTACTTATTGTCGACCATGCAAAGCCGTACCTTAATTGTCCAGTACCAATCAAGCAGTACCTTATTGTTGTACCTAAAATATAATACTGGTAGCTATTGTATTGTCGTTCATGACCCCAACTGCTCAGAACCTAATTCTGAGTATATCATATTGGTCACAAATGCGTCAGCTGGGTGCGCAGCTAATTTCTGTTCGCATTCGCATCTGTCTGTGAGCAGCCCTGCTCAGGAGGCCAGAGACAGTATACAAGCTGTACGAAAAAGCTTGAATCGACTTCAACGAGATTGAGGTACGAGATCGTGCGAGCTACCGCGAATGTAGTTTCCGCGGGATGAAAGGCTTATCAAACCCCTACGACTAGGTTTGAGGCCGCGCTTCAGCTTTGGCCTTGGAATTTACTGGAAAAGCTGTACAGCTCAAAAATAACCTCCCATTTCCCCTACCCCACCTCCCAATTTGAGAATTCACCCCCTTTACCAATTCCAAATCTAACTTCAGATGTGGATATTTAAATAAAAGCCGAAAACAAGATCGTTTTTTCATTTGAAATTTGAAATTTGAAATTTGAAAATCCAGTTTTTGTTTATAGTATTATACATGCTATAAATCATAAATTGGAACTCATAATGCTGCAACTGAGCCTGCGCAACTCTACGTACATGACTAAGGGCATCTACCAAATAAAAGTAAATTATCAGTGATTTTTGGCCCCGTGTACTGGCGTACTGCCTGTACAGCAATTTTCAGGGTTCTGAACTCGTGCTTTTTGACTGTCACCGTGGCTGGCTACCATGCCCTAACCTGATTCAGTCCGGTATGCCAGCTGGCTGCGCATAGGGGGACAGGTGGGTTTTCACATTGGCTGCCTCGCACGATAAGCCTTTAAACATGCAGCATCAGCGTCCGAATTCTAGAACACGTTGTCACGCGTTGGGTCAACAGATGCTCTCGGGTCACGCGTTGGGTCAACAGATGCTCTCGGGTCACGCGTTGGGTCAACAGATGCTCTCAGGTCAGAAGTTTTGACCACCGAACATGTTATGTATGATTCTCGTGAAATTTTGACCATCATACACACAAACACTGCAGGTGCTTCAGTACTTTCACAAGCAAACACACACACACTTGTACACACACACACATACACACACACACACACACACAAACACACACACACACACACAACATACACACACACACATACACACACACACACACACACACACACATACACACACACACACACACACACACACACACACACACACAAATACTGCAGGTGCTCCAGTACTATGGATTTGTCAATGTCAGCATCAACAGCCTGGGGGCTACTGCTCTGAGAGCAATGACAGCAACGCCAGCAGATGAGGGTGATCGGTAAGTTTTGGGCGGAGCCCCCCCCCTTCTGAGCGTGTGACAATTCTGGCAGCGTTGACCTTCCAAACTGTTCTACGTTCGACGGGTGATCGGTAAGTTTTGGGCGGAGCCCCCCCCCTTCTGAGCGTGTGACAATTCTGGCTGCGTTGCCCTTCCAAACTGTTCTACGTTCGACGGGTGATCGGTAAGTTTTGGGCGGAGCCCCCCCCCTTCTGAGCGTGTGACAATTCTGGCAGCGTTGACCTTCCAAACTGTTCTACGTTCGACGGGTGATCGGTAAGTTTTGGGCGGAGCCCCCCCCCTTCTGAGCGTGTGACAATTCTGGCAGCGTTGACCTTCCAAACCTGTTCTACGTTCGACGGGTGATCGGTAAGTTTTGGGCGGAGCCCCCCCCCTTCTGAGCGTGTGACAATTCTGGCAGCGTTGACCTTCCAAGCTGTTCTACGTTCGACGGGTGATCGGTAAGTTTTGGGCGGAGCCCCCCCCCCTTCTGAGTGTGTGACAATTCTGGCAGCGTTGACCTTCCAAGCTGTTCTACGTTCCCTTGACATTGGAAATTTCGACCTTCAATATTTGTAGGGGTGTCAATATCGTAATCGTACGATGTTTCTTTATTAATTAAATTAATTATTTAATTGGAAATTTCGACCTTCAATATTTGACCTTCAATATTTCGACCTTCAATATTTGTAGGGGTGTCAATATCGTACGATATTTTCAATTAAATAATTAATTAAGATATATCGTCCGATTACGATATCGTACACTTTCTTTTGAAAATCGGTATGAGATCAAGGGGATATTACAGGTAATAGACTTTACATGTTCATACAGAAAAAAGCAAGTCAAATGAACCAATCCTGAAGAAGATAGAAGAGTACAATAACATCGTGTGATGTTATCATACAATATATCATAAAATGTCGTACGATATATGGCGATATACTGAATTCTCAGGCCCAGAGTCCCAGACCCAGTGCAAGGAATTCTCAGGCCCAGAGTCCCAGACCCAGTGCAAGGAAATCTCAGGCTGGGGTACTTCTGACGAGAATTGAACCACCAATCTCCGAATTGTAAGAGTAAAAAGACGCTACAGAAAGCTGTGCTTGCCTATAAGGGTTTTCCCCCCCACTATATATAGCGATCGCTAGTTTTGAACCCGTGTTGGCGAAATTATCTCTAAAAAAATGAAAACATACCATTTTTTGTTTGCCTTAAATTACCCTAAAAACTATAAAAACACTTAAACGCTGTTCCTTGAGGTGGCCTAAGGTTAATCCATAAAGCTAGAAAAAAACATTTTCAGATTTGAAATGAATATTAGTGCCCTCCAAGGGGTTCCTTTTTGGCAGACCCCCCTCTTCTGGGGGGCGGGAGCCCCCAGGGTCACCCTGTTGTACGTTTGTTTGTTTGTTTGTTTGTTTGTTTGTTTGTTTGTTTGTGCGACCAATGTGCGACCGAGACGAAACCTGACACGTCAGTAAACTGTCTTGTAACTAACTGGCTTCGGTCCGCTCGATTCCGTTGCCGACACTCTCCGTCAATTTTCCGCGTCGCTTGCGACGCTGCCTAGGACTTGCCGTGAATTGCGATGCTCATATATTTCTCCTGTGAATTTAGACTGGTACACATACGTCTAGGTTGCCTAGACTAGGGTACAAGCAAGAAAGCAAGAAAGCAAGATAGCGAGATAGCAAGTAAGAAAGCAAGATAGCAAGAAAGCAATATAGAGAACATAAGGTCTGCATATGGTATTGCTCAGAAATCACAGGGTACAAGCAAGAAAGCAAGAAAGGAATATAAGGTATACTTTCCACAGATGGTATTGCTCAAAAGACATTTTCAAATCCATCATCAGAAATTCAATTGTAATGTATCCATCATCAGAAATTGTATCCATCATCAGAAATTATATTGTATGGTTCCGTCTTCAACTCTCCCTCCCTCCCTCCCTCCCTCCCTCCCTCCCTCCCTCCCTCCCTTTTTCCTCCCTCCTCCCTCCCTCCCTCCCTCCCTCCCTCCCTCCCTCCCTCCTTCCCTCCCTCTCCCTCTCCCTCTCCCTCTCCCTCTCCCTCTCCCTCTCCCCCTCCCTCTCCCTCTCCCTCTCCCTCCCTCCCTCCTTCCCCCCTTCCCTCCCACCCTCTCCCTCTCCATCCCTCCTTCCCCCCCTGCAGTCCCTTGACGGTGAAGAAGATGGGCATTGCTTGCTCGCGTGCAATCGCATGGACACTTTCATGGGTGAGTTTTCAAATATTTTAAATTGAATATTTTAATAACTTTAATTATTTATATTTAAATATTAATTACATAAACTAATTTAATCACTTTAATTATTTGTATTTAAATGTTATTTTGAATCACACAATTATTTTTAATTCAATATTTTAATCGCAAGATGGGCATTGCCTGCTCGCGTGCAATTGCATGGGCACTCTCATGGGTGAGTTACCATATCATTCTACCATATAGGATAGGATAGGACACTAAATTATATTATATTATACTCTGTATTTATATTATTGCATGGACACTCTCATGGGTAAGTTTCCACAAACGACCATACCATATTATATTGTGTTATATTAAACAGGGGGGGGGGCGAACAAAAGTGATAGACCCCATCACAAAAAAGTGCTGAGGCACCCTTCTGCAGCCCCCCCCCCCCTGGCTCCGGAACCCACTGTACAGCCACTATCTCAGCCACTACTTAGTGTTATGGTGTCTAATTAGACTCATTTTACAGGGTTTACAAAGGCCTATCCATTGAGGTAGGTCTCGAGACCATTGGGAATGTTTGAAGCATAGAAAATCATCATCACCAATGTTACATTGTTTGGTGGGACCTGGGGTCAGGTCCGCCGCCGCACCATCAGCTGCCGTAGCGATCAAAGGCTGAAAAATCCAGGTAATCAAATGCCTTGGTGTGCTGCTGAATCTCGACTTCTGCTCGACTGCAGCCAAGCACGCAAGAGAATTCTGATGGCGCTCTAAGTTTCCATGGTCGCCGAAAAGCAATTGTTTACCGCACTTGTCGCAGGTAGTGCCCTTGGATTGTGGGTCCATTGAATAGCATCAAATAGCACTAGGCACTAGAGCGAAAAATATGCACAGTGAAGGGAAGGCAAAAAGAAGAATCAGTGAACTACCATGAGGTCTCGATCTTTACGTCGTTGTACACGTGTTGGTTAGGGCGTTGTGTGTGTGTGAGAGAGAGAGAGAGAGAGAGAGAGAGAGAGACCCTAGACCCCCCCCCTCTGCCCTGGGCATAATATGTGGTGGATCCCTACCCAAATAGCATAAATGGACTGGTATTTAGTAGAGGATCACTTGGGGGAACACCCTAGTTCCACTCCCATGTCATTCTGAGGGCTAAAAAAAAGTGCCTGAAAAGTACCTAATTTTTTGAAAATGTCAGATTTTTCCCTGACCCCCCCCCCCCCCTTCCGCGGCCCCAAACTTTGGAGGACCAGCACTTTTTTCTATTGGGCCAAATTAAGAAATAATACCAGATTCTTCATCCTCTCACTGATATCTACAAAGTTTGATGATGGGGTCATTTTGTTTGAAGTTGCCCCCCCTTGATATTATATTATATTATATTATATTATATTATATTATATTATGTTATATTATATTATATTATATTATATTATATTATATTATATTATATTATATTATATTATATTATATTATAAATTGTTTTATAAGAGATCATGTATAATACTTCATATTATATACAGGAGGAAGCAGAAACAACTGGAGTTAAGCCATACCCCCCCCCCCACCCCCACCTCCACCACCACACACACACACACACACACACACACACACGCACACACAAGGTCGCATCCTCCTCACAGTGCAGGGATTTTTTCAGTCGTTAAAGGTTTTTTACCCCAGGAGGTTGGTCTCCCTATACCAACCACCAACACCGATTCAGTTTGAATGACGTTGCCATCCCTACAAAAGAGTAGGCGCACCTAGGAGATACCGACCCTCGACCAAACGAACATTGCCTGGCCTATTATGTGTTGGTATATTCGTCTTGGGCTTCCTCTTTGGCTGGCGGATGCTTTATAAGAGATTCTGGATTGTTCTACGGGGGGCAAGTCCCTCCAGCCTATTAGGCTACCCCTGGACTGATACTTACGTATGCATCCTACCCCTGGACTGATACTGACGTATGCATCCTACCCCTGGACTGATACTGATGTATGCATCCTACCCCTGGACTGATACTTACGTATGCATCGGTGGTGATTCTTTTTACTGAGGTGGCCCTACGGTGACTATAGCTAGCTCCGGCTTACGCTATGGTGTCCTTAACTTCACGTCCTGTGAGTAACGGTATTACACGAATGTAACAATTTCAATTTCAATACGTATGCATCCTTTACACACTGCAGGGCCTGTTGTCCGTCGGTGGATTCGTCTTAGGCTTTCTCCTTGGCTGGCGGATACTGTAGAAGAGATTTAAGAATGTTCTAGGTGGGGCATGTCCCTTTATTTTAGCCTACTTGGTATGCTACCCCTAGACTGATAGCTACGTTCGCATCCTGCACATGCTGCATGGCCTTGCCGGGTTGTGGATTCGTCTCGGGCTTCCTTCTTGAACTTGAACTTGGTTGCATGGCTCGCTCCAGCCAGCAATTAGGCAGCTCGCCGTCGTCGGCAGTATTGTTTTTACGAGGAATCATAACTTGCCAGCTTTCTCCTTCGATGGAAGATACTGTAGAAGATCAGATTATTTCCAGTACCGTAGTTATAATTTAGCTCCAAACTACTGTTGAACTTGAACTTGGTTACATAGAACCAGCCAGCAATTTAGCTGCTCGCAGTCGGCAGTATAAAGCAAATGCCTGGAAAATGTGAACGCGACAATTTTTGTTCCTCCCATATGTCTGTGTGAATCGTTTTTATTTGTGTTGGCTTCTTCTTCTGAACGATTCAAATCCAATATCGGTACAAAAAACTTATCATTCCTATCAAAATACTTGATCCAATCCATTCCTACATTCATGGATAAACACTGAACAGACGAGAATTCGCTCGGCCTTCCACTTCTGGATTGCACACCAGAATCACTTTACTCAGAAATCAGAATCACTGGTCAGAATGCTCATCATAATCATTTTACTCTCAGTCTGGTTGCGTCTCAGGCAGCATAGCTGGGGGTCCTCCTGAAGCACTCTGGAATGGTCTCAGGGATATTTTTTTCAAATCAAAAAGAGGAAATCGTATTCCTTTTTATTTTATTCCTCCCTACCGTTATTTCCATCCCAAAACAGGATCTCTATTCCGATTGTGGTCAATTTGGGTCATTTTTAGTCAATTTCAGTAAAAAAAAAACTTTTTGTTTTTTAGGTTTCTTATTCCGGCAATTTTGGCCAAAACGGGGTGTCCGATTGGAATGTATTCCGGAAAAAATATCCCTGTAGGGTCTGCTAAGGATTAGCAGCTTTCAGAGGCCATGTCGAGGACCATAGTCTTAAGCATAGAAAATGAGGCTTCAGGCTATCCTAGAATCCTTTCTGGAACTTGAACTTGGTTACATAGCTTCATGTCACACGCGATCACGTGTAACACCACATATTACTTAGACACACACACAGCCAGCTCTGGCCAAGCCATACCAATTAATCACAGTGGGAACATCTACACATCATTACACACGCATCAAGCCGTGACATTCAGCCAGCAATTTGGCCCTTCTGGATAACAACTATCTCATATGGAGGTCAATGCGAGCATAGCCAAGCAGAGATACTTGAGATGGTTGCAGTTGACTTGTCTGAATCGCCTGTTCTGAAGGTTGTAGAAGACTGGCCTGAAATGGGGGAACATACAAGTAATGATAACACCTGCTGGATTCGAACGCCGTGCCTTCTGATTTTAGGGAAGTCTACCACTGAGCCAATCGTCGAAACGGGATATGGGGTATATAGATGGGCGTTGATTCAAGTAACCGCCATTTCAAGTGATGGAATGAGATGATGTAACGGTACACATCTGTAATTACCGGTATGTGGCTATGAGAGTCCGCTGCGTCCTGCACCACCCTGACAGAGACACTCTCGTCGGGCAGGTGACGAAGTGAGACGCAAGGGACGCAATGGGACGCATGGGGCGCAGTGAGACGCATCGTTAAGAAGTGAGACGCAACCGACATCCCGAACCTGCGTCTGCGACGCAACCAACATCCTGAACTTGCGTCCGGGACGCAACGGACCCTCCCCATGTTGCGTCCTGGGACGCAAGGACGCGCGTCCTGCACAACCCTGCATGGGAGTGGAACTAGGGTATTTCTATACTAAATACCAGTCCAAATATGCTATTGGGTGAGAGATCCACCACACATTATGCCCAGGGCAGATGGGGGGAGGAGGTGTGTGTGTGTGTGTGGGGGGGGGGGGGGGGGGCACCACATGCAGTCCGTGCACCCAGGCCAGCAACTCAGCGAGGACGACATCAATCAATTGTCTCTGAAGGTGGCTGAGTTTGAGGGGGTGGTTGCCAAAGAGATCAATGTCAGAGGGCGTGAGCAGTGCGTGCAAAGGGAGCGGGCTCAAGTGCGGCTTCAGGCATCCCTAGTAGACGCGCCGGCATTGTTTTGGAGAATGGTGGTCGATGACGTCACCAACTAAGACCACATGTTGTAAAGGACTACATTGTGCCCTTCAGCCATACATATGTATACACACTAGTGATTATTGAAGACCTGATCAATTAATGCCCGATTGAAGCTTGGATTGAAGACCTGGTGATTGAATACCTGGTTATGGAAGAGTATTGAAGGTGGGCACATTAGGGGCCAAGGGGCCCTGACCTTCAAGCCCAACCAAACAATGTAACATTGATGATGATGATTTTCTATGCTTCAAACATCCCCAATGGACTCGAGACCAACCTCAATGAATAGGCCTTTAAAAACCCTGTAATATGATCATAATTAGACACTATAACACTAAGTGGTGACTGAAATACTGGCTTTACCGTGGGTTCCGGAGCCGGGGGGGGGGGGGGGGTCTGCACTCTGCAGAAGGGTGCCTCATCACTTTTTTGGGATGATGTATTTCACTTTTTTTTGCCCCCCCCCCCCCCTTGGCTTTTTTGCACTAAAAAGCGCTGACCAATTTGACGTTTGTGCGCTTTAAGCGCTGACCCATTTTGCAAGAAGTAGTACCCTGTTCTCGACCCACTCTCTGCGAATCTGCAAGTAACTAACACAAGTAATCAACCATGTCCTACCTGCTGTTCACACTCCACCGATACCATCCCTCACATGATCGAGGAATGCCACTTCGCCCAACCACTCTGGAAAAGGGCATATGATCAATTTCTTCGTACTAGAAACCCAACGCTAGATTTACTCATTTCACCTTGCAACTTTAGATCCATGAACTCCTAAATAAAACTGACATAACACCCTCCATTGTTTTTTTGGGGTAGATCCCCGTTGGTCGCCCCCCCTAGGGAGGACAGACCTATGCGATACTTACGCGACTTGATCAAATTCTTCAAATCGTGCTGTTGATTCAGATCGTGCTGTTTTGGTAAAAATAAAGGTCAAATTAGCCGGTTAACTGACTACCCTGAAATCCACGCGTGTTCAATTCCTGTCGGGGCGTATTACCTCGGAGGGCACTTTTTCGCGTACGAATCTCAGGGTTGCGGACTGTGGACGCGGCGTTTTCATTTGTCGTTTCCCCCCTGTTCTGTGGGCTCAGTCTAGGGACCTGGAGCATGTCTACGATTTCCCCTTGGAAAAATCGCATCTCCATGCCTCTCGCAGCTCATTGCATCAGCGCATTGTGCTTGACAAGGAAATCTGCTGTTTCGCACTAGTTCCTGCAGGTTGCGCAGTACAACTGTAGTCTCGGGAGTTGCTACACCTGCCTCCATGGAACTTCGGGGAGTCAGTGAGCTATTAAGTTCATAAGTCTTACAGGCCACCCAGTTGAATAATAATGCCATGCCATGCTATATTAATTCTTGACCCCCCAAATATTAAACTGCTTGTGGCCTTGTGCATCTTTCACCAAGGAGGCTGCCATTGCTGCTTGTCGAACATTGCACCACCCCCTGGGCCGATCTACAGGGGACCCGCCAGGGCGCCCTATAATTGTTAAGAACCTTTGGCTTGCTCGTTGCTCTAAACTATATTCCAATAAAACATGCATTTTAATGATTCATGCTCCTGCTGTATACCGGTAGCTCAATGGCTCTCCTTATACCTGGTCATGTCCAGGGACACTACAGCCCCGACATGTTTGCCCCTTTTATTTTAGTAAACCCCCCATGGCCCCATCTGTAACAACGTGGATCAGTTACTAATAAGCCATTGCGACATTCGCCAAAGGAGTTCTATACATGTCAGACTATAGTACTGATTCCCTAGTTCATATACATATATAGAGTCATATACTGATTCCCTAGTTCATATACATATATAGTGTCCCATGTCATTCTGAGGGCTAGAAAAAAGTGCCTGAAAAGCGGGGACCTAATTGTTTGAAAATGTCAGATTTTCTCCCCCCCCCCCCCCCCCCCCCGCGGCCCCAAACTTTGGCGCGCTTAGGGCGTGTTTCCAGTGGGGTCAACAGTTGGCATTTGAGTGCCAGCGTGGCACGAGTGTTTCCAGTGGACGCAATTCGGCCCAACAGTTGAAATTTGCGATGCCAGCTCGGCTGCCACATTGACCATAAGCCCGAAATTGTCCGTCGGAATCGATGCGCCTACCCCCAAATCCCATCAGGCCTTCGAAGGCTCCGACGGCATTTCGGTCAACAGTTGGCATTTGCAACCAAAATACCAGACAAAGAGGGCTGAGCTGTCGTCGAGCTTCTACTCACAAGAGCAATACAATAGCAAGCAACTGCACCTGATCGCCGAGATCCGACTCCGAGTCCGAACATCGGCGAACATTTTGCGGCGCAATTTTGCGACTCATTGTAAGTGCGCCCCTTTTGGATCGATATTTCTTTCATCCTTCCTATCTGTCTTGCTTTGCTCATTTCCTCGTCCGCACTTGCTTTCGCAAGTATGGCTGACATCCCTCCCGGAAGGGAAGTTCCCCATCACATGGGGAACTAGAGCTACAAGTTGAGCAGCAGCAGAAGCGACAGAGGCAGGTACCTGCGGTCCAGGCTCGACCACCTGCTCCAACGCAGAGGAGGATACTTCGAGCAGGGAGGGTCAACGCAGGATGTACTTGCAGCGACCGAGGGGGGCAGCGCTGGACCCTCTGATGGACCAGAGCGCCAGTGATGGACAACATTGCTGACCTGCGCAATGACATTACACTGTTCGGCCAGCTCGGCTCCTCAAATTTCAACTGTAGGTTTGAGGGCCTACTATTCAGATTTCAACTGTTGCGCCACTGGAAACACGCCCTTAGTAGTACCCTGGTAGAGAAGTGTGAAGTAATGACTAATGAGTATAGCATATCCGTAGTAGTAGCAGACTAGTAGGCATGACACACATCCAGGCACGTAGTAGAATAGCTTGGACGGAAAACAGCTATGCTCCTTTATTTTTTTGTTTTTCGCCTCGGCCTGATGCCTCGACTAATTGACCAATGTACACTGATTGTCCTTTATTGTACTACAGCGCGGCCCCTCACAAAAACCGCTTCGAACAGGAATCGAACCTGTGCGGGAGAACCCGACTAATTTCAAGTCAATCGCCTTTACCATTCGGCCACCGAAGCGAATCACGTGCAATCTCAATATAGAGATCGAAAAGCGTTGGAGACCAGACTACTTCAGGAGGATCCCGAGCTGCCTGAGACTCAACCATTTGTATAGCCTGCGTCCTGCGACGCAATGGACTCTTCGACGTTGTGTTTGCGATGGAGGACGCAGCGTCCTGGACAACCCTGGTAGAGACAACGGCCAGATAGGCAAGTAGTAAGGGCCTAGGGCCTGTTGATATTTTCGTTCCCGAGAAATAAACCCTCACGGAAGACAGGTCGGCAAAACCCTCACAGTTATTTCGCCAATTCTTCGTGTCTCTACGCAGCAATACGCTACGAATATTCACACTTGATTCGACTTGATTCTAACTTTCTGTAGTCACCAGCCCGGGAAGGTCGGCTGTAGCCGACATCCATGTCAAATATTCAGAATCATAGGGTAGTCCTGGGGTAGTCTCATGTAATCGCGTTACAACGTGGACGACAACAATAAGAAGAAGAAGAAGAAGAAGAAGAAGAAGAAGAAGAAGAAGAAGAAGAAGAAGAAGAACTAATCCACCTATGGAGACGGAACTGTCGAAGTGTCAAGATACTGAATCTTTGGTACATATACTAGAGATATAGACTCTATGTCCTGTTCCACGGCTAAAATTAAAAAGCACGTGCAGTCACAAGGAGCAAGGGTCATACATCATCTGCCCATCCCGAAGGTCTGTCTTCGACAGAAGCTCGAAGTCTACGTACCGTCGTACCCGCCCAACATTCCGCCTCTTCCTGGCCTTCTCAACTGCGACCAGATCGAGGTGGGTCGGTGCGTATTATGAAGGTGGGGTGGGACGGCTTACCTCCCTCTGGATCAGTGCATGCCAATGTGGGAGTGTGACAGAGCCGTGATATTAAGCTGACAACTCGAGCTTCCAATTCCATCTGTGATGTACTGATGTCCAATCGGACGTCAAGAAGGGAAAGAGCCCCGTTTAAGGGAGGTATGCAGCCTCCCAATTCGTCTTCTGGTATGCACGCGAATGCTGGGCTGACAAAGTACGCGACGATACATGCGTGGCAACTGGCAAGACATAAGAGCCTGAAGTTCCGTCCGGCATGTATGCCGCATGCCTGGACTGTTGTCGGCATCGCGCGTGGCGCCAGATAAAAGTCCAGCGATCGTCTGATATGCTCGAGACCGGGACAAGGGCCGTGGATATCAGGTGAGGGGGCCCTGTTCACCTGTTGGATATAGGCCATGTGCCCCTCACCTGGGCGGAAATGGGCCCATGTTGGACATGGGCCAGATATGGCATCTAACACGGTTCTTGCCGCCAGGTCTGGAGTCACTTCCGGGACTATGCGCCACATCCACTGCTGCTGGTTATTCGGATGCTGGCCTCAGCTCACACGCACAATCATCCCGAGATTAGATTTACGTACGGACCAATCCGGACAAACCTGCCAATCAAGCAGACCCACTTTGATGCGAACCAATCTGTCTTACACATCACAAAGCATCCTGCGCATCGATGTTTCAAACCGAGCCCACGTTGCATTGCATTAGTCGTGAACCCACTTTTTACGGCTGTGTCCCACAGGGAGACCTACCCTCGTCCGCTATGGACCTCTCCGAGTCTCCGATGCGCCCTCTCCAGTCGTCCGACCACAAACCGCAGCGTGATAGATGAACACCCCAACCGCCTGGTTGACATTAATGGCCACGCCTAAGGCCTACCTTGCTGTGATACTTACTGCTGCCCGCTTGCCTCACTGCACCCTACTCCCATGCAGCAGGTTGTCAGTGTGTCTCTAGAAAAAGTACCAACCCCAGCAAAGAGAGGCTCTTCAGAGTTCAGAGAGATTACATCCTTCCGTGGAGCATCACGCCGTGCTGCTGCTTGCATGACGACACGCATGATCCCCTCCTCAACCATGCTGTTGGCTGTACTACTAGTAGTCGGCCTGGTTTCCAAGCCCATCCAATGCCTGGGTGAGTGACATTCTCAGAGCAGCTTTGGCAGTGTAGCACTGCAAATTTAGGGGGTCTTCGGCACCCTTTCAGCACCCCTTTCACTCATGATGCGCCCTTTCAAGCCAAATACAAGGGTGTCTATACCCCCCAAATTAGCAGTGTAGCATACTATCTATCTGGGTCTAAGTATCTGCGATTCCCTCATCTGTAGGGTTGTCTATGTCGCATGATGTCCCAGGATTTCAGTATATAGATATAGCACGATATTGTAGTTGATTGGCGCCAGTCGGCTTCAGTTTAGGTTGCACTGTTTCAGCACTCGGCCAAATAAATTCAAGTGGATATTTTATGAAGGCCTTTTAGGACTTGCGCTCCAAATGACCACATTGACCAGGGAACTCAACGTTATGCCTACCTGTATTAATTAATTTTACGGGGAGTACGAGATCAGTATGATATCAGTGCGATAGGCAAAGTATTGTACAGCGACTGTTAACCATATCAGTACGATATAGGGGATAGATAGGCGATAACGATATCTTTCGATACCGGCCTTGACAACCCTACTCATATGTATGTATGTTACATTCCACGGGTAGGCCAAATAGGCGAAAGGGACTTGCCCAACCGTATAGGAAGGGCTTAAAAAGAAAAAGCACTGATGAACTGAACCCCAAACAATCGTTTAACCGACGGGGGCCCTGAGGTCGTGCTACAGTGATAATTTAATTCTACACTATTACTCATGTGACATCTTGATCCGCCTTTATAATTATGACATGCCCAATGGTCTAGCCACTGTTTCTTTTTAGGGCTACGCATAGCAGCTTCTAGGTAGCTCCCTTTACCCGTCCTTTGGCCTGACTTAAAGCTGGCTAGTGCGCCTTAAAGCTGATATGATAGTCACTCCAATGCAGCTGAAAACTGTGGGCTTGACCCAGTGGCTGGCTGATGGAGCTGACTGGAAGCTGCCATGAGTAGCCCAAAAAAGAAACAGTGGGTCTAGCACCCGCCACAGCAGCCGTGCATTACACAGCAGCTGAGCTAGCACCCGACACAGCAGCTGTGCATTACATTGTGCGTGAATTATGACATGGCACCCGACACAGCAGCTGTGCATTACACAGCAGCTGAGCTAGCACCCGACACAGCAGCTGTGCATTCTATAAGCTCACTAGCTACATACAGTTAGGGATCGGCAACATGATATCATATGATATCATGTCATCATATGATATCATATGATGCCAGCAGTCTGACTAGGCCAAAGTTACAATTTAAATACAATATCATATGATGCAATTTGAATGATATTGATGATATCATATGTAGGGAACGGCAACTTATATTAGTGTTTGAAAAAGTAATATTAACTAATATCATTTTAGTGTAATACTTATATTAGTTTTTCAAATAAATTCGAATTTCTCGCGAGACGGCTTGTCCGACTAATATTATATAAATTCCATTTTTACCCCAATACATACCTACTGTTAACATGTGCTGCCTGCTGCCTGGTGCATCCATGCAGATGTCCCTGGAGCCATATCGGCTGGCGAGTACCGCACCTGTGTTCTCTTCACCAACGGTAGAGTCAAGTGTTGGGGGGAAAGCTATGGTTACTCATCTAGGGGTATTGCGCGTGAAATATTGCCACACACCCTGGATTATGTTGACATGGGCATTGCCCGCACCGCAACAACCATCGCCACTTCCGGCTACAGGACCTGCGCCAGCCTAGAAAACGCTGATTTTGCATGCGCGTCTGATAGCTGTAAAGACTATACAACCATAAACATGGGCACCGGCCGCACTGCCACTGCCGTTGCTATTGGATTGGCTCACTTCTGCGTCATCCTAGACAATGGAGATTTGAAGTGTTGGGGATCTAACAGCAATGGCCAACTGGGTTTCAAAAGCGATGCAACACCGAGTAGTTACTTTGGCATCACGTCTGTTGTTATTAGCGACGGCACGTCTGTCAACCCCTGTTCAGTTGCGTTTGATGACCTTTCTGACTGTTGTAGACCTAGGTACGGGCCGCACTGCCACCGCCATTGCCGCTGGTGGGTATCACACCTGTGCCATCCTAGACAATGGCGAGTTGGTGTGTTGGGGCTCAAACGATGATGGCCAAACGGGAGGAACTGTTTCTTTGGCTAGTAGCCCTGTAAACCTGGGCACTGGCCGCACCGCCACCGCAAGAATAGGGATGGCCAACTGGGGCTAGGCAACAATGTATCCGTGGGTGGGAATGGTGCAACTATGGGTGATAGCATTCCTCCTGTAGACCTAGGCACCGGTCGCAAGGCCACTGGCATCACCGCTGGACGTTTTCACACATGTGCCATGCTCGACAACGGTGATGTGAAGTGCTGGGGAAATAATATAGTCGGCCAATTGGGCCTTGGCGATATGGTGACTAGGGGTGATGATGTGAATGAGATGGGCAATAAACTGCCTGTGGTGGATCTTGGCACTGGCCGCACCGCCACCGCCATCACTGCTGGATCCTATCACAACTGTGCCCTACTGGACGATGGCTCCATGAAGTGCTGGGGCTCGAACAATGGAGGGCAATTGGGCAACGGCAAATATTGTGGTAGGGGTGATAGAGTGGATCAGATGGGTGACAATCTGCCTGCTATTCAGTTTAACCCCCCTTCGCCAACGCCTCCGTCTCCGCCTCAGCCCCCCAATCCCCCCGGTGTCGACCTCTCAAGGGATTTTCCTCGGTCTGTGATGGCTGGTGTCACTCACACATGTGTACTCTTCACCAATGGAAGAGTCAAGTGTTGGGGATATTTGGATTTCCTTGGCCTTGGCACAAACACGGGTTCCATATACCAACCTGATGTGAACACACGAGATGACACTAGAACCTTGCCGTCCATCTTGGATTCTTATGTTGACCTGGGCACTGGCCGCATTGCCAGCACCATTGCTGTTGGTGTTTCTCACACCTGCGCCATCCTTGACAATGGTGATTTGAAGTGCTGGGGCGATAACAGAGATTTCCAACTGGGCATCAAGAAAGGCAGAAACTCCATCGGCGTCTTGATGCTTCAGATGGGTGATAAACTTCCTGCCGTAGATCTGGGCACCGGCCGCTCCGCCACCGCTATTGCTGCTGGAGGAAATCACACGTGTGCCCTACTAGACAACGGCGTTTTGAAGTGTTGGGGCGCTAACAATTTGGGCCAACTGGGGCGTGTCGACACAGAAGGCTGTGAAGATATGGGTGATGACCTTCCTGCTGTAGACCTGGGCACTGGCCGCTCCGCCACCGCCATTGCCGCTGGTAGGGTTCACACCTGTGCCATTCTGGACAATGCTGATATAAAGTGTTGGGGCCATAACAATTGGGGCCAACTGGGGCTCAGCGACAAAGAAACCCGCGCAACTGTTGGCGACGATGTGCCTGCTGTAGATCTGGGCACTGGTCGCACAGCCACCGCCATTGCCGCTGGTGAGTATCACACATGCGCCCTCCTAGACAACAGTAAAGTCAAGTGCTGGGGCTTCAACATTGCTGGTGAACTGGGGATTGGTGATAATGCAGCCCACGCAACTGTGGGTGATGGCCATCCTGCTGTGGACCTGGGCACCGGTCGCACTGCCACGGCTATTGCTGCTGGAGGACATCACACGTGCGCCCTTCTAGACAATGGCAAGCTGAAGTGCTGGGGCTTCAATGGATTAGGCCAACTGGGTCTCGGAGATACTCAGTCAAGGGGTGATGATGTGGGAGAGATGGGCGATAGCCTACCTGTGGTGGATCTTGGCACTAACCGCACCGCCATCACCATCACTACTAATGGCCAGCACAGCTGTGCCTTATTGGACGACAACTCTGTCAAGTGTTGGGGCAGGAACAAATTTGGGCAATTGGGCCTCAGTGATACCGTGTCTAGGGGTGGTGGAGTGGCTGAGATGGGGGACAAGCTGCCTGCTCTTCAGTTTAACCCGACTCCTCCAGCGCCTCCGTTTTTGTCTCCCGACACCCCTCAAAGCACCCCTCTTCCCCCTTCCCTCCAAATCCCCCTTGCTCCCTCTCTTCCTTCAAGCATCCTTCTTCCCCCTTCTCCTCCAAGCCTCCCATCACCTCCCCCTGGCCCTCTTCTGCCCCCCTTCCCTCCAAACCCCCCAGTTCAGCCCTACGGCTCTTGGCCTATGCCCACTATCACCACCACTCCCCGTGAACTCAACAAGAAGTTCGATTCCATTCCCTCTGGGGTCACCTTGACTGTCTCTGATGAGGCTTGCAAGGCTATTGCTGCCGATCCCACTCCATTCGTCCTGGCTTTCCAGGAACAGGTGAGGATGGTGGGCTGGGGTGCACCGCCATGCACATGATTTCTGCTTTGTCTGTCTCAGATGCATACGTCTACATGTATATTGCAAATAAGTGTGCCCTTTACTCCTTCCCCCTCCCCACAACGCCCCTCTCCACACTTCCCCCTACCCTTCCCCCTCCCCACACCTCCCCTCTCCACACTTCCCCCTCCACTTCCCCCACACCTTCCCCCTCCCCACACCGCCCATCTCCACACTTCCCCCTCCCCTTCCCCCTCCCCACACCTCCCCTCTCCACACTTCCCCCTCCACTTCCCCCACACCTTCCCCCTCCCCACACTTCCCCCTCCCCACACCTCCCCTCTCCTCTCTCTCTGCCTCCCCCTTGCCCCATTTAACTCGACTGCTTGCCCCAAACCCTCCTGGCCCCCCTTTCCCTACACATTTCCCTGTATTGCATGCCTTCAACCTCTTTTGTCCATGCACATGATTTCTGCTTTGTCTATCTAAGATGCATCCTATCCATACACATTTATATTACCAAAAACATTTACATTCTTATTGCAAACAAATGTGCCTCATCCCCACTCACCCCCACCCCGCCCTCGCTCCCTGCCTCCCCTCCCGGCCCTCCCTCCTCCGTTGCCCCTCCCATTTCCATTGATTCCTTGCCCCCAACCCTCCCAGTCCTCCTCGCTCCCCCTCCCACACGTTTCCATCATTGCTTTTGCATGCCCCCAACCTCTTTTGTCCTCCCACTTAGGCCAGGTTGCCTCAGAATGACCGAAACACCCCCAAACCCAACACCCTAACACCCCACCCCACCACCACACCCAACAACACACCCCGACCCAATATCACACTCCAGCACAACACCACATCTTAACACCCTAACACCACACCTAACCCAACCTAACCGAACACTCGAAACCTAACAACACACCGCCCCATCATCAAGATATAACAGAGTCACAAAGGTGATCTCTAAATAAATAAATAAATAAATAAATCCTGAATAAATACATAAATAAATAACATATATACACAAAACGATTACCCCACCCCTCCCTCACAGCCCTAACCCTTTTGTTCTCCTTGGCCAGTTTGCCTCTGACTGGAACACTTCCAACCCCAACACCCCAACAGGACACTCCAGAACCCAAATATTACACCCCAACACCACACTCCAGAACCCCTATATTACACCCCAACATCACACTCCAGAACCCAAATATTACACTCCAACATCACACTCCAGAACCCAAATATTACACCCCAACACCACACTCCAGAACCCAAATATTACACCCCAACACCACACTCCAGAACCCAAATATTACACCCCAACACCACACTCCAGAACCCAAATATTACACCCCAACACCACACTCTAGAACCCAAATATTACACCCCAACACCACACTCCAGAACCCAAATATTACACCCCAACACCACACTCCAGAACCCAAATATTACACCCCAACATCACACTCCAGAACCCAAATATTACACCACAGCACCACACTCCAGAACCCAAATATTACACCCCAACACCACACTCCAGAACCCAAATATTACACCTCAACACCACACTCCAGAACCCAAATATTACACCCTAACACCACACTCCAGAACCCAAATATTACAACCCAACATCACACTCCAGAACCCAAATATTACACCCCAACATCACACTCCAGAACCCAAATATTACACCCCAACACCACACTCCAGAACCCAAATATTACACCCCAACACCACACTCCAGAACCCAAATATTACACCCCAACACCACACTCCAGAACCCAAATATTACACCCCAACACCACACTCCAGAACCCAAATATTACACCCCAACATCACACTCCATAACCCAAATATTACACCCCAAAACCACACTCCAGAACCCAAATATTACACCCCAACACCACACCCAGCCCAACACCAAACCACAAACCCAACACCACACCCAAGCCCAACATACAATACACCATCCCATCAAGATAATGATAACGCCTGGTGTGGCGTGGTATTAAGGGAACCCGTTGTACGTGGGTAGAGAGCGGTCTTCTACCTCAACTGGACAAGCTACCATCGCGGTTGACAACGACATACAAATCACAGGGCGACCGTTGGGGGAATCAAACCCCCGACCTGGCATCCTCGAAGTGATTTGGTGTATCACTAGACCAATTGATTTGCTGAAAGGGGCTATCCCTCCAAGATAGAGCTGAGACACGGAGGTGATGATCTCGAACGTATAAACAGACTAAAAAAGATAAAACAAACAAACTAAAAACCGATAATCCCACCCCTCGCTCACGCCCCAACCCTTTTGTTCTCCTTGGCCAGTTTGCCTATGACTGGAACACCTCCAACCCCAACGCCACACCCCAACACCACACCCCACCCCATGCCCAACAACACACTGCCCCATTCAGATAGAACAGAGTCACGGAGGTGATCTCAAAAGTACAAGAGTAAAAACAAAAAAACTGATAATCTATCCCACCCTCTCGCTCACGACCCCAACCCTTTTGTTCTCCTTGGCCAGTTTGCCTCTGACTGGAACTCTTCCAACCCCAACACGCCCATCAAGAACGGCGACGTGGAGGTAACCTCCGTGAATCCTGCATGCAGCTCCCGCCGCTCCCATCGCAGCCTGCTGCAGTCCAGCGCCACCGTGATTACCAGCAGCTCGATCAACCTGCCCACAGGTCAGTGCACTTCTAATCACTTGTGGCTGCAAATTTTAGGGGACTTAAGCACTCTTTTATTTGGCTTGTAAGGGTGTATTCTGGAAGTACAAGGGTACCATAGGGGTGCAAAATATCACTTGTGCCCGCAATTATTTTGGGGGGTCTTCGTCACCCTTAAAGGGTGTAGTCTGGGTGTACCAGGGTGCCATAGGTATATATGCGGCTCCCGCCCCAGTCCCACCGCGATTACCAACAGCTCTATCAACCTGCCCACAGGTATGTGCACTACTAGTCGCTTGTGACTGAAAATTTGGGGGGTCTTGCTTTGTCTCCCTTAAAGGGTGTACTCTGGGTGTACCAGGGTGCCATAGGTATGCGGCTCCGCCCCAGCCCTACCGCAATTACCAACAGCTCTATCAACCTGCCCACAGGTATGTGCACTACTAGGCGCTTGTGACTGAAAATTTGGGGGGTCTTGCTTTGTCTCCCTTAAAGGGTGTACTCTGGGTGTACCAGGGTGCCATAGGTATGCGGCTCCGCCCCAGCCCTACTGCAATTACCAACAGCTCTATCAACCTGCCCACAGGTATGTGCACTACTAGTCGCTTGTGACTGCAATTTGGGGGGGTCTTGCATTGTCTCCCTTAAAGGGTGTACTATGGGTGTGCAAGGGTGCCATAGGTATTTATGCGGCTCCCGCCCCAGTCCCACCGCGATTACCAACAGCTCTATCAACCTGCCCACAGGTATGTGTACTACTAGTCCCTTGTGACTGCAATTTGGGGGGGTCTTGCTTTGTCTCCCTTAAAGGGTGTATTCTGGGTGTACCAGGGTGCCATAGGTATGCGGCTCCGCCCCAGCCCTACCGCAATTACCAACAGCTCTATCAACCTGCCCACAGGTATGTGCACTACTAGTCAGTTGTGACTGCAACTTTGGGGTGTGTGTGTCTCCCTTACAGGGTGTACAATGGGTGTACCAGGGTGCCGTAGGTATGCAGCTCCCGCTCCAGTCCCACTGCAATTACCAACAGCTCTATCAACCTGCCCACAGGTATGTGTACTATTAGTCGCTTGTGACTGCACATTTTGGGGGGTCTTGCTTTGTCTCCCTTTAAAGGGTGTACTCTGGGTGTGCAAGGGTGCCATAGGGTGCAGAAATTATAGTTAGCTTACAAAATTGTATTTGGCTTACAAGGGTGTATTATGGTTGTGCAAGGGTGCCATAGGGTGCAGAAATTGTATTTAGCTTACAGAATTGTATTTGGCTCACAAGGGTGTATTATGGGTGTGCAAGGGTGCCATAGGGTGCAGAAATTGTATTTAGCTTACAGAATTGTATTTGGCTCACAAGGGTGTATTATGGGTGTGCAAGGGTGCCATAGGGTGCAGAAAAGGGGTTCCAAGACCCCCCAAATATGCAGTGTATCACAGGGTACTTCCATTGACCAAATATGCAGTGTATCACAGGGTACTTCCATTGACCAAATTGGCCAGCGCATTAGCGCACTTGGAAACAAAAATACTGCGCTTTGTAGTGCATAAAGCGCAAATATTGCTTGCTGCGCCCACAGGGGGTTGCAAACAACTGCGAAACGCGCAGTGGGTATCAAAAAGGCAGCGCGCCAGCGGGCAAAAGCGCGCGCTTGGAAGTATCCTGGTGTATCAGACTACTACATTTGGGGGATTGTGCCATTTGTGTTGTTTGGATAGCTCCCTACAGGCATTTGATGACGATACACATCATGATATACATATTAAATACATTTAATATCAAATTAAATCCCGTTTTGATGATTGGCTCGATGGTTCAGTTCGTTGAAATCAGGCAGAAGGTGCTGGGCTTGCATCCCTAAGGGTGCGGGTTAGTGTTCCCGGTCGTTGTCAACCGCCATGGTAGCACTGTCCTGCAGCCCATTCTCTACCGCCGTAAGACAGGGTTCCCTTAATCCCACGCCCCACCAGTCGTTATCATTAGTATTAAGATATTTAATGATATACATACCGGTATGATGAGCCTATCATGAAGTTTATGAAGTACTTGAACTTGAAATTGGTTACATAGCTTCCGCCAGCCAATTTGGCTGCTTGCGTCATCGGCAGTAAAACAAATTACCAGGGAAAATTTAACAAGAACAATGTCTTTGTTTCATTTTTCCATTTTCTTTTACTTTCTATCAAGTGCATTGTTTATGAATAGGCTTCGGAGGTTATGGCTAACGTCGAACCAAATCAGCCCTATTAGGGCTACTTGCTAAATTAGCCCTAATTGTAACAAGTAATTGAGACAAACTTAGCCAAAACAACATAGCCAAAACAACTTAGCCTAAACAACTTAGCCAAAACAACTTAGCCAAAACAACTTGGCCAAAACAACTTGGCCAAAACAACTTCGCCAAAACAACTTGGCCAAAACAACTTGGCCAAAACAACTTGGCCAAAACAACTTAGCCAAAACAACTTAGCCAAAACAACTTGGCCAAAACAACTTAGCCAAAACAACTTAGCCAAAACAACTTAGCCAAAACAACTTAGCCAAAACAACTTGGCTAAAACAACTTAGCCAAAACAACTTAGCCAAAACAACTTAGCCAAAACAACTTAGCCAAAACAACTAATTGAGCCAAAACAAGCCAAAACAACCCAGAAAAGTGGCAGTGTGCCACGTGTGTAGGAGAGTGTTGCTATGCACCCTACTGACCTTTGTGGCAATTGTGTATAATATCAATTATGAAGCACAAGCAACAATGACATACAAACATGCTATTATAGGCTAGGCTGTTCCATGCATGCATGTTTTATAATGCTAATTATATAATGGAACAAAGAATGTATTACTACGGGTAGCAAATCATTTTGTACCTCCTATCTTTTGGGGACGCTAGGTTACAGTCTTTTGGGGGTGCTTTGAAGGGCAAAAACGTCTGCTGGTAACATCCAAAAGGCTGCTAGGGGCCGACTAGGAACACCTGCCATGGGTTAAGTAATGACGCTGGTTCGGTCGCTGTCAAACGCCATGGTAGCTTTGTCTGGTGAAGTAGCAGCCCGTTCTCTACCACCGGAAACAAGATGGGGCTCCCTTCATCCCATGCCCCACCAGGCGTTCTCATTACTTAAATGACGCTGGTGATTGTACTTAACACATTTCCTGCTCAGGTCCGCAGTCCTTTGCCTAAAACCATCCTTCACTACTGGTCCTCTGGCAGGTGTGACAGCTAGTGCTAGCATGATCAACACCTTCAAGGATGCATCTAGTGTGAAAATGTCGGTTGGATCCTTTGCATCAAACTTTGGCGTAGAAGACGTCACGGTGTCCTATTCCACGCCTGTGACGCTCATCACTGCTTCCTCCCTTCCTTCAAGCATCCTTCCTCCCCCTTCTACTCCAAGCCTCCCATCACCTCCCCCTCGCCCTCCTCTGCTCCCCTTCCCTCCAAATCCCCCAGCTGAGCCCTACGGCTCAGGGCCCATGCCCACTATCACCACCACCACCCGTGTTCTCAACGATAAGTTCGATTCCATTCCCTTTGAGGTCACCTTGACTATCTCTGATGAGGCTTGCAAGGCTATTGATGCCAAACCCACTCCATTCATCCTGGCTTTCAAGGAACAGGTGAGAATGGTGGGCCAGGGTGCACCGCCATTCACACTATTTCTGCTTTGTTTTTCCAAGATGCATCCATTTACATGTATGTTGTTGCCTCGGAATGACCGAAACACCCCCAAACCCAACACCACACCCCAACACCACATCCAACACCACATCCAACACCACACCCCAATCCAACACCCTAACACCACACCCCAACACCCCACCCAACATCACACCCCAACCCAACACCACATCCCAACACCCCAACACCACACACCAACCCAACCCAATCCAACACTCGAAACCCAACAACACACTGCCCCATCATCAAGATATAACAGAGTCACTAAGGCGATCTCTAAATAAATAATATTTATATGTATGCTTTGTTTGTCTAAGATGCATCCCATCCATACACATTTATATTTCAAAAAGTATGCCCCTTCCCCCTCCCCACACCCCTCTCCTCCCCTTGCTTCCTGCCTCCCCTCCCGTCCCCCCTTTCCATCCCCCACCTTTCCCTTCATTTCTTGCCCCCATCCCTCTGGCCCCCATTTTTCCTCCCACAAATTTGTAGGGAACGGCAATATGATATGATATGATATCATGTCATCATATGATATCATATGATATCATATGATGCCGGAAGTCTGACTAGGGTTTAGTTACCATTCACATACCAAATCATGTTATGCATACTAGGATATCATATGATATCATCCTGGCCTTTGGTCATTATCATATGATTTTCTGATCCCTACACATTTCCCTTCATTGCTATTGCGTGCCCGCAACCTCTTCTGTTCTCCTACCTAGGCCAGGTTGCCTCAAAATGACCGGAACTCCCCCAAACCCAACACCACACCCCAACACGAAACCCAGCACCCTATCATAATGCCCCAACCCAACACCAAACCCCAACAACACAACCCAACAACACACCGCCCCATCAAGATATAACAGAGCCACTGAGATGATCTCTAAAAAGTAAAAAACAAATATAAAAGCAAATATAAAAACAATAACCCCACCCCTCCTTCACGGCCCCAACCAGGGTACTTCAAATGGCCAAATTGGCCAGCGCTTTAGCGCACTTGAAAACAAAACAAATGCACTTTTTAGTCCAAAAAGTGCAAAAATTGCTTGCTGCGCCCACAGGGAGTTGCAAAAAACTGCGCTTAAAGCGCAGAGTGAGTCAAAAAGTCAGCGCTCAAAGCGCAAAAGCGCGCGCTTTGAATTACCCTGGCCCCAACCCTTCTGTTTTCCTTGGCCAGTTTTCCTCTTACTGGAACACCTCCAACCCCAACACCACACCCCAAGCCCATCACTGCACCTCACCCCATGCCCATGCAACTACGCACCGCCCCATGAAGATATAACTGAGTCACGGAGGTGATCTCAAAAGTAAAAAAAAAAACTGATAATCCCACCCTCTCGCTCACGACCCCAACCCTTCTGTTCTCCTTCACTTGTCTAGTTTGCCTCTGACTCAAACACCTCCAACCCCAACACCACACCCCAAGCCCATCACCGCACCACACCCCATGCCCAAGCAACTACGCACCGCCCCATTAAGATATAACTGAGTCACGGAGGTGATCTCAGAAGTAAAACGAAACTGATAATCCCACCCTCTCGCTCACGACCCCAACCCTTCTGTTATCCTTCACTTGGCTAGTTAGCCGCTGACTCGAACGCCTCCAACCCCAACACCACCCCAGCACCCCAACAACACAATCAAGAAAGAGCAGAGTCACAGCCCCTTTCAGTGATTTACAATGGCCTAGTGGTAGACCCAGATTGCTTCAGGAAGTAGAGTCGGGGGTTCGACTCCCCCTTCGGTCGCTCTTGACGTTGCAGGTCGTCGTCAACCACGATGGTAGCTTGTCCAGTTGAGGTAGGCGACCGCTCCCCACCCGCATACGACGGGCTCCCTTAACACCACGCCCCACCAGGCGTTATCATTACCTTAGAGCAGAGTCACAGAGGTGATCTCAAAGGTCTACAAATACTAAAAAAGATAAAACAAACAAACAAACACAAAACCGAAAATCCCACCCCTCGCTCAAGCCCCCAACCCCTATTTTCTTCTTGGCCAGTTGGCCTCTGTCTGGAACGCCTCCAACCCCGCCACCCCCATCAAGAACGGCGACGTGGAGGTAACCTACGTTAATCCTGTATGCAGCTCCCGCCCCAGCCCCACTGTGATCACCAATGGCTCTATCAACCTGCCCACAGGTCAGTGCACTACGCATCACTTGTGACTGCACATTTTGGGGGTCCTTGTCTCCCTTTGGTTTGGCTTGCAAGGGTGTATTCTGAGTACACAAGGGTGCCATATATAGGGGTGCAGAAAAGGTGATGAAGGCCCCTCAAATGTGCAGTGTATCAGACCAGGGTACTTCCATTGACCAAATTGGCCAGCGCTTTAGCGCACTTGAAAAACAAAAATGCACTTTGTAGTGCAAAAAGCGCAAAACGTGCTTGCTGCGCTTACAGGGGTTGCAAAAATCTGAGCGAAACGCGCAGTGGGGCTCAAAAAGGCAGCGCGCAAAATCGCGCGCTTGGAAGTACCTTGTATCAGACTACTGCATACAGTAAAATTGGAGGATGAAGTACAAACAACAATGACAAACAAACATGCTATTCTATGCCATGCTAGCTGTGCCATGCATGCATGTTCTATAATAGAATGTCAGTTATACGCTGAGGATAGAACGAATGTCATGTTCAGGTCCACAGTCCTTTGCCTAAAACCGTCCTACACTACTGTACCTCTGGCAGGTTTGACAGCTAGCGCTAGCATAATCAGTGCCCTAAAGGAGGCATCTGATGTGGGCATGTCGGTTGGATCCTTTGCATCTAACTTCGGCGTCGGAGACGTCACAGTGACCTTTTCAGCGCCCACTACGCTCATCGTTTTTACCCCTCCCCCCACCCCTGCTTCTGCAAGCGACCCCGCTGCAGAAGAGCTGGAGAAGAGTTGGCGAGGAGCTGGAGAGCAAGAGCCTGGGAGCTGTGGCAACTACACTCTAGCAATCACACTGGCTCCTGTGGCTGTTGGCCTCAGCGGTACACTTACGATTATTGCAGCTGTTCTTGCCTGCATGTTCTTGAGGAGCAAGAAGAAAGCCAGCATGATACATCCCGAGGTCCAGGGCCAACCCAAGGCCAATTAGAAGCTACTGAGCTGCTGAAACTGAAACGGAGGGTACCGGTATGTATGTTGTTACAGTCCAGGAGCAGGCCAAATAGGCTAAAGGAACTCAGGGCCCAACCGTGTAGGAAGGGCTTAAAAATAAAAAGCATTGATGAACTAAACCCCAAACAATCGTTTTACCGACGGGGGCCCTGAGTTCATGTTGAAACTGATGATTGAAAAGCTACCCCGTTACCTCACCAGGGTACTTCAGGAGGCTCTACTGCCTGGGCGAGATGCAACCAATTTCATAGCCTGCGTCCTGCTACGCAACGGACCCTACCTTCTGGTCAGAGAGAGAGGATTCGTTACGTAAACTCAACTCTGGTCAGCGGACCCTCCCCACGTTGCGTCATGCGACGCATCAGACTCTTCAACGTTGTGTCTGCAACGGAGGACGCAGCGTCCTGAAAAACCCAACAGAGTTGGCTCATGATTCGTGCTACGTGCAAGGTTCGATTCCCGCAACTCCCCTCATGTTGATGGAGGACGCAGCGTCCTGAACTACCCTGTATCTCACTGGCACGGGTGAGCCTGTATTCACTGATCAGGTAAATACACACCCCAGACCCCCTAGTGCATGCGTGAGTGTGTGAGAAATTAGCTTATTTTGATGTTTGCAGATGCTTGGATGAATTGTGATGGTTTTTAAACCATGCAACCATTGGTTACATGGTTTTTCAACCAACCTCTGGAGGATGAGGTATTGGAAGTGGTAAAAAACCTGTTGCCCCCCCCCCCCGCCCCGCCTGGCCCCCCGCCAATGAGCTTGACTAATTGTGACTAATTGTTTGCTTCACTTCAAGCTTGATCTCATGACCATCATGTTCCCTTAGCGTTGCAGGTCGTTGTCCACGATGATAGCTTGTCCAGTCGAGGTGGTAGACCGTTCTCTGCCCGCGAACGACGGGTTCCCTTAACACCACGCCCCATCAGGCGTTATCTTTACTTTTTTTGTCCATCATGTTCTTCCCATTCCCTTTCGTGTGATACCCACGAGAGGGGTTGGCAAGAACACGATGAGCCCAGGACTGAAGTGCTTGGTTTTTAACTGTTACATTATTTCCAGCCAGCTTTGTACTCAGTTCCATGGCTGTAGGAAGCAACTTAGCTGAACGATGTCCTCTCTAGGCACCAGGTCTGAACTCTGAAGTGCTTGCATTTGGATTGTTACATTATTTTCAGTCAACACGGTGACTATAGCTAGCTCCGGCTTATGCTATGGTGTCCTTAACTTCACGTCCTGAGAGTGAATGTATTAAACGGATGTAAAAATTACAATTTCAGCCAACATCGTACTTAGTTTCATGGCTATAGCAAGCAACCTAGCTGAGCGCTGTCCTCCCTAGGCACCTGGTCTGAACTCTGAAGTGCTTGAATTTGGATTGCTATATTATTTCCAGCCAACATTGTACTTAGTTTAATGGCTGTAGCAAGCAACCTAGCTGAGCGCTGTCCTCCCTAGGCACCAGGTCTGAACTCTGACGTGCTTGAATTTGGATTGTTACATTAGTTTCAGCCAACTGTGGGCTGCTCAGTGCCCACCGCCTTGCATAGCCACATACTCACATGTAATTTTGTAACGAAGGCCCAGGGTTGTTCAGGAGGACTCCAACCTCTGCGTCCCGAGACGCAACCAATTTTATAGCCTGCGTCCTGAGAAGCAACCGACCCTCAACCGACCCTCTACCGACCCATAGCGACGCAACGGACCCTCCTCACGTTGCGTCTCAGGACGCAACGGACCCTCAAACGTTGCGTCTGCGACGTATGAAGCAGCATCCTGAACAACCCTGCAAAGATCTCCACGTCCCTACGGTTTCCAGTCTCCCCTCCCCCCAAGGCCCCAACTTGACAAAAAATACTACAAGCGTGGGAAATAACAGTTGCACGAAACGCACAGTTTGTGAAGGCAGTTGCGTTTTTTTGGTAGTGCGCAGTTTTTTCAAGGTAGTTGCGCTTTTGTCGCTGCAAAAATGGCAGTTGCGCTGAAGAAGCTGATTAAATTGATCAGATGTGTGGGTACGTTGCAGTCCAGGGGGGGTGGCTGTGTCGCAGACGGGGCGGTTGAGGGCCAGGACGCAGGCTATGCTGGTCGGTTGCTCTCCAGGAAGGAGGCTATGCAATTGGTTCCGTCTCAGGAAGGAGAGCTGGGGGTCCGCCTGAACAACCCTGGATGGGGATAATGACCGTGGAGCCTGAAGCTAAGAATAACGCCCCAACATACCCTTCCAGATTTTTACGTCCACTTACACACACACTCACGCACACAGATCCTAGCATACCCTCTTGACCCTCACCGCCCCTTTCAATGATATACATTGGTCTAGTGGTAGACCAAATCACTTTGGGGATGAAGGGTCGGGGGTTCGATTCCCCCTTCGGTCGCTCTTAGCGTTGCAGGTCGTTGTCAACCGCGATGGTAGCTTGTCCAGTTGAGGTAGAAGACCGCTCCCTACCCGCGTACGACGGGCTCCCTCAACACCACGCCCCACCAGGCGTTATCATCACCTTATTGTTTGCCCTCACAGGTGCAGATTGTGTAGAAGAGACTTATGAACATCACGAAAACATGACTGCCCTTACCAACCTGAGGTGACCGGTCCATGTCGCGGGTTCATGCACAGGTGGCGTGGGCCGATGGCCTATGCCAAGGCCTCGGTCGACACGGAACCCGTAGGTATAATCGGCACCTCATGGGGATGATCATCGGTGGTTGGGAGTTTGGTTTATTTGTCCTCGACACCCCCCTGATGTAATGGGGTTTCTTGCTTTGTGGGTCCTTTTTCTTTTTGTTTAAAGCACAGAGTCTCATACACCCTCGCGGTGTCAAGTAGACTTTAACATGTAATGTAATGTAATGTAATGTAATGTAATGTAATGTAATGTAATGTAATGTAATGTAATGTAATGTAATGTAATGCAATGTAATGCAATGTAATGTAATGTAATGTAATGTAATGTAATGTAACGTAATGTAATGTAATGTAATGTAATGTAATGTAATGTAATGTAATGTAATGTAATGTAACGTAATGTAATGTAATGTAATCCTGTGTAACCAGTGTAACAGTGGGGTCTCTGCTACATTGAGGGCGGTAAAAACGGTAGGACCTGCTTGTTTGAACGTACGTTACAGTCCAGGGGTAGCCACTTAGGCTAAAGGGACTTGCCCAGGGTACGGGTTACAGTCCAGGGGTAGGCCAAGTAGGCTAAAGGGACTTGTTTGAACGTACGTTAGTCCAGGGACCAGGGGTAGCCACTTAGGCTAAGGGGACTTGCCCAGGGTACGGGTTGCAGTCCAGGGGTAGGCCAAGTAGGCTAAAACTAGCTTGTATGTACGTACGTTACAGTCCAGGGGTAGCCACTTGGGCTAAAGGGACTTGCCCAGGGTACGGTTTGCAGTCCAGGGTGAGGCCAAGTAGGCTAAAACTAGCTTGTATGTACGTACGTTACAGTCCAGGGGTAGCCACTTAGGCTAAAGGGACTTGCCCAGGGTACGGGTTGCAGTCCAGGGGGAGGCCAAGTAGTCTAAAACTAGCTTGTATGTACGTACGTTACAGTCCAGGGGTAGCCACTTAGGCTAAAGGGACTTGCCCAGGGTACGGGTTGCAGTCCAGGGGTAGGCCAAGTAGGCTAACGGGACTTGTATGTACGTATGTTACAGTCCAGGGGTAGCCACTTGGGCTAAAGGGACTTGCCCAGGGTACGGGTTGCAGTCCAGGGTGAGGCCAAGTAGGCTAACGGGACTTGTATGTACGTACGTTACAGTCCAGGGGTAGCCACTTAAGCTAAAGGGACTTGCCCAGGGTAGGTACGGGTTGCAGTCCAGGGTGAGGGGCCAAGGGTAGGATGAAAAACGAGTTGTATGTACAGTACGTTACAGTTACAGGGGAGCAACTTAGGGATTGTAAATAAGGGACTTGCCCCAGGATAAGAGGTGCAGTCGGCGACGGGGTAAGGCCAAGTAGGCTAACGGGACTTGTATGTACGTACGTTACAGTCCAGGGGAAGCCACTTAGGCTAAAGGGACTTGCCCAGAGTACAGTTACAGTCCAGGGGTAGGCCAAGTAGGCTAACGGGACTTGTATGTACGTATGTTACAGTCCAGGGGTAGCCACTTGGGGTAAAGGGACTTGCCCAGGGTACAGTTACAGTCCAGGGTGAGGCCAAGTAGGCTAACGGGACTTGTATGTACGTATGGTACAGTCCAGGGGTAGCCACTTGGGCTAAAGGGACTTGCCCAGGGTACAGTTACAGTCCAGGGGTAGGCCAAGTAGGCTAACGGGACTTGTATGTACGTACGTTACAGTCCAGGGGTAGCCACTTAGGCTAAAGGGACTTGCCCAGGGTACGGGTTGCAGTCCAAGGGTAGGCCAAGTAGGCTGAAGGGACTTGTGTGCACGTACGTATCAGTCCAGGGGTAGGCAATTAGGCTAAAAGACTTGCTCAACCTTAATCAATCAAGATCAACTGTAGATTTTCAAGAGACGCTATTGAAATTGAAATTGTTACATCCGTGCTATACAGTTACTCACAGGACGTGAAGTTAAGGACACCATAGCGGAAGCCGGAGCTAGCTATAGTCACCATAAGAGACACTACTTTAAAGAAACTATTGGTGACCTGCCCCCCCCCAAAATGGTAAGCATGATGCAAACCATAGAGGATCTGAGTTTGAGTCGACATGTTGGCGCCAGTTGGCGTCAAGCGTTAGTCTGTCTTCCCTCGATCTGATGCCAGCAACTCCTTGACCAAGCGAATACATGTTGGCGCTAGCTGGCGCGCTTGCCGCGCTTGCAACATACTGGCTCCAGCAATCCCATGAAAGATCTCCTCCTCCTCCTCCTCATCGACACTCAGCGGGCAAGGCCCACAAGCTGATCCCTTGCCACCCTCGGCAGCAACAGTTGCTCCCGTCGTCACATCTACATCAACCGTAGTAACCCCACCGTTTTCAACCCCAACCGTAGGCACCCCAACCATAGGAGCCCCAACCGTAGTAACCCCACCGTTTCCAGCCCCTTGATGGGAAGAGGCTGGCTTGTCTGCACCCACACCTGGCAGGCCTTGGCTGGTGGGCCCTCCCTCTGAATCCTGAGTCTGTCCTGTGGCAGGGGCTGCTGAATCTTCTTCATCAGGGGCAGGGGCAGGGGATGTGGCAGGGGCAAGGGCAGGGGATGCAGCAGGGGCTGCTGAATCTTCCCTCTCGGGGGCAGAGGCAGGTGCTGCCTCCCCATTGCCAGGGGCAGGGGCTGCAGAATGTTCTCTCATGACTGGAAGGAGCTCCTGGAGGGCACGTTCAACACGGGGCCCCCAGTCTGGCTTCTGGCCAGCTGCCTTGCGCACGAGCTGCATGAGGGACAGCAGCAGCAGCACTTGCGGCACCTGCTCGCTGCACCGCCCCGTTTCCAAAATATTCACTGCTGCTGAGGCGGCAATTGTTGCTGCTGCTGCTGTTGCTGCTGTTGCTGCTGTTGCTGCGTCAGCCTGGCGATGGCAGATATCCAGCAGCCCCCAGACTGCTTCGTGAGCTCTGACTGAAAAGCCCTCGGGCACCGACTTGAAGCCACAGATCACCCCACCCTTCTGAAACTTGGGGACTGCCTTGAACCAGTTATGGGTCTCGCTACACTGCGCTGCGACAGCTAAGGTGAGGCCGCGAATGTGGTCAGCCTCAGGGGCACTGCAACACTGTGGATGGAGCATGGACAGGCTCCTCAGAACACCTATGCGTGTTAGTTCGGCAGCTACGCTCACGTTGCCCGGCCGCTGGTCAATGTAGAAGAACAAAACCTGCCGAAAGGAAAGAACTTAGTTAGTTCAGCAGCTTTGCTATCGTTCCCCGGTCGCTGGTCAATGTAGAAGAACAAAGCCTGCTCAAAAGAAAAGGAACAAATTGTCTTGTGTGTGTGTGTGGAGGGGGGGGGGGGGGGGGGGGGCAGAGAGAGGCTCCCCAGCACTCCTATGCCTGTTAGTTCAGCTGATATGCTCTTGTTCCCCAGCCGCTGGTCAATGTAGAAGAACAAAATCTGCTCAAAAGAGAAGGACAAATTAGTTTTGTGTGTGTGGTGGTGGTGGTGGTGTGTGTGTGTGTGTGGTGTGGTGGGGGGGGGGGGGGGCAGGCTCCTTAGCACTCCTATGCGTGTTAGTTCAGCTGCTACGCTCACGTTCCCCGGCCGCTGGTCAATGTAGAAGAACAAAACCTGCTCAAAAGAAAAGGACAAATTAGTTTTGTGTGTGTGTGGTGGTGGTGGTGGTGTGTGTGGGTGGGGTGGGGGATGGGGTGGGGGGGGGGGGCAGGCTCCTTAGCCTCCTATGCGTGTAGTTCAGTCTGCTACGCTCCTTCCCCCGCCGCTGTCAATGTAGAAGAACAAAACCTCTCAAAGAAAAGGACAAATTAGTTTTTTGTGTGTGTGTGGTGGTGGTGGTGGTGTGTGTGTGTGGGGTGGGGGTGGGGGGGTGGGGGGGTGGGGGGTGGGGGGGCAGGCTCCTTAGCACTCCTATGCGTGTTAGTTCAGCTGCTACACTCACATTCCCCGGCCGCTGGTCAATGTAGAAGAACAAACCTGCTCAAAGGAAAAGGAAAAAATAGTTGTTGTGTGTGTGTGTGTGGGGTGTGGGGGGGTTGGGGGGGGGGCAGGCTCCTTAGCACTCCTATGCGTGTTAGTTCAGCTGCTACGCTCACGTTCCCCGGCCGCTGGTCAATGTAGAAAAACAATACCTGGTCAAAGGAAAAAACCTAGTTAGTCCAGCTGCTACGCTCACGTTCCCCGGCCGCTGGTCAATGTAGAAAAACAATACCTGGTCAAAGGAAAAAACCTAGTTAGTCCAGCTGCTACGCTCACGCTCCCTGGTTACGGCCCTCAACTAAGCAGAGACCGGTGGTAAGTGATGCCATACTTCCAAGAAAAACTTGAACACCTTAACAATAGATACACCTGTACCTGAAACCGACACAGGTAGGGCAGGCCCCTTAATAACACTGTTTCGTGGGATCTCCCAGGGACCACAATATCCCCTTACAAACCCTATAGCTTTAGTTATGCCCTGGGAAAGCACTGACCAAAATTAAATATTTTTTGAAAAAGCTAACCCATAAATAGCTAAATCAATTTCGTTTAGACAAATCTAACATCTTTTCGCTGCAAAAGATGCCCCACGGTTACACCGGTCACACTGGAGGAGGAGGAGGAGGAGCAATTTCACCTAAGGTTTCGGCGTGGTCCAAAGCCTTCGCCTCACGCCATAAGTCTTGTCATTGTTCTCTGTACATGGTGTGTCGCACAATTCTTCAGTGCAGAAACTGCACGCATAGAGGGGTTGAATACATGTTAACAACGTTTCAGATTGCTTCGCTCAGATTGCAATTCAGAGAGATTTCCCCGCTGGCGAAAACAGCCTTGGTAGACAATGTTTCAATGGCAACCACAGATAGCAACAAACAATGCTGGTCTCAGGGATTAATAAAAGAGGCCACAAACTGAAATGTTGAATCAAGAAGGAGTACGTCTCATTCTGGCAGAATTTGCATGTGGTGTGAAATGGTGGTTGACGGTCGAAGAGTGGCCGAAGATGAAAATGCATTTCTAATTAGAATGTTCAGTCTCGAAGGTATACAGAGGCGACAGGCGGCGTGAGGTACGGTAACAGAAGGAAATGTGACATGCGAGTGAAGTGAGAAAAGAAAGGAATGAAGGGTTTAGACTACATACAAAACAATACAACGAATTACAATTAAGGACATAGTAATACATGGATGCATAATGAGTAGAGTGTGTGATGAATCTCCAGATTGCACTGGATTTGGGCTCCCTTGCACCCCTGCCTTGGCCCCTGTTTGCCCATGCAGATGAGGGGAAGCTGCTGGTCATATGCATACCAATAACATCCCCATGTGCATACCATCTTGACAAATTGATCCTTGAACCAAATAAAACCCTAGAGGCTCATCCCATTGACCAAACATTAGGTATGTCCCAATTCCAAACAATTCCCAAGGAAGCCACGCAATTTCAATAACTGGCACAGGGTGTAGTATATTGGTACCTCGGTCAAGATTGGAGTGGCCACAGTCCTTGTGCCGTGTACTACTCCTGCGCTGGGATTGGCTGTGAATCTAGTTCGCTGGGATTGGCGGCGAATCTCCACTCCACAAATTGAAGTCCTGCCCCCTGGTATCATGGAAAACCACACCTGCAGTGCCACGGATGATCGAATTGGGACTGGATTTCAAGAATCGGAACAGGAATTGATCGCATCGAGATGGCGCATCGATGCGATCAACCATTGGAGGATACAATCAAGAGCACCGGCGAATCATCAAACATGTCCGGAGCAGGGATGTAAGTTGCAAGAGTCACCCACCTCTTGCCGCGGTCTCGGCGGTGACAGGCTGAAGACAGAGGCGATTGCTGGACATGTTGAAGGCGCTGCATCGTTGAGCAATGGACCTCATCACTCCCCCCGGCATAGCCATTCTGTAGGTAGAAGCGGCGGATCAGAAGTTGTCTCGCTAATTTCTCCAGAATTATCCGGAATTCCACCCATGGTGACCACGTCGAAGGTCTCAGTGCTAGCCGAGACCGGAGCCCACGAGGAGAATGAAGGTGAAGAGCTTGCTCGTGACGAGGGATCACGAATAGGGTCAGGGGACCCAAGGAGAAGATGCTAGGGGGTGGGGTCGACAAACGCGAGGCAGATACTTCATGTTTCATGCCATGGGTAGATCTGGGTAGGTATGACAGTTACGATGACAGCTTGAAAAAAAGGGCAGGGTCTGCTTTTCATCGCCCCCCCCGATCGAACCCGCTTCGACTTCATGCCACCGACAGCTATGGCCGACATTGGCCCGACACCCATGATGGGCATGGCCCGACACAGAGTGCCCGACAAGGCTGAAGGGAGCAGCAGACCCAGCATGCTGGAGTGGGTACGCGTGCGGTAGGATGAATTATTTATCAGTCAGGGCTTCAACCTTTCAAACCACATATATCGGTTTGCTCGCGGCCTTCAGGATTTATCCTCCAAAACGAAAAATCGAGGAATAAAAACGTTCGCGTGTTTTTTTAGTAGGTACAAAAAAATGGATTGACCTTCAGCCTGGCCCCATCAATATTTCAATATTTGAATCCAATGCCCAAAAATAAGAACATCATTTCCTCGCTACCTGAACAAAAAAATAAAAATTGAGGAATCGAGGATAAAAAAAAGTTTGCGTCTTTTTTTAGTAGTATATGGACCATTGATCCACCCGCTGACCAATACCCACTCTCAAAATGTATTCAGCTCCTAGTTGTAGTGCATTATTTTGGGGGGGAGGGGGGGGGGGGGGGGGGGGGGGGGGGGGGGGTGGGGGGGGGGGGGGGGGAAGGGGGGTCTACAAGTATGATTATCATAATTGCTTTCCTCAGTTTGCTTGACTGAATATTCAGTTAGGTGAGCTGCCTAGAAGCTTCTGGAAATAGCTGAACAGGTTACACATGTTGCAATGTGTAAGGTGGGGTTTGGTCCCAAGGGATGGGGTGACGGGGTAAAATCACTTAGTAGGTGGGGAGCATGCTACATTTCGGCAGTTGTTTTAATTTGGGAACATTCTAGAGTAAGAATCCACCTTGATTTTGACACGTCGCGTCTTCCACTGCAACAGATTTGAGCGCATCAAAGTCTGTCAAATTGTCCGTAGATCCCGAGCTCCCGCGCATCGGCAGTGTCTTTGATTGTTGCCACCGCAACTCCCGAAGAAGAGGATCTCAAGCCCAGAAAACTTGTCATCGCTTAGGCACCCCCCGCTGGATCACACCAGTACGTTGCCCCCGCAACCCCCCACCACCACCACCACTGCGTCTACCCATCAGTTCCCCTCTCCTCCCCTCCCACCGCCTCCTATAACCCCGTCGGCCTCGCAAGCCCCCTCCCCCCCCCCCCCCCCCCCCCCCCGGGACCCCCGCCCCCCGACCCCTGTTCTCCTGCCCACAAGATCTCTCTTTCCTCCTGCCTACGTCGTCAAAAACCCTCTTCCTTTTCAATCTCACATTGGATTCTCATTCCGCAAAGCTCCATTCAAGACTCCAAGATGTCAGGACGAAGGAATACTCCATACGATGGTAAGGAAGGTTACGATGTCTTTGCACAATGGTACCGGTATGCAGAACTTGTGGCCCCCTTGCTCGAACAAGATTCAGTCTTCTCAGTCGTTGATGGAGATCTAGAACATGCTCCCATTGATGAACCCTCCAATGGTTACCACTACCCTAGAGACAGCAGAAGAACACCCCTATCCAACTACATGGCTATGGACCATATTCTGCGAAACTGCACCCCCCCCCCTTGCTGATTCGCTTGACGCGTATACCAACAATGCGGCTAAAGCCCTACGCTACATCCGACGAGACTGAGGCCAAAGTTTCACCCTATTGCCCAAATCCGTCAAAGGTGCAAACTCTTTCTACGATTCTCACAATACTCGAACATTCCCCCACGCATCCACCTACCACCCCCAGCTTCCACCCAGGATGCTGCTCTCCCTCCACCTACCCCTTCCCACCAGCCCCCCTCCTCCCCGTCTGCCGACGGTGAATCCTCATCTCCCCCTACCCCAACCTCGGACGGGGGACCCTCTGACATCCGAGTTTTTCAGGATGCAGCAGCCGCCGCAGATTTGCTACGAGGAGCCATCCCTATGCTAAACGCGTGGGGAATCAACGTCGAAGTGAATCAACCAGTGCCTCCTGGGCCCAGGCCACCAAACCGGTTCCAAGGTATGTGGCCACCTGCATCAGCCCAATGCTTGATCTGCACTGGGTTGGGGCACACTGCCTCCATCTGTCCCAACACCTCCCCCCATGCGTCAACAATCCACAACTGTGACAACTGTGGGGGACTTCGGCATCATTAGGGACAATGTACAAGCTGTGAACGACCTAGCCACCCATCCATCAACCCTCATCCAAGTAAGTTGACAGAGGTCTGCATCAAATGTACTGGCAGAGGTCATTTCGGGAAGCAATGCTTCTCTTCCATCAAGGTCCAGCCAACAACCAAGACCTGTGGAATATGTGGGGGCTATGACCACCACAAATCAGCATGCCCAAACCCATGCCAGTCAACTACAGCACTGGAATCTGAGTCCCCATCCCAAGACTCTGGAGATGACTCTGGAAACGACCCCAACGCTAGTGAGAACCCTGATACCACTGACTCTGAGTTAGGACAGTTCCCCACCACTCATGAGACCTCCCCTAGTGTTTTATCAACTTGCTTCCACGGTCACTGGTGTCTCACTACAGACTCAACCTGACACATGACTTCCAATGCTGATTGTCTTATCAGAATCACACCTCTCAACCCACCAATGACAGTTCTCCGACCAGGCTCCTCCACACCAGTAATTTGATGTTACACTGGCACAGCCGTTCTTCAAGTTATAGGACTTGTAGTGACACTGCTCAACGTCCTTCTTGTACCCGTGCCCAACTCCTTCAACCTCATCAGTGCCCCTGCAATCATGGCTTGTGACGAAGACATACACATTCACACTAACTGTCATATTGCACAGATTGAGCTTCCATATCAGCATGGAGATGGCCTGATCTATCTGCTACACCACTGGTCTGGAGTGCCATGCATCACCGTCTGCAAATGGACTGTACACCACCAGCCTGTACCAGCCATCTCCTTCTGATCACCCAGACAATGACCTTCCTGATCACCCATGGTACCTTGAGCCATACACCATGGTCCACCACCTGGGGCCAGCAGGCAAGTACAAGTGGAGACAACGTTTCTCTACTCCTTCTCCTCCTCTTCTCCCTCCCCCTGCTCCTCCTGCTCCTCCTCCTCCCCCTGCTCCTCCTCCTCCTGCCCCCCCCCCCCCCCCCCCCCCCCCCCCCCCCCCCCCCCCCTCCCCCAAAACCCCCACTTCCCCCGGCACCTCCCCCTCCCCCTCCACTAGGAATTAGAAAGGAAAGAATCCCCAGTCGTCTCATGACATGCTGGAACTGTGGAGGCTATGGCCATAACTCTCTCCAGTGCCCTAGTGTTGATACTAACCTTGCATTTAGACCTGCCCCCACAATCCAAACATCAACCCCAGTCACTGGCTCACGTGAACACACTGCAGAAGATCTTAAAGATGTTATTCAAGGTTTCCTAGGCCAACTCCAAACCACTCCTACCCTACCCAATGCTACTAAGACCCCTCTGCAACCACCCCCAGGATTCCCAGCTACACCCTTAGATTGGCCTACAGTCCAAGATCTGCCCTCAACATGGGCAGAATGCTGCATTGCAGCTGGATTCACCCCCCTTCCAAACCCATCAACCCCACCACCTGTTCCTACCAGAGCCACTAGATCAGCCAATTGGAAACGAAGTTCAGATGCACAACATTTCTTGGCCACCTGACCAACATGCAAGCAACCCTGACCCATATGTACCAAAGTGTCACTGTTGCCCTCCAAACTAATGTTTCCTTCCAAACACCACCCACACCCCTGCAAACCCAACAGGCACCACCCAAAACAACCATGTTCAACACCCATCCACCAGGCAGGCACATTCAGACCTGTTGGTATCACAGAAGAAAAAAAAACAGACTTCTCCCCACCATCATCACCACAATCCTCTGACTACGAATCTGGTGATGTCACAAACAACAGTGCCACATGCAGGGTCAGCTTCAAATCTCTTGTAGGAACCCAACCAGGACACTATCCACTAGGTGAACTCATGCACATCCTGGAAAAGATCTGCCGGCCAACAACCCTCCCACCACAACTCCTGATCAATATGTTTAGAGTACCCATGTACCAGCTCATCACAACATTCTTTGACCAGTACACACACCTCAGATCACTACCCAATGCCATCTGGTCCACGTCAGACATGCCCAAACACCCAGCCAATATCATTACCCCCCTTCACCTCCACACTAGCAGCCTAGCCACACTAGTGCACCAGTATGACACCTGCTCCCCTCATATGAAAGATCAGTTCAAATGGACCATCTGCCTGCAAGCTGCTCTTGTTAGTGCATACTCCCTGCTGGCCACACACAGACAGCCTGGCATTCTCATGCATTCCCACCAAATCAGAGTTGACAACGAACCAATTCCATTCCTCATCTACATTGATGAGATCATCCTCCCCTGGAACCACCAAGACTACTTCATACTCAACTCATTCCCACCTGAGTTCCATCCTGACCCTACACCTGATCTATGGGATGACTTCCACAAGTGCATCACCAAGAGGCTCAAGAGGGATGGATTCTACCAAGTGCCATACTCCCCAGAACTCCCTCCAGAAGATCCTGCATAAGTTGAAGGCTACCTGCTTCTCCAATTTAGCAGACCTCTCCCCAGCACAAGCTCTCCTCTTATGATTAATCTCTCATCATGGGGGGAATATCCTGACTTGTGCTCCTACCATGCTAAGCTGATACAGAGTTACAGAACATTGATCCATAGATCTCCCTAGAATAAGTTATGATATCCTGCCTTATGATATCTTATAGATGATACTGGAAGTACCTCACCATGTCCTTCCATCTGGATTGATAGTTATGAGCTAGCGGGGGACGTCTACCTTAAGTTGTTTACCATAATGGCAACTACACAAGTTGCAATCCAGTCCTCTTAGCTGACAAGGCCTTATGGCTGCACCTTCATGACAGCTTCACAGCTGGAATCTAGTCTTATCTAGATAATATATGATAGCCATACTGTACTGCTCTTGGCCCTTGTTCTCTCCTAAATGTACTTGCATATGTCCCCAAGAAGACAAGTATCATTCCTTGATGAACACTGGCCAGCCAGAACCTATGCCCTTGTGCTCCCTTATGCACCAGCTATTTCTTTTCACTCTAGCTTCCCTTTCTTTTGAACCTCCTAGTTCCAGGAATTCTTCTGAATGAAGAATACCAGGAATTGGGGGGGATGTTATAGACCGGTTCTCCCGGTCCAGCTAGAGTGTCTTAGTGCGCCAGGCCCTCCGCCTGGAAGCTTCCGTTGTAGTGCCTCTGCCCGATAGGGCCAGCACCTAGCGGCGGCAGTACCCTGAGGTACTGTCGTCTTTCCCTTCTTATACCTGCCATGTCGCCTGACATGGTATCACGCTTGTAAGCACACGCCCTAGTCCATTCCCTGTGTCAGTTCTAACGGTATAACACTCCGGAAAGCTAAAAGAACGCCGATAAAAGTTAGCGCATGCCTCTCAGTCTTTTCACCAATGCTGGAAAGAAAGAAAGAAAGTCAAGTCAGAAATTCATATTTCTCATCTGCTCAAGTTTTGAGATCGCCCCTGCTCCTGCTGTCGATTGTCGCCCTTGCTATCAGCCCCTAGCTCCTGCTGTCGACCCTACTCTCGGCTCCCAGAGCGATGGATGAGCCAACAAAGAAGGCCAAGCTCGCTGCAGCAGCCCGGTGGAGCAAAAGTAAGTTTGACTCGTGTGCAGGTTATAGTGGAGGAGGAGCCTGCTGCTCAGTTCCCCTAGCCCCCCCATGTTCTTGATTTACCTCATGCGCTTGCCACATTTTTGATGGACTTTGAGCTTTGATCTCAGATCCTTCATCATGCTCTTGCCAAACCCTCTCGTGCAATACCCACGAGAGGGGTTGGCAAGAAGATGATTAGCCAAAGTCCTTTGTGATATACCCAAGGAGGTTAAAACAATAAAGACGTGTCCTGGTTCTTAGCCTAACCCCTCCGTAGTACTTGGTTACATGGCTCCAGCCAGCAACTTATTTAGCTGGTCGCCGTCTTCCCCAGGTGCCAGGTCATAAGAGCTTGAATTTGAATTTTACATTATTTATTTATTTTTCAACCAACTGTGGGCTGCTCACTGTCTGCTTTGGATGAACACATGTAAGTTTGTAAGATAGTTTTCCACGTTCCTACAGTTTCCTGTATCCCCCCCAACCCCAACTTGGGGTCAAATAAAAACGCAATGTAGCGCAAAAAAAGGCAGTTGCGCTTTTGAGGCAACCCCAATTGACCAAATGTAGTACCCTGCAGGATTGTTGAGGAGGACCCCCAGCTCTGCGTTCTGAGACGCGACCAATTTCATATCTAGAGTCCTAAGAGTCTGAGACGCAACGGACGCATAGTTCATACCCGAGTACCCGACCCATAGCTTGCGTCCTGCGACACAACCAACCCACTGAAGTCTGCGTAGCAATAGACCCTTAATCGTTGCGTCTGCGACGGAGGACGCAATGTCCTGAACAACCCTGGGTCCCTGGTAAGGAACCACAATACCAGATTGCCTTCTTACTTTTTTGAAATTCAAAGTTCGACTCAAAAACATTGTGCAGCTTTTGACATCTGTTTCCCACGACCACTACGAGTAAGCCCGGGGGATGGTCCAACGGGACTGTTCCTGCAAGTTATACCAACAACCAGACCATTCTGTCCTCGTGGTAGTGGGGGCTTCAACTGCCAGAGACAGCGAGCAGCAAAATTGCTGGCTGGAGCCATGTAACCATGTTCAAGTTGTGGGAGGACCAGTCGAGCTTCAAGGAGGAGGTTACAATCACTCATCACATGAGTCTACATCACTACAACTAAACTGTTTTACATGTACATACGCTTCTCACGTGTTATACACCACATGTAGCGAACAAAAACGTTCGAGGTTTGGGTTTCAAACATGCCCACACACCTCCAGGAAGAACGCTAGCAGTTATTTGTCTCTGGCGAGATCTCCTACACACTTTGAGTCAGCAGCTGAGAGGGAGGATCAGGTCGGGGTTCCAGGAGGTGCTCAAAAGATTCTCTGCCATATTCTGGAAGAAAAAAATTCAGAATGGCTACTACAAGCTAACATACTGCCCTGCAACTTCAACTTGCCAAGACAATCAACTTGCCTGGACAGCTCCGCAAAGGGAACCAGGTTTAACTACTTCGCTTCAGCTCATTGCAGGGCTCAACTCACATAAACTAAAATAGATACACTTCAAAAAATGGACACATGTCACCAACCTCATGTCTCCAAATACTATTTATATATAGAAAACTATTTATCCAGTTCACAATTCTGGGGGTATACCAGTACACTTGCATGTTACACGGCAGCGTTGGCCGGGCAACATCAGAAATACTGGGTACTTCCGGGTGGGACAAAAGGGAGGAGTTGACAAACCCCATGCCTCGCATGACTGTTCTAACACTCCAATAACAGACTTCAGCAACATCAGGCCAGAAAGTGGCCTGAAGGATGCTGAACATCTTGGTAGGGCAAGACCCTAGAGCTGGCGAGGCAGCACAAAAAAACACTCGACCGATAGCAGGTTGCCCAGCATGAACGGCAAGCTTGGTCACAGAATTCAGAAAAAGAACTCTCACAAGACCGAGAAGGGGGTAGCACTCAATGAAGGGCACCCAAGATCTTGAAAGCCAAAAGCGACCTTGGCTTCAGGCTCGCAGAAGATAGGGAGTACATCCGAAGATAAGGAATATATCAGCACTGAACTGCCAAAAAGACTATGACAGTTGGTGGTTAGCCCTGGTTGAAGTAAACGGGGTGGCCCCTCGACCTCACACCTGGTAATAAGAAATACTATTTATCTGCTTCTCAATTCTGGGGGTCTACTAGTACACTTGCATGTTACTCCGCAGCGTTGGCCGGCAACATCAGAGGTACTGTGTACATAAGGGTGGGGAAAAAGGGAGGAATTGATCAGGTCAAGTGGTCAAGGACATGACCAAGTTCATCCATCGGAGAATAAACGTCAGGGGGGGGGGGGGGGGGGGGGGGGGGGGGCAACTCAAAAGACTATCACGAGGATTGTAGCCGTCGTATGTGGGTAGTGCGAAGAGTACAATGGCGCTATCTTAACCAGGATCAGAAAGAGAAAGCGCTTCAGAAGCACACCTCGTCTGCAATTCTTGCATGCCAAATAATATTACTAGCCCACAGATCCCGCTAAAAATTACCTTAATACAGTACAAGAGAACACGACGAGCCTTGAAAATCAGTGGCTGGCCCAGGGAGCTGCCGAGAAGCTGCTGCTCGTCGCTGAAGAAACACTTTAAGGGATACCAAACTCTAGTGGTCAAATAATAATAGCGCATGGATGTAACCTACCGAGTTAAGGTGTTGCACATGACGCAATCCGATTATTCTTTTCCTACATGGAGGGCTGACCTACACATTATTTCTATGTTTTCGGGATATTTCAATGTGGCAATATGCACGAGTTCGCAATCTGAAGTTTCTTTCCTCTCTGTACAAAAAAGAGACACCAATTCCATTATTTTCTTCTCAGTTAATTCATCTCAAGTCTGGTGCAAAGGGATCCTTAATATCCAACCAATGGTAAGGGAGGCATCAAAAGTCTTTCAAGTCTTCAAAAATCAAAGTCGAGCACGGAAGCCTCAAGATTCAAGTCCAGGTCCAGCAGATCGAGGTGTGAGTCATTGTTGGAGAGCTTCAGGTCCAGGGGCTTACAGCACCCAGACAGCTCAGAAAGATCATCACCCATCCGGTCCAGCTCGCTGCCAAAGGATGCCGAGAGGGCATAGTTGGTGCCCCCGAGCAGGAAGGGCCCAGAATCGTCTGACTCTCCAGACAGGAAGGTGTCGAGCATAGCATCAAAACCGTCATTCTGCTCCAGGATGTCCTTGTTGAACACACTAGACGAGGAGAGGGGGGCGGACGAGGCGGTGATCAAGCTGGCATCAGGGATCTTGCTCTCTACATCAGCCTGGGATTGCTTGCTTTTGTTGACAACCGGGGCCTGGCTCTTGACCACTGTCTTGGTGGCTACCGAGGCCTCAGGAACGAAAGGGGTGAACAGGCATGGGGCTTGGAAAGAGTTAGGCATGCAAGTGTTTGGTGCATTTGTCTCAGCAGGGGAAGAGGCACCGGTGGTGGAAGCGACACAAGGAGCATTGGCAGCTGCCTGTTGCACAGCTGCTTGCCACATAGCCATGGCTGTAGGCATCATGAAAGGGGGGATGAATGGGGGGGGCATGCAGAAGGGCATCATCCCATTGCACATTCCACCCATCATGGATGGCATTCCTGAGCCCATTGCACCCATTATATGCATCTGGTAGGCTGCCCAGGGCATAGTGGGTGGCGCCGTTTTCTGGTTGACGGGGGTCGCTCCCACATCTATGCTGCGGCGCTTCTTGCATTGGTTCAACGACTCCTGGCAAAAATCCATAACTGGGCGCTTCGACAAGCACGATGAGTCCAAGCTGGCCCTCTTTGACTGAGTAGTTTGCTGGACGGTGGTGTTCATGATTCTGCGAGGTATGAGAGGGAAGCGAGTTAAGATTTGACCAGGACAAGTATTGACGCTAGATCGCAAGGGGGGACTTGGAATTGGTGAGCAGCTCAGACTTGGCTAAAAAAACCATCAAACAAACCAATCCAAGATTCTGATTAAAACGTGGTAGACTAGGCCAAAGTATCTCGCACGGCCCAAGTGACGTTGACGCTAAAGACACCGAGCAGAATTCGGACTAGATACAGGAATCCAAGAGGCATTGCAATGCAACTAGGATATACATAAGATAAGACTGATACAGGAATCCAAGAGGCATTGCAATGCAACTAGGATATACATAAGATATTTTTCGGTGGCAGTGAGCGGACAAGGCGACAATAAAGTAAATCGTCAATTCCGTGAGGCTCGCAAAAGACAGCGCACCAAGGTGAATTTCCAGGAAGGGTAATTCAGAGGATAGTGGGGGCCAGATCGCCCTTCTTCTTAGCAGCGAGGGGGATGAAATCAGAGAACTCGCGCGCAGATTGAGCTATGTGGGCGGGAGCATTTCAAAGGTGAGAAGGGCAGAGTTGGGCGATATATGAAGCTCGGGATTGCAGAGAGGGGGCCGAAAGGTGTTATTTCAAGACAGGCTAGGTGGAAGTCCGATGGCAGGGCAAGGGCGCAAGGGGAGGGCAAGTAGACTAGGCAGACAGCGAACGACAGGATGTGATTGCAACGGCATTAAGGAGGAGGTAGTTAACTTTTTGTTAGGTGCAACCTATCCCCCCCCCCCCCCCCCCCCTATCTCTCTCTCTGATTTCCTATCTCTCTCCCAGCAGCGCTACAGATGCTACCCACCCCCCGAGACAAAGGCAAGCAGGAGTGTGGGGCCTACAAGACAAATTCAGCGAATGCGATGGCAATTACCTGAGATGGGCTGACAGATTCTACTGTTGAGTATCTGCGCCGAAATCAATGGCTTCCGAATTCGAGGTAGGGCAGCGAACGAACGTACGCTAAATAATCTCAGAGAAGTCGAAGCGGAGGAACGGTCGAACAGGGAAAAGGCAACACCGTGAAACGATGCTAGAGGTGACAACTTGGCAGGCGATGCAATGTCTTATCCTACCAAGGGTCTAGCTGAAAGGTCTTAAAAGGTTTCTGGTGGTTGAAGCGGTTATGATGGCTCACGAGAAGGTAATCGGGCGGGGCAGGGGGGCGGGGGGGAGCCGTCGGCGATTAGGCGGTTTGACGTACCAACGAACCCAACGAACAACTGCGAATAAAATCTCAATACGCGCTTTCGCGACCTTTCGCTGCTATCAGAAGGAACAGAAACTCAAGGAACGCAGCTATGGTTGAATGTGCAGCAGGCCGTCTGGCCCAGGTCCAAAGTCCCTACCTGAGTGTGGCCACTCTAGCCTGGTCCCGGCGGTCAGCCTCATCTTGTACCTACAACCCTAACTGCGCCATCAATTTCAAGAAGCAGTCCTAGTCATCGTCCTAGTCAGGGGCCCCTGGTCCTAGTCATACAAAAACCGCCTTATCGCCGACGGCTCAAAAAATCGTCGACGGCTCACCCTGCTACCACAAGAACCAGGCCCTGGAGGGGCCCCTGAGGGGGCCCTGGCAAGAACGGCTGTCGGATGGGAGGGGGGAAGCTACTCCCGAGGTGGCCACTCCCGAGCAACCTGTGCCTTGGCTCATCTGAGCTCATCTCATCAGCATAAACTATCGGTCACGTCCGATAGTTGATCTTTCCGAGCGACCGGTGCCTTGGCTGAAGCATCGGCAATTCGGCATGCTCGAGACTTGATATTTCGGACGACGTAGACTGCTGGCTCAGGCATCGGTCACCACGTGCATGGGGGATTGGGGGCATAGCCAGGCCAGGTCACAAGACTGACACAGGTCAGTTTCAGATAGACTAGGACGACGTGAACAAATCGAAATTGAAGCCACACCCTGCGAAGCCAATAAATAATAACTGTGTGTGTGTGTGTGTGTGGGGGGGGGGGGGGGGGGGGGGGGGTAGGGTCGGGCGGATCGCTGTTTGTTCCCTCCGGCCACTCGGGCACAAAACTTTGACCCGACCAAATGTCAATATCAGAATGGTTCCGAACGACGACCTGCCCGAGGCGGAATTTTCTAGGCAAACAGGCTCAATTATGTCAATTTCAAGCTGGGTTAATTTCGATTTCAAGCTGGGTCAGTTTCAATTTCGAGCTGGGTTAGGGGTCGAACACACTGCTTTTGGTCAGGCCGATTATGGTCCGATTTGGGTCGATTTGGATCGATTTACCTTCTCACCCAGATATAAGTGGTCAGGCTGGTTACACTACAAACTCGATTTTGGTCAGGACCAAAATCGGACCCAAAGCAAAATCTAAATCGGGCTAAATCCAAAGGAGGGGGGGGGGGGGGGGGGGGGGGGGGGGGGGGTATGGACTCGATTTAGCTTTGGGCCCGGATTTTTTCTGGAACTTCATATTGTTTTCTGTATTCTCTTTCCATATCTTCGTTTTTCACTCATGTATTTTCTTATCGAATTCTTAATTATTGTTGCTTCTAGTCTGCTTCTAGTCTTCCATTTTTCAGTGGATGCAGCACAGTCGCAAGCTGATAGTGTGTTGAGATGTGGCCCAAATAACTGCAAATGAGAAGGAACATGTTCATAAATTGCCAAAAAAATACACAACCATCCAACTCTCTCTCGCTATTGGGGATGTCTCTTCAGCCTATTGGGCTTGCACATGATTAATAGGGGTGTGCTTTCAAGCAACTGCCTACTAAGCCTTTTCAATGCTTTTTCTGCTCAGCCCTTCTTGTCATGGTTGGGCAAGTCTGTCAGCCTATTTGGCTTACCCCCGGATTGTCACAGACTGACCTAGACATGTCAGAGGCTGACCCCTGGACTGGCACAGACTAACCTAGAAACCGGGGCCTCGGCAGCCAGTTTTGTTTGTTGGCTTCTCGTAGAGACGATGAGCAGAGGCACGGGAGATAATGACACTGTAAATTTACAATGATGAGATGGCAGCCAGCGGAACTTGCCGGCATTATTAGTAGCTACAAGAGATGGCGTCACAAGGGGCCTGCCCTAGCTACAATATAAGGGACCTAGCTGGCGGTATGGTATCCACCAGTAGCTGGCCAGCGGCCCAGGGTAGAGTACCTGGCCGGGCCTGCGCATAACCGAGGTTAGTATGGTACGACCAATAAGGCGTAACATAACATCCCCCCCCAAACCCTGGTACTCTTATATGTACCGGTAGAATGAGTTATGAGTTCCAGGGTTACATAAACCAACCCAGGTTAACTAAAATAATAGAATACTTAATGTTCGCCTAAGGCGGTAACAACGAACAGTAAACTACATGTTGAATATATCAACATTAAGGAATCTAGAAGTCCATGTCTGAAGGCAGTAACAAATGGCAGCAAAATATCAAAATCTAGGGTGGGTTTCAGGTAGAAATGCAAACACATATTCTGGTCATCTGAGTATTGTCTCTAGCTTTAGCCATGACCTATCCATGTTGTCTCTAGAGAGGTTTGATCTCTCTTGAGTTGTACTTCCAGCAACTAGAGGAATTCATCATATCTGCAGGAGTGAACCATAGGGACAGGGCGACGCATGACCAGTAAATGTGTAATCCATGGGACTCCAGGTCATGCCTAGATTATCACAATAAATCACACGGGGTCCATAGCCCTCAGCATCCAAGGTCCAATCCATATAGGCGCAGATACATGTCTTATTCACTCCAGGTGGCAGTGGGAAGCAAGTATCATCCAGCTTGAAGTAGTCCCATGATTATATGCATGTCGACATAGAGCATTGAGGACCAGGGGGCAGCAGTGTAACCATAGGTGCTAGGCTGAGGAGGTGCACTAGAAACTGTGGGGAAGCTGTAGGCTGGGCTTGGGACGCCACATGTCATCTAGGGGGCCGCTGGGTAGGTCAACTTAGGAGTTGCTAGGAAGCTGCTGGGATTAGGTCAGCATCAAGACGTGTAGGTCAAGGTCTACATTCTCATGATCCCCCCTATTTGGGAGTCCTTTAAATCGCAAATCAGCAGAATGCAGAAACCGTGCAGACCTAAACAAATGCAAGACATCAGTTATGTCCTTACATATGCACAAATACAAGGCACTACACGCAGCACGTGTTCTCACTCATCCATGTCATGACGTAAATTTAAATCAGTCAGGAGGGTATCGCTCCTGCAAGTTCATCAGTGCATATACATCTGTACATCAGCACGTCAGTGCAAGTACAGTGCATCAGTGCATATACAATACATCAGTACAACAGTGCACGACAGTACATTGGTGCATGTACGTCAGTACATCAGTACATCTATACATTAGTGCATATACCATACATCTATGAATGTACAGTACGTCTGTGAATTATGCAGTACAGTACATATACAGTACATTAGTACAGTACAGTACATCAGATCAGGTCAGATCAGATCACATGCACAGTGATTGGCAGTACATCATCAGTGTATGGGCATCAGAGCATGTTGAGTGTACATACATTCAGCGGTAGAGGAATTCATGCAGATCCTAATGCAGATCAGATCATGTCAGCAGATCAGATACATCAGAGTGGTACATCAATGAGATCACATCATCCATATCAGTGCACTCAGGTCAGTGCATCAACATCAATCATGTTCTGTCATGTAAATGGGCTAACATATCTGTTGCATTGGCCAAGGGGGTAACCGGCAGTAGGCAACACAGATCAAGACACCCCCAGGCTAGTGATCTTTAATAGGCAAATCACCAAAGATCACTAGGCTAGGATAACGAGTTGAAGTATGCTATTACCATAAATCATAACTTTGATCCTCTCAGTACAGTGTATGACGCAGCTGGTGGAGTACAAAACGCATTAAATGCAGGATTTGAAATTGACAACACCAGGGGATATGCTGCAGGGTCGGAATCGCAATCATCACAGATCCTTAGGCAGGGCACTGAAACAATTCTGGTGGTGAGGGTCATAACTGGCAGGGTAGCAAATTTGAGAAGGTGCTGGACCACCATGGGGATCGCATGGTCTGTACAGGGAACCAGTAAAACATGCTAGGCAAGTAGGCATTCAGATTAGGGGTAGCGTGAGAGGGGAGTTCGGTACATGGTGGATTTATTTTTTACTAAGGGCTCATGTCCTAGCAGTGAAACAACAGAAAGATTGCAAGGGGCTCATGTCAACAACATGAAACAATATGGTGCCTGCGAAATGGGGTTTCGCAGGGATCACACTCGCGACCAGTGGATTTACAGTCCAGGGCAACAACGAAGTCTAGTGCGCTGTGGTATAGTGTTGCGGCTCTGTGAGTACGTGCAACAGAGGTCTTCTACAATGTACACTTAATTCGCTAGTTTCACTATGCCTTGGTAGTTCGCTTTGCTTGTTGTCAAGCCTTTTAATTTGCTCTTTCGTACGCTTTTTTGAGGTTAGGTCCTGGATCAGGTTCCGAGGGGTATGTTGCCCAAACCCTGACTGTTATGAAACTGTCCAGCTGCCCCGGCGCTGTTCAGTCTCGGCATTGATTTTTGTTGAGTGTGTAACAATATCCTCTCTCTCTCAGGGGTTCAAATCCCACCAGGAGCAGTTTCGCATTCAAGGAGAATGTGCAGTCTATCATGAAGTATAGGCTCAGGCGTGGTCACAAACCTTATCGTAAATACACAGGCTATTTCCTTATTGTCTAGTGAGGTGATCATTACCGCCCCCCCCCCCCCCCCCCCCCCCCCCATGGGTAGCGACTTTAGTACATCAGGCATACTGCCGGGCGAGCAAATCGGGCTAGCAAAACGGATGCGGAAAACGGATATGCTGCAGGCCCTAAGGGTTCGCCCAACAAAATTGCATTTGGACCGCACCAACTAACGTTTGCATACGGCAGGCAGCTCACTAAACTAGCAAAAGCAGTCACCTCGTCTCCGAGGCAGATTTCAGACAAATTGTATTTGCAGTTGTTGTAGACCGGTTTATATACCGGCTACTGAGTTGCTCAGAGAATCCAGTGTGTAGTCACAGACTGGCTCTGCACTGTGCACGTGTCCTTGTGATAGCGTGCACCGCCGTGCAGTACGACTGTACTGCCACCGGCTAGTATAACATGTCCGCCCATGCGGCATGCGACTATCATTTCCTTACTGTAACATATTCAGTAGCTACGTCTCTCCGTGTCCTGCAGTCTCACTCACTACAATTTACTAAAGCAGTTACGTCACCTCAGCTTCCAGGCAGATTTAAGTCAACCTGCGCCCCGAACCAGCTGGCGTTTGGATTCGGTAGTCCAGTCACCTAGAGAAGGATACAGCCATCACTCAGCTCTACCCATCCACCCACCCACCCAACCAACCCACACCCACACTCCAGCCCACTAACCATCACTCAGCTCTACCCACCCACACACCCACACAACCCACAGCCCACCCCAGCCCACTAAGCATCACTCAGCTCTTCCCACCCACCCCCACCCCCCACCCCCCACCCCAGCCCACTAACCATCACTCAGCTCCAGTTAGACACACCGCACACACAACAAAACTAGTGACAGCAGGGATCAAAATCCCCACGGGCGGTCACATCCTGGCCCACAGGCCCTAAGGGTTCGGAGCAAAGTTGCCTGCGCCCCACGCCACCTTTATATCACGTCACGTCCAGGGTACTTCAAATTGCCAAATTGGCCAGCGCTTTAGCACACTTGAAAACAAAAAAAACTGCGCTTTGTAGTGCAAAAAGCGCAAAAATTGCTTGCTGCGCCCACAGGGAGTTGCAAAAAACTGCGCTTAAAGCGCAGAGGGGGTCAAAAAATCAGCGCTCAAAAGCGCAAAAGCGCGCGCTTTGAATTACCCTGGTCACGTCACCTGACACGCCACGTCACGTCACGTCACGCCACCTCACAAGCGTGTGAACACGTCACGTGAAGTTGAGGTCATAGATTAGGTAAAACGTAGCATTTCTCTTATATTATTCAAGGTAACCAGACTTCACTGAGCAACATTGACTAACGAAACATAGATGAAGGCACCTCTAAAATAAACAGACATTGACTAGCGATCCCTAAGTACATTCAATGAACCCCACGAATCTTGTTGATAACCAAGGAATCGGTAATTCGGTATTAAAACTATTACGTATGCAAATTGGATGATGTCAGAGGATACCGTAGAAACCATAGTTTCACATACACTAACTTATTAAATAATAGGGATGTTATTAAATGCATAGCAAGACTACGTCTTTGTCTCTTTGAGCTCACAACTTAAATGTGTAAGAAAGGAGAACCTCTCGTCCTGGTAGAATTTGCAGGTGCTGTGATATGTTGGTTGACAGTAGAAGAGTGATCGTGATCGAAGATGAAATGTATTTCATATTAGAATGTCCGCTATACGCTGAGGATAGATATTGTGTGTTTCTAAAATGAAATCTGAACCTGAATTGGTGGATAAAGACTCTAGCATGAAGCTGATTCCTTTGAAGGATGAAAATGCTACACACAATTTATAAAAAAAATCGATAAGAATCGCGCAATTAAGGTATCATCCTATATGAGATGATGATTTAATTATATTGTAGAATTCAAAAATCGCTGTAGCACAAAGTCAGCCCCCCCGTCGGTAAAACGGTTGTTTGAGGTTGAGTTCATAAATTCCTTTTCTTTCCAAGCCCTTCCTATAACGGTCGGGCAAGTCCCTTTAGCCTATTTGGCCTACCCCTGGACTGTAGCATACATTTATACATAGGCAGCTCCTCTGTCTAGCCATTCAGCCCAACCTGGCGCAACTTGGTGCACCTTGAAGCCGATACAATCAGCAGCTCATAACTGCTGAAGTAGTTCGGTGTAGCCCAGTGGCTGGCTCAGGGAGCTGCCTAGAAGCTGCTAAGAAAAACTGAAAATAAACCCCTGCTAACTCCGATTCCTTCATTTAAACAAATAACAGTGCTCTTATTTGCAAACATACAAGTGTGTAGTTGTGCAGATTATAGTTTGTGGTCTTGATCAGATTATGACTCTTTGAGGAGGGCATACAATTGAGGGAAAGGCGTGTTTCATGTTACGAACAAAATCCGCGGATCCCCCCCCCCCCCCCCCCCCCCCTCCATATCTCGCCGCCAGAGGGTGTATCGACACGTGTTCGCGGTTCTCTATACATATCGATGATGCTGTTCGGAATCTTTTTCCTTGCCCCCTCGACCTCTGCTCTTATATATTTTTGAAAGCGCACGAAGCACGAAATGCTTTGGTTTCTTTGCAATGAAAAAAGTAAAGAGAACGCCTGGTGGGGCGTGGTATTAAGGGAACCCGTCGTACGTGGGCAGAGAACGGTCTACCACCTCGACTAGACAAGCTACCATCGCGGTTGACAGCGACCTGCACCGCTAAGAGCGACGTTTCTCTCCTCTGAATATCACGATACCTGTTGCATAATATTGCTTTTACTAATGGTGACTCTCCCCAGCTGCGGCGTACGGGAGGGTCCCCTTAACACCCTCGAGGCGTTTGTTTTTTTGCTTTTACTACCAAAGGCGAGCAGCCAAATTGCTGGCTGGAGCCATGCAACCAACTTCCAGGCAAGCAAATGCATTCAATAAATCTGCATACGGTGGTTGGCTCCCTGGTTTCCGTGGGTTTGTCACGGGGGACTTGGCATTAGAAGACAGTGTGCAGCCCAGAGTTGGCCGAAATAACATGTAACAATCTAATCCAAACAAATGCATTCAATAAATGTGCCTAGGATGGTATCAGCATGTATAGCGGTGCTCTCACGCGTTTTATGACTTGGTGACTACTTATGTACTCCCTTAGAACTATCGGCTCTCCTGAGCCAGCTTCCCGTGGGACTGAGTCATTTTGAGATGACTCAGTGGCAGCTTCCTGTCACCTACGTCTCCGGTCTGATCTGTACCCTGTTAGGTTCCTGTCTACCGCCTCCTTTCACCACAGGTGCCCCTTTATGGGTCTCCTGTGTCTGTAACGTTATCCTTGTCTCCGTGTATAGATTGGTGCGTCTGTTCCGCTGCTTTAATCTACTGTCCACTCTACCGGAGTGATTTCAAGCTGATAGGTAATTGGGCTCCTCATCACTACCACTGCTTTGATTATGCAACTTCCGCGAGGGCCTCCTGCCGGCTTTGTGAAACTTACCAAACTTAATGGTGTTTCATGGGCTCGTGGGATCCGCAGTGTCATTGTGAGCAATGGATGCGACCGAATCCTCCTGCCCCTGGCCCTCCTCCTATGCTGCATATATAAGCCTTCGTCGGCGCCTCCCTTTGAGCCTGTTCCCCCGGCTTACCCGGAGGTGGCTAAGCCCACTTTCTTGAAGGGCTTTGCTTCTTTTTCCTCTGCATCTGCCCCCATGGAGCGTGGCCTCCCTGGCTACCACACTCGCTCTCGCGAGGCTGCTGTTTCCTCTGCACGCACCTCTGCTGCTGGTGCCTCCCTGGAACCCCCTCCGCCTCCGCCGGTGGAGCTGCCTCCTGCCCCTGGCCCTCCTCCTATGCTGCATACGCGGTCTTGCGCATCTTGGGAGCATCTGCTCACTGGCGGATCTCCTCCGACTTTGAACCTTCGGGACTACCGCCTGATCAACATGGATCGACGGGATGGTGAGTCCTTGAACCGCTCTTTGTACGGTCGGATGGATATGCAGGCTACAATGGCAAATGTTAGTGTGAAGCTGAGGCATCGCCGAGTGATGGCTTTCTCTGAGCTTGGTACCAGGTGTCGTTCTTTTCTTGGTCCAGTCACTTCTGGGATTCTGTATCCCCCAGATCATGGTGTTTCCTTTGGTGGTACGAGGCGTAGTGATCACGAGAAGCTTGGTTATCAGTTTGTGCGATTGCCTGTCCCTCTGTGTCCTGTTAGCCCAGATTTCGAGCTGCTTATGAGTGTAGCGAGGTCCATTCCTGTGATTAGGAACATAGACGACCAGCGCGCTCTTGACGCTGGTCTTGCTGCGGAGTATTTCATGGACATTCGTAGGTCCTTGGCTCCTGTCCCTTCTGCGATTGGAGCTGGGTCTAATACCCTCATTCATGGTGAGTCTCGGTTTGATCCTGCACTGTTGGGGTTCAGTGCACTGCCTCTCGAACGTCAGGAGTTCATGTGTTTAACTATGATGCTCGCGAACATGGAGGACGATATGGTCAAGGTATACCAGGACTTTGCCACCCCTCAGGATATCCTTTTGGATATCCGGAAGACGCAGTCTGATGCCCTTGCCTCTATAGTCCCTCTCATGCGTATCGAACTTCATAATGCGCACATGGGCCCTTCTGACCGTGTCGATGATTTCTTTCGCATGGTTCGCAGTCTGTGCACTGACCTCCGCAGTGCTGGACATCGTGTCACTCAGCGCCACGCCATGGAAACCATTGTGAATGGGATCCGTTTGATCCGATTTGAATCGCTGCGGATCCAGTACGGTATGATGTTGGCTAACAGACAGACTGTAGATTACTGGTCTTGTCTGGAGGCATATCGGTCTCTCGACATTTTGAACATTGCTCTCCCCAGGTCCGACTCCAGGCATCCTGGTTGGTCCCGGGACGCTCCCCAGGTTCCTGCCAATGCTGCGTTTCAGCGTGGGCAGGGATCTGGTTCTCAGGGTTCCGGTTCCAACAAGCGGCGTCTGGATTGCACTTGGGGCCCATGCCTCAGCAAGACGACCCACTCGGAGGATCGCTGTTTCACGAAGCATCCGCACCTGCGTAAGACCAAGCCTGGTGCACCGGTTACCAATCCGGTGCCCATGGCCTTGGCCCTTCCAGGTGTGCTTACTCCGCGGCAGCTGGCCTCCTTGCAGGCTCAGATTGATGGGTATGCTTTGGACAAGAAATAGGAGGTACGCTCTGTCCTTTTCTCTTGCACTGCGAAATTTTCAAATGTCTGCAGCCCGAGCCTGTCTGAGGGTGTCTGGCATGTTGATTCTGGAGCTGGGATGTCAATCACAGGTGATATGTCTTTGTTCACTGTGTTTCATGCTTCTGAGACTGGGCCAGCAGTTAAATTTGGTGATGGTGTGGTTCAACGGTCTGTGGGTCAGGGTTCTATTGTGTTAGGTAGTGATTGGTTACCAACACCAATCACTTTAACCAATGTTCTCTACATCCCACACTGTCCGGTGAACCTCATGTCAGTAAATGCTGTTGCCCATGCTCACAACTGCAAGATTTCTTTTGATAGTCTTAGTTGTACTGCCACACAGGGCTCTTCTGTTCTGTGGTCTTTCCCTGCCTCCAGTGATGGTGTGTACAAGTTTGCATGTAGGCCTTGTCACACCCCTCGTGGCCGTTTGTATGGTGCTGAAGATTATCCAGCTTTTGCTCTTGATGTTGATGAGGATGGTGGAGTTGTGATCCCTACCACTCCTGAATGGTTGTGGCATAGGCGGCTGGGTCACCCTGGCTATGATGCCATGCACAACCTTGTAAGGAAGGGTTTGGTTCAGAACTTACCCCTCACTCTCCAACAGGTGCAAAGACTGTCTAAGATCCCATGTGATGCTTGTCAGAAGGCAAAGGGAAAACGTATCCCTTTTCCTAAAGAAAGCAAAACTAGGATCCGTGCCCCATTACAACGCCTTCACTTGGACATCATGGGGCCATTTAATATTAGGGGCTTGCGTGGGGAGTTTTATGTTCTGTGTCTCACTGACCAATACTCTGGCTATGCTGAGGTCTTGTGCTTGAGAACCAGGGATGAAGCTCCCTTAGCAGTTCAAACTACCATCCTCAGATGGATGACTCAGCTGCATGGATTTGTTTTCAAGTGTCTTAGGTCTGACAGGGCTAAGGAATTTATAGTGAAGTGGTTCGAGGATTGGTTAGAATCGGTTGGTGCTGTGCATGAATTGTCCATGGCTTACACTGCTCAGTAGAATGCGACTGTGGAACGGTACAATGGGGTCCTTCAGAACGTAGCTAGGAGCATTCACTTGGAGTCTAAGCTCACTAAGTCCTTCTGGCCCTATGCCTTCCTTGCCGCGTGTTACCTACGCAACCGGCTGCCTAATCAGGGTGACAAGACTCCTTATGAGTTGTTCTTTGGGGTTCTACCTGATGTATCGTTATTGCGCGTGTTCGGGTGCCCATGCTATGTTACCTTAGTGAATGGGAAGAAGCGCAATAAGCTTGACGAAAGGGCGTTATCTGGTAGACTGGTTGGGTATTCTCTGGTGAGTAAGGGTTATTTGTTGGGTTCCGAAGTTGCGCCAGGTGGTAGAGAGTCGTCTTCTATGAACAGTTTAGCTATAACTGTATCCCTGGCTCTTTCCCTATGATGGATCTCAGTATTTTCTCGCACCCCTGCCGCTATCATCGGTAAAGGGCTTGATACTACTGACAATGTCCTGGGCCCTTTACCAACCCCGATTGTTGACCGCTTATACTGGTCATGGGATGACGATGCGTCCCAGGCCAGGTATGATGGTGCTGTATCGCGTGCGGCGGTATTGGGCCAGGGGGAGTCTGAATGTTCCTTCAAGCTCTAATTTATTCGAATCTCAGGGGGTCGCCCGGGCCTTCCTCTGCGCCACGTTTCGTCGGTGAAGTCGTAGGATGAGGACAGCCTCGGGTCATAGTGGAACCTAGTACAGGTCCACTGCCCACTAGTCGCCACCCCCCGTCCACCTATTCGGATAGCTTCGCGGGGAGTTGTTGATCACTTCACCCCCTGCTATACCTGGTGGTTTATACCGACCAGGCATTGCGACGATGTGGGCCGTCACAGATGATGTGAGTGATGACCTCGAACACTGGTCCGGGTCAGATACTGCGTATGGCTGGGGTGTTCCAGTGTACCCAAGCTTCGACGATTTAGAGGCAAAGGAGGCCGGCCTTGTTCAACCACGCATGAGTGCTGCGCTGGGGGCTTTATTACCGGTTACTGCTGATACTGCTGATATCCCCGCTGCCCATGTACAAGTACACTGCTTGTACGTGGGGGCTTTTATTTCTACCTCTACTGAACTCTCTTATAAAGCTGCAATGTTACCTACCAACCCTGACAGAGATCTCTGGCTGCAGACTATGAAGGATGAGATGGCCTCCCTCCATGCTCATGGCACTTGGGTCCTCACTCCACAGCCTCCTAGGCAGAGGATTCTATCTGGCAGATGGTTATTTGTCAAGAAACATGGGGCTGATGGTTCTTTGCGTTTTAAAGCTCGTTTTGTAGTTCGTGGTTTTCTGCAACGTCCTGGGCTGGACTACCATGATGTATATGCCCCCGTCTCCTCTAAAGCAGGTCTTCGTGTGCTCCTTGCTGCCATCACTCATAGGAAGATGTTTGTGAGGCAGCTGGACATCAAGACTGCATTCTTGAATGCCAAGCTGGAACCTGGTCTGGACCTGTTCTGTTACCAGCCTGAGGGCTTTCATGAAATTGGTCCTGACAATGTTCCCCTTGTGTGCAAACTGATTTAATCTCTTTATGGTTTGAAGCAGGCACCCAGGGCTTGGAGCAAAGATGTAAAGCAGGTTTTGGTTGCCCACGGTTTTACCATGTGCAAAGCTGAACCTGCTCTGTATTTCAGGAGGGATTCTACTGGTGGGTGGAGCTATGTCCTGACCTATGTGGATGACTTCATCTGTGCTTTTAGTGAGCTGCATAGGTATGCCTTGCTGATCGAGGCTATGGAAGCAGCTGGGTGGGAAGTCAAGGAAATGGGTGTACCTGTCCAGTTCCTTTCATTGGACATGACTTGTACACTTGATTCTGACGGCAGGTGTGTTAAGATCGACCTCTCCCAGCACTCCTACATTGTTGAGCTGGTGGAGCAGTTTGGTCTCACTGCTGCTACCAAGCCCAAGTTTTCGGTTCCCATGTCCAAGTGCACTGTCACTGATCCTCCTGGAGAACCTCTGGCCTCTAATAGCCAGTACCTCTCTCTTGTGGGGGCTTTGCTGTACCTGGCTACCTGCACAAGGCCTGATATTTCTTTTGCTGTTAGCTACCTGTCCAGGTTTTCTGCTCAACCCACTGCCCCCCTGTGGGCTGCAGCCAAGCGCTTGCTTTTGTATTTGAGAGAACATTCCCATCTGGGCCTCACTTACACTCACAGCCCTGGTTTCTCTTTACTGTCTTTAGTGACTCATCCTTTGCTGATGATGGGTCTGACAGGAGATCTCAGACTGGCTATGCTGTGCTTGCTGGAGGCTGCCTTGTGAAGTGGATGAGCAAAAGGCAACCCACTGTTGCTGTTAGCTCCAGTGAGGCTGAGTATCAGGCCCTGTCTCAGACTGCCAGGGAGGTGCAATGGTTGAAAAAGTTGAGAATTGATCTAGGGCTGCCTTGTGACCTGGTCACCATTCAGGGTGACAACTTGGGGTCCTTGAGCTGGGCCAATGACTGTCAGCTGCTCCCTCGCAACAAGCACATTGATGTCATCCATCACTATATCCAGGAGCTGGTGGAGGATGGCCAGGTGGATGTTGCCTATGTTAACACTAAGGACAACTGTGCTGACCCCTTCACCAAGCCCCTTGATCCTCTGGCGTTTCATTCGCATGTTTGGAATGACTGCTTCTCCTTAAACCAATTTCTTTTTGGTTACATGTATTCTAGAATTTTGGTTACATGTATTCTGGAATTTTTGGTTACATTTTAAGGTTTCTTTGGTTACATTTAGAGTTTCTTTAAGTTATCATTGATTGGCATTAGGTTCCTATTCCCGGATCGGGTTTTCTATACCGTTGTTACCCGACTTTGATATTTAGTTGTCCTCTTATATCCACCTGGCAAATTTTGGTTCTTTGCCTTGCTTCATACCTTCCCTTACACCCTTCGGGTTTCATTTGAAGTTTCTCTCGATTTTTTTTTCGTTTTTTTTTTTTTTTTTTTTTAATTTGTTACATATAGTTCTATGTCACCAGTGCCATAGGTGGAGTAGTACTATTGTACGTCACCTGTGTCATAGGTGGAGTATCAGCATGTATAGCGGTGCTCTCACGCGTTTTATGACTTGGTGACTACTTATGTACTCCCTTAGAACTATCGGCTCTCCTGAGCCAGCTTCCCGTGGGACTGAGTCATCTTGAGATGACTCAGTGGCAGCTTCCTGTCACCTACGTCTCCGGTCTGATCTGTACCCTGTTAGGTTCCTGTCTACCGCCTCCTTTCACCACAGGTGCCCCTTTATGGGTCTCCTGTGTCTGTAACGTTATCCTTGTCTCCGTGTATAGATTGGTGCGTCTGTTCCGCTGCTTTAATCTACTGTCCACTCTACCGGAGTGATTTCAAGCTGATAGATGGCTAACCAAACTGAGTAGGGATCTTTAAGATCTCCCGATGATTACATTTTGCATGGTGCGTATGGATGGAGCTATGCAACCAAGTACAGGTTCAAGCAATGGTCTTAAATATCTCCATCTCTCTCTACCACATTCAAAGATCTTCCCATCAATCCAGATCGCAGACTTCCAGTCCAGCCACGTAACAGATGATTGTCGCCCACCAAAGAACACAACTGATGTGTGCTAGGTAGGTCATCCACCACTAGGCCATGACACGGCCCATACGAAACGCCTAATGCGTTCCCACAATATATCACTTGCTTCTGCCTTTTGAAATAAATGCCCAAACACTTATCAATTCCCAAACACAAAGACGAACACATTCCCTTGGGAGATAGCAATATGAGAAACCACACACTGGCACACAAGGCAATCACATGCCATGGCATGCTTTTGATGTGGCCCTCGTTTTCTTCGAGTGACCACAGCCACTCAGCACTTGAGTGACCAGCAGCTCCCAGGAGGCCACTGCGATGTAGTGATTGCATACATGGACACAGAGCCCATGATTGTCAAGCGTGAACTGGAGCACGACACAGAAAAATATGAATAGATGCACTAAGGCAAAGCTTTTTTACTCACAACCAATCAGACAGAGGCCTGAGAGGAGACTGTTCACCTCAGAGCTGTTCCCTCGGTGATAGCGAGGTACAATAATTTGCCGCTTGATGATATGGACAAACTAAAATAGATACACTTCAAAAAATGGACACATGTCACAAACCTCATGTCTCGAAATACTATTTATATATAGAAAACTATTTATCCAGTTCACAATTATGGGGGTATACCAGTACGCTTGCATGTTACACGGCAGCGTTGGCCGGGCAACATCAGAAATACTGGGTACTTCCGGGTGGGACAAAAGGGAGGAGTTGACAAACCCCATGCCTCGCATGACTGTTCTAACACTCCAATAACAGACTTCAGCAACATCAGGCCAGAAAGTGGCCTGAAGGATGCTGAACATCTTGGTAGGGCAAGACCCTAGAGCTGGCGAGGCAGCACAAAAAAACACTCGACCGATAGCAGGTTACCCAGCATGAACGGCAAGCTTGGTCACAGAATTCAGAAAAAGAACTCTCACAAGACCGAGAAGGGGGTAGCACTCAATGAAGGGCACCCAAGATCTTGAAAGCCAAAAGCGACCTTGGCTTCAGGCTCGCAGAAGATAGGGAGTACATCCGAAGATAAGGAATATATCAGCACTGAACTGCCAAAAAGACTATGACAGTTGGTGGTTAGCCCTGGTTGAAGTAAACGGGGTGGCCCCTCGACCTCACACCTGGTAATAAGAAATACTATTTATTTGTTTCTCAATTCTGGGGGTCTACTAGTACACTTGCATGTTACTCCGCAGCGTTGGCCGGCAACATCAGAGGTACTGTGTACATAAGGGTGGGGAAAAAGGGAGGAATTGATCAGGTCAAGTGGTCAAGGACATGACCAAGTTCATCCATCGGAGAATAAACGTCAAGGGGGGGGGGGGGGGGGGGGGGGGGCAACTCAAAAGACTATCACGAGGATTGTAGCCGTCATATGTGGGTAGTGCGAAGAGTACAATGGCGCTATCTTAACCAGGATCAGAAAGAGAAAGCGCTTCAGAAGCACACCTCGTCTGCAATTCTTGCATGCCAAATAATATGACTAGTCCACAGATCCCGCTAAAAATTACCTTAAGACGAGCCAAAATATCCGATACGACTGCCTTCATAGTTATTCTATTCAGCTACAAGCAGCAGCTTTTAGGCAGCTCCCTGAGCTCTCTCTTAATCCAACCCATGAGCAGCATAGTCACATGGAAGCTAATATCGCCAGCTTTCCTGAGTTCCAGGAATATGTGTGATTGGCCTAGTGGCAGCCTCAGGGAGCTGCTAAGAAGCTGGTGTTAGTAGCCGAGAAGAAAATTAGTGACTGTCATAGGAGAGAGATTGAGCACATCTAGGGACTGATTCTTTTGCACCCAAGTCTTCTAGAATTCACTTGCCAAACAAAACACAGAAGAATCCCCAAAGGACGCTCAATGTCTCCCAAGAAGCACAACCTCTCCAGAACAATGAGGACATGATATATGAACTAGAGGCCCATACTCCAGTTCAAACTGAACAGTTTCCCCACCAACCCCATTTCTAGCATTTAAACTGGCAATACTTAAAAACACTCCCCTTCTGTAATACCTGCAACTACACCAGAGAGGATAGTATCAAAGGATCTTTGATATTGTATGGAATACCAGTGTTTTGATTTCCAGCTAAAAGCAGCGGCTTCAAGGTAGCTCCCTTGACTGGCTATTCAGACTGTGCTAATGCAACTTGGTGAGCCTGGAAGCTGACACAATTTGCTGTCCAGAACTCTTGAAAATCAGTGGCTGGCCCAGGGAGCTGCCGAGAAGCTGCTGCTCGTCGCTGAAGAAACACTATAAGGGATACCAAACTCTAGTGGTCAAATAATAATAGCGCATGGATGTAACCTACCGAGTTAAGGTGTTGCACATGACGCAATCCGTTTATTCTTTTCCTACATGGAGGGCTGACCTACACATTATTTCTATGTTTTCGGGATATTTCAATGTGGCAATATGCACGAGTTTGCAATCTGAAGTTTCTTTCCTCTCTGTACAAAAAAGAGACACCAATTCCATTATTTTCTTCTCAGTTAATTCATCTCAAGTCTGGTGCAAAGGGATCCTTAATATCCAACCAATGGTAAGGGAGGCATCAAAAGTCTTTCAAGTCTTCAAAAATCAAAGTCGAGCACGGAAGCCTCAAGATTCAAGTCCAGGCCCAGCAGATCAAGGTGTGAGTCATTGTTGGAGAGCTTCAGGTCCAGGGGCTTACAGCACCCAGACAGCTCAGAGAGATCATCACCCATCCGGTCCAGCTCGCTGCCAAAGGATGCCGAGAGGGCATAGTTGGTGCCCCCGAGCAGGAAGGGCCCAGAATCGTCTGACTCTCCAGACAGGAAGGTGTCGAGCATAGCATCAAAACCGTCATTCTGCTCCAGGATGTCCTTGTTGAACACACTAGACGAGGAGAGGGGGGCGGACGAGGCGGTGATCAAGCTGGCATCAGGGATCTTGCTCTCTACATCAGCCTGGGATTGCTTGCTTTTGTTGACAACCGGGGCCTGGCTCTTGACCACTGTCTTGGTGGCTACCGAGGCCTCAGGAACGAAAGGGGTGAACAGGCATGGGGCTTGGAAAGAGTTAGGCATGCAAGTGTTTGGTGCATTTGTCTCAGCAGGGGAAGAGGCACCGGTGGTGGAAGCGACACAAGGAGCATTGGCAGCTGCCTGTTGCACAGCTGCTTGCCACATAGCCATGGCTGTAGGCATCATGAAAGGGGGGATGAATGGGGGGGGCATGCAGAAGGGCATCATCCCATTGCACAGTCCACCCATCATGGATGGCATTCCTGAGCCCATTGCACCCATTATATGCATCTGGTAGGCTGCCCAGGGCATAGTGGGTGGCGCCGTTTTCTGGTTGACGGAGGTCGCTCCCACATCTATGCTGCGGCGCTTCTTGCATTGGTTCAACGACTCCTGGCAAAAATCCATAACTGGGCGCTTCGACAAGCACGATGAGTCCAAGCTGGCCCTCTTTGACTGAGTGGTTTGCTGGACGGTGGTGTTCATGATTCTGCGAGGTATGAGAGGGAAGCGAGTTAAGATTTGACCAGGACAAGTATTGACGCTAGATCGCAAGGGGGGACTTGGAATTGGTGAGCAGCTCAGACTTGGCTAAAAAAACATCAAACAAACCAATCCAAGATTCTGATTAAAACGTGGTAGACTAGGCCAAAGTATCTCGCACGGCCCAAGTGACGTTGACGCTAAAGACACCGAGCAGAATTCGGACTAGATACAGGAATCCAAGGGGCATTGCAATGCAACTAGGATATACATAAGATATTTTTCGGTGGCAGTGAGCGGACAAGGCGACAATAAAGTAAATCGTCAATTCCGTGGGGCTCGCAAAAGACAGCGCACCAAGGTGAATTTCCAGGAAGGGTAATTCAGAGGAGAGTGGGGGCCAGATCGCCCTTCTTCTTAGCAGCGAGGGGGATGAAATCAGAGAACTCGCGCGCAGATTGAGCTATGTGGGCGGGAGCATTCAAAGGTGAGAAGGGCAGAGTTGGGCGATATATGAAGCTCGGGATTGCAGAGAGGGGGCCGAAAGGTGTTATTTCAAGACAGGCTAGGTGGAAGTCCGATGGTAGGGCAAGGGCGCAAGGGGAGGGCAAGTAGACTAGGCAGACAGCGAACGACAGGATGTGATTGCAACGGCATTAAGGAGGAGGTAGTTAACTTTTTGTTAGGTGCAACCTATCCCCCCCCCCCCCCCCCCTATCTCTCTCTCTGATTTCCTATCTCTCTCCCAGCAGCGCTACAGATGCTACCCCCCCCCGAGACAAAGGCAAGCAGGAGTGTGGGGCCTACAAGACAAATTCAGCAAATACGATGGCAATTACCTGAGATGGGCTGACAGATTCTACTGTTGAGTATCTGCGCCGAAATCAATGGCTTCCGAATTCGAGGTAGGGCAGCGAACGAACGTACGCTAAATAATCTCAGAGAAGTCGAAGCGGAGGAACGGTCGAACAGGGAAAAGGCAACACCGTGAAACGATGCTAGAGGTGACAACTTGGCAGGCGATGCAATGTCTTATCCTACCAAGGGTCTAGCTGAAAGGTCTTAAAAGGTTTCTGGTGGTTGAAGCGGTTATGATGGCTCACGAGAAGGTAATCGGGCGAGGCAGGGGGGCGGGGGGGAGCCGTCGGCGATTAGGCGGTTTGACGTACCAACGAACCCAACGAACAACTGCGAATAAAATCTCAATACGCGCTTTCGCGACCTTTCGCTGCTATCAGAAGGAACAGAAACTCAAGGAACGCAGCTATGGTTGAATGTGCAGCAGGCCGTCTGGCCCAGGTCCAAAGTCCCTACCTGAGTGTGGCCACTCTAGCCTGGTCCCGGCGGTCAGCCTCATCTTGTACCTACAACCCTAACTGCGCCATCAATTTCAAGAAGCAGTCCTAGTCATCGTCCTAGTCAGGGGCCCCTGGTCCTAGTCATGCGAATACCGCCTTATCGCCGACGGCTCAAAAAATCGTCGACGGCTCACCCTGCTACCACAAGAACCAGGCCCTGGAGGGGCCCCTGAGGGGGCCCTGGCAAGAACGGCTGTCGGATGGGAGGGGGGAAGCTACTCCCGAGGTGGCCACTCCCGAGCAACCTGTGCCTTGGCTCATCTGAGCTCATCTCATCAGCATAAACTATCGGTCACGTCCGATAGTTGATCTTTCCGAGCGACCGGTGCCTTGGCTGAAGCATCGGCAATTCGGCATGCTCGAGACTTGATATTTCGGACGACGTAGACTGCTGGCTCAGGCATTGGTCACCACGTGCATGGGGGATTGGGGGCATAGCCAGGCCAGGTCACAAGACTGACACAGGTCAGTTTCAGATAGACTAGGACGACGTGAACAAATCGAAATTGAAGCCACACCCTGCGAAGCCAATAAATAATAACTGTGTGTGTGTGTGTGTGTGTGGGGGGGGGGGGGGGGGAGGTAGGGTCGGGCGGATCGCTGTTTGTTCCCTCCGGCCACTCGGGCACAAAACTTTGACCCGACCAAATGTCAATATCAGAATGGTTCCGAACGACGACCTGCCCGAGGCGGAATTTTCTAGGCAAACAGGCTCAATTATGTCGGCAGTTTCAATTTCGAGCTGGGTTAGGGGTCGAACACACTGCTTTTGGTCAGGCCGATTATGGTCCGATTTGGGTCGATTTGGATCGATTTACCTTCTCACCCAGATATAAGTGGTCAGGCTGGTTACACTACAAAATCGATTTTGGTCAGGACCAAAATCGGACCCAAAGCAAAATCTAAATCGGGCTAAATCCAAAAGGGGGGGGGGGGGGGGGTATTGGACTCGATTTAGCTTTGGGCCCGGATTTTTTCTGGAACTTCATATTGTTTTCTGTTATTCTCTTTTCCATATCTTCGTTTTTCACTCATGTATTTTCTTATCGAATTCTTAATTATTGTTGCTTCTAGTCTGCTTCTAGTCTTCCATTTTTCAGTGGATGCAGCACAGTCGCAAGCTGATATTGTGTTGAGATGTGGCCCAAATAACTGCAAATGAGAAGGAACATGTTCATAAATTGCCAAAAAAATACACAACCATCCAACTCTCTCTCGCTATTGGGGATGTCTCTTCAGCCTATTGGGCTTGCACATGATTAATAGGGGTGTGCTTTCAAGCAACTGCCTACTAAGCCTTTTCAATGCTTTTTCTGCTCAGCCCTTCTTGTCATGGTTGGGCAAGTCTGTCAGCCTATTTGGCTTACCCCCGGACTGTCACAGACTGACCTAGACATGTCAGAGGCTTACCCCCGGACTGTCACAGACTGACCCCTGGACTGGCACAGACTAACCTAGGGGCCTCGGCAGCCAGTTTTGTTTGTTGGCTTCTCGTAGAGACGATGAGCAGAGGCACGGGAGATAATGACACTGTAAATTTACAATGATGAGATGGCAGCCAGCGGAACTTGCCGGCATTATTAGTAGCTACAAGAGATGGCGTCACAAGGGGCCTGCCCTAGCTACAATATAAGGGACCTGGCTGGCGGTATGGTATCCACCAGTAGCTGGCCAGCGGCCCAGGGTAGAGTACCTGGCCGGGCCTACGCATAACCGAGGTTAGTATGGTACGACCAATAAGGCGTAACATAACATCCCCCCCCAAACCCTGGTACTCTTATATGTACCGGTAGAATGAGTTATGAGTTCCAGGGTTACATAAACCAACCCAGGTTAACTAAAATAATATAATACTTAATGTTCGCCTAAGGCGGTAACAACGAACAGTAAACTACATGTTGAATATATCAACATTAAGGAATCTAGAAGTCCATGTCTGAAGGCAGTAACAAATGGCAGCAAAATATCAAAATCTAGGGTGGGTTTCAGGTAGAAATGCAAACACATATTCTGGTCATCTGAGTATTGTCTCTAGCTTTAGCCATGACCTATCCATGTTGTCTCTAGAGAGGTTTGATCTCTCTTGAGTTGTACTTCCAGCAACTAGAGGAATTCATCATATCTGCAGGAGTGAACCATAGGGACAGGGCGACGCATGACCAGTAAATGTGTAATCCATGGGACTCCAGGTCATGCCTAGATTATCACAATAAATCACACGGGGTACATAGCCCTCAGCACACGGTGTGATGGAACGGTGCGATAAACGTCCCGGACAAAAACACGGGGTGATAAACACGAGAACGGGGTGATAAACTGGACCCAGATAGCATTATGTAATTAATCCAAATATAAACCAAAAATATCGTATCTACAGATAAAAATAGAATTACATTAATCCGACTGCTTTCATTTGTTCATGCACACAGATAATAAGCATGGACTTCACTAATACATCACCAGCTCAGCTAGGCATCATCATCGCTGACGGAGGGCCACACAAGAATGCTGCATTGGCTGCACTTGTCCAAACTGCTGAGCGAGCTGATGAGGCAGTGCGGGTGGCGCATGCGGCTGTTGAAGCTGCCGTAGCCCTGCTGCAAAACAACAACCGGTATGATTTGCTTTGTTGTCTCTATAGCCATTTGAACAACCTAGACAACATCATTAGTATAACACACGACGCTTGTGATTGTGATTGCACACAGGTGGGTCATCAACTCAACGGAGAAATCGGTGCTTCAGACTGCCCTGCAAGTCCTTCAACCAAGTGGCCATGCCGCTCTGGTGCAGGGAGGGATTGGAAGGCAGGCATGGGGTTGATCCATTGCGTCATGGAGTTGTACATGATAATTGGATTAATAGGGAATGGTACTACTTTGCCTCCTGGTATCACCGGATGAGGAAGATGCTCAGGCCCCCAATTTTGAAAACAAAGTTAAACTTGACAACCCTAGTGAATTTCCTTCATTTCATATTTGCTTATTAATCGGTAAATAGATACTTGTTCAAGTGCAGCTCAGTTGAATGTAGTCCGAATAGGTTAGCAAATCGGAGGGCTTTTTCGATACTATGTGGACACGTTTGACTCATGTTATTAATTGCATGCAAGAAGTCATTTTCTTTGAACACCAGCAATCTCCCTGGTTCTCTAGTTGTTTGCATGTAAGGTAAATCAACTTGTATTTCGTTGAAGTCTTCACATATCTCCCTGTTCAGATCGACATGTATGTAGCAGTCTTGACGCGAAACAACTCTATCTATATCAGACACGGGGTGAGTGGATGCCTGAATAACCAAGCGACAAGCGTTCATCTTAGTTTTCTTTTTAGAATTATCATCGCCTTAAGCTTTTTGGCCTGATTTACTTAAACCCATTAAGCAAAATAGTAGTGAATATTTTGCAACATTTATTTACTTGGCGGAGTGTAAGATTAAATGTACAAAATTCCGGGTGTTCCTATCATACCGGATAGGATCAACACTGTCAACGACCAGATCAAACTGTATATCACAGTTTAGTGAACGTGTTAGCCAATTCAGTCCATGACTTGCAATCGACAGGGTGTCGCATGTCTCGTCCAATGAAATTAATTGTGAGTTGGTTAGATGCGTTCTGGTCACACCACTTCCAGAATTGTACCGCCGCAGTGAGACATGCAGAGGATCCATGTTTGGCACAATACGACTCACCGAACTTCAGCCCACCATTGATGTAAATTACAAACACTTTGTTTGGGGAGGTTTGCTGCTTCGTCCAATGCTCTAGCGCTACGTACGAGTCAACAACTTTTGTCTCGACATGGTGCACTTGAGACAGCCTAAGCCACTCGTCCACCGAATGGGGCTCGATATGGCTATCCATGAAAATCGCTGTATTGATGTTATAACCGGTTTGAATGAGGGCTATTAACACATTCCACTCATGATATCCGCTGCCACACTCTGGAAATACAATGATTGATACCTTACTTGTGCATTTGTTTACATAATGGAGCACATTATTGACGATGTGGTTACTGTCATTGGGGGTACATGCACTATTTTGTAGAACAGGTAAAGGATGATTTGCATCACCCATTCTATGTTTGCATTATTATGATGATGTTAAGATCCTTTCTTATTCTTTTGGTGATAAAATCATGCACCACATTTCCTTAAGCACACTTTAGCATGAAATACAAGGTGTCCCACTACTCCCTGCTCGCCCACGGTATACACGCAGTGCGGACGATTATGCATGTAATGGGCGTTCCTTCCTCCGGGCGGATTTTTTAAAATGTCTACTCAGAATTTAGAGCCTCCAGAACGACTCATACAAATTCAAAAAGACAAAAGACAAAAGACCTGGAGTGTCACAGGGACAATGAGTGGGACAAGGAGAAGAGTGGGCGGATGCAACTGGTTACAATAGCTCTCAATCAATAGATCTCCATCTCCATCTCCATCTCCATCCCCCACCTCATCAACCTCCAGCCCCACCCGCCGCCATGCTAAGTGGGCATACACCACAGTTACAGGCTCCGAATGTAGTCGAGTGATCGACTGTCAAAACTGCATTTGCAGGGCAATCCCTGCAATTCACCAGCAAAGGGAGAGGCATACCAAACATCTCCATAATTAGGACACGAAAACCTGGAGATGACGAGTGCTTCAAATCTCGCAGTCGAACCCCTTCTCTGTCGACATCCTCGCCACCATCCTCGTCGATGATGCAAAAGTTGCCATGCTTTATGTACGGCAAACTTCCTACATACTCGAAATCCATACACATTGCAGTTCGGAGCCGAATCTTGATAGACCCTTTCTTCTTCATAGCCATCTTCAGTGCCTGCGAACATGGGTGGATGTTTGGTCAGCTCATGCTTTCGCAGCCAGCACAATCTTCGCAATCAATTACTGGATAATGCTTTCGCAGTGGAGCCATAGAGCTAGCAAGCCAGCGCAATCCAAACGCGAACTTCGCAAATACTAGCAGCAATGAAAGTAACCATGACTGGATAATGCTTTCGCAGGTGGAGCCATAGAGCTAGCAAGCCAGCGCAATCCAAACGCGAACTTCGCAAATACTAGCAGCAATGAAAGTAACCATGACTGGATAATGCTTTTGCAGGTGGAGCCATAGAGCTAGCAAGCCTCGCAAATACTAGCAGCAATGAAAGTAACCATGACTGGATAATGCTTTCGAAGGTGGAGCCATAGAGCTAGCAAGCCTCGCAAATACTAGCAGCAATGAAAGTAACCATGACTGGATAATGCTTTCGCAGGTGGAGCCATAGAGCTAGCAAGCCTCGCAAATACTAGCAGCAATGAAAGTGACCATGACTAGATCTCGATGACTGCTACTATTGAACTCACCCTCGGAATTAGCTTTCGGAGTTCGCTGGATGCTCCCTAACACACTGAGTTCACCCTCGGAATTAGCTTTCGGATTTCGCTGGATACTCCCGAACACACTGAGTTCGTGAGCAAAGAATTGGAGTACTTCGGTACTTGGTTAAGATTGACATGGCTGGGTGTGGCTTGGCCTGGGTGCGTCAAGTAGGGTTCGTATTTTTCGAGGCACATGGGGACATGTGTCGGATATGACTTGTTTACACACGTGGTTCGATGCGCATGGGGGCACGTGTCGTCTCAAGCAGACTTCTGCTTGACAACTATGTCGGGAGTATGAAAGATGAATCGTGGGACCCACGGAGTGGGGCAGGGGAATTCAGTTGAGGACTTGTGTGAAGCTTCGAGGCGCGCGAAAACACCTTGGATTACGCCTTGAGTGATAGGGATGCTGATCGAGAGTTGGGACGCGCGTCATCATGCGGCTTTAGTCGACGACAAGGGTTTGTGCGCCTCAAAAAAACGAGTGTAAGAAACGCAAAATCCGTACAGATTACAGCCGTACAATGGCTACACTCAATACTTTTAAGGGGGCCTTGGCCACGCCTAAGTACAGTCCATCGAAGCTCGAAGACAACTCTTGCACCCCCCCAAGTGCTTCTTCAGATCAGCAAAAGCAGGCTAGCGTGTCGGAATCAAGTCGGAATCAAGGCCGCCTTATGATCGAATTCCGTGGTGAGCGCAAGCAAATGCCGCGTCTATGAGGTTGCTTGAGGCCGGGAGCCGATAGGCTTTGGTGCAACGTCTCTAGTATCGAGCCAAGACTTCGCTTCAAGTACGTGGACCATGTTACATTCGATGACGATATGTGGGAGTGCAACGCAGTATGGTTGCATTGCCTACATTTACCAAACGGATCAATTTATACAGCGTCGGTCTTTGAGATGCTGAAGGAGGCAGTCAACATTTTGTCACACACACCCGGTCCTGCAAGGTACACACTCATCGACTCGCATGATGATGCGCACCGTTTGGGAGGAGCGCACCTAATTCTCACAAGGGGGTGGTCATTCGTTTTCTACGCCATGACCGGGAGCAGGTTAGGGGGCAAGGTCTTACTGGCCGTAGCAAGGCCAAAGTAAGTAGTCCTCGGTGCCCACCCTCCCCCTTCAGAACTTCACTAGGATTGTCAAGCAGACGCCTGCTTGATACACGGCTTCTTTTGAGTACCGAACCACAGTGAATGCGGTTGCGTAAGACTCAATGCGGCTTTAATCGACGACAAGTGTTTCGTGTGCGCTTCTAAAAACGAGTGTAAACAACGCAAAATCCATACCACATCCATGACCTTATAAAAACCATTGCGCGATTGCGCGAAGAAAAAGAGTATTCATCGACGCGATGCCGACCGATATATATATCCCGCCTTGTCAGCCCATTTCAAAACCAGTCCGCAAACTAGGAAAGGCGTTGTCGCTGGACATGGACAGTCTCGGCACAACCAAGTTTCTTAATCGCCTCCACTGCCAGAATGTCAGCCGTCTCCATGCACTGCGGGCGTCATCGGCTGTTTCCGGTGATCCACGCATCTTGAAGTATAACGCATTGCTTCACCTTATTAAACAAAGACACCACACATCCCCACCGTCACGTTTGTTCCTCGTAGCTGTGGAGTACTTCTTCGATGACGGCTGCTGCAAGATCGCCAACGGGGGCGCCCTTGTATTCTCACATGCTATCAACACCCTTTTCGTTGTGGAGGCAAAAATCCTCAAAGCCCCCCCTGCCCAGTATGGACATGACAAGGTGTTGAAAGCCATACAGCAGGCCACTATGTGCGCGACTAGACTTTTGTCCTGGCTACCGCATCTCATAAACATGGACCTGAAAGACGGAACCTCACTTGGATATGTGACAATTTCTCGTATGATCGTGACAGCTGTGAATCGCAGTGGACGCGTCTTCTGTCAAGATATCCACAGCCAGGAAATTTACTAAGAATTGGAGGAGGAAGACCCATTTAAGGTGGAACTTTGGCAAAATTGTGGAGTTGCCGAGAATCGAACCCGGGTCTGTTGGTATCGGGCACCATGAGATTGACGGGAAAGAATACAATTGCCCTTACCTTACGCTCCACCATTGAGCTACAACCCCAGACGTGATAGCTCCTTATAAATGTTCAATGTATTACATTACATTACATTACATTACATGTTAAAGTCTACTTGACACCGCGAGGGTGTATGAGACTCTGTGCTTTAAACAAAAAGAAAAAGCACCCACAAAGCAAAAAACCCCATTACATCAGGGGTGTGTCGAGGACAAACAAACCAAACTCCCAACCACCGTTTTGGTGGCGTAGGTATTAAACCCCTTAGAGCAGGACCCAGATCTCAACCACTTACAGTGGCGGAGGTAAGAAGCTAACAAATGAGAAGTCTCAAGAAGAAAAAAAAGGGATAATAAATTACGGTGCCACTAAGCAGTCCAGGGCTTCCTGTCTTGCTCTTCTACAAGTAGAAAGATAGTCGGCTAGGTTGCTCCAAAAAGACTTAGTGCCATTTACATTCATAAAGGTTCTGAATGTGGAATCGCAGAATTCCACATTCCATACGGTTAAGTCGGTATCCTCATGGACATGCCTATAAATATCTGTAAACAGATTCTGGTAGCGGAGGCGAATATCATTATAAAAAGGGCACTCAAACATATGCATTTCATCCTCAGTTTTTTGGAACCCACACATTTGACAGTGTCTCATTGAGCGAGGGATGTGTGCTCTATCCACCACCCTCATTCTTTCTGTGTTCAGCCAATGGGAACCCATTCTAAACTGTGCTATAGAACGAATCTGATCCTGCTTATGTAAGGCGGATGTAAAGGGAATCAAGCCATTCTCATCATTGCTGTTGGCTGCGAACCATTTTTGGTATCGGAGGCGTTTAAAGCCAACCCTTCTCTCATCAGGGATGTCTCTAACTGCATTGGTGTCACTTGGGTACTTAAACCTCCATGACTCAAAAACTTCAGACATAATACCTTCGACATCGACAGCCTCCAAAATGTTGATGTTTTTACTGGATCCTAGCTTGTGGAGAGCACAACGCAAGTCATGAACCCAGCCAGTGTTGGAGTCAAAAGATTCCTCAAGAGCCATTCTAATGAGATCCTCAGGTTCTTTATGTATGGTCTTGTTCCAGAAGCGCAAAGCTTGTTTAAGCCAAGCAAAACACAACGGGGTTCTACCCAGCTCTGCCATGATAATATTAGATGTAGTAGATTGGCAAACACCCAACATTTGTTTAAGTATACCTCTATGCCATTTCTCACAAGCATGGTCATTTGAGATAAGTGTGTTGTTCAGAATAGAAGGAGCCCACACCTCACAGCCAAAATTCAGGATAGGTTGTACAAGAGAATCAAACAGGTGGGTGAGAATATCAATATTGTATATCTCCATAGTATGGCATCGCCTACGAAGCATGTGGTGTGCCTTTTGGGCCTTAGTGAGCATCCTAGAAAAAGCAGCTTTTGCACGATTGCTTGAGTCACCATCCACAAAGAGGGATCCCAAGTAGATAAAAGATAACTTTGTAGAAAGTTGTGCTCCATCATAGACAAATTTGTAATCAGGATCCATGCGGGCCTCATCACAGAATTGTTTGTTGAAAACGACAATCTCAGTTTTCTTTCTATTCACAGCCATCTTAGTAGCCTCGCAGAAATCTCTCAGGCAGTCAAGCATCGCTTGCATATCTGCCGGGGATTCTGCCATTATAGCTAGGTCATCAGCATAAAGTAACAGTTGCAGAATCTTTCCCCTAAGCTCAGCCCCTACATTTGGGAGCTTGGATTGGAGGAACGATTCAATTCTATCAATGAACAGACCGAATAGTATAATAATGCAATCAATGTAATGTAATGTTACGTAATTGGAAGTTGAAACGCTATCTTGCGCTTATTCTGGACAACAAGTGGAAAGCTATACTTTATAAACAATCAATAAATATGATTGACAAGTGTTTTTCTCTAATAATACCTATCTGCATCGCTACCTTCGCTTTTATTTACATAGCTCGACTGAAGATTGAGATTGAGACTGAGCGCGCTCGAAATAAGGCAGATGCTGCTCGACTGAAGATTGAGCTTGAGACTGAGCACTCTCTAAAGAAGGCAGATGCTTCTCGAGTGAATAGTCTGGAGATTGAGCTTGAGACTGAGCGCGCTCGAAACAAGGCATATATTGCTAGAATGAAGATTAAGACTGAGCGCGCAGAAGCACTTGAGAAGCAACTGAGGTACGAACTGTCAAGCATAACTGCCGAGCAATGGAATTCCCTGAACGATCATGACAGGCGTCTCAATGAGGATCTTTGCAAACAATACGGAATCCCCTTCCCCAACATTCAGGAGTCATTCCTCGATTCCGCGATTCATCTTTGATGAGCGCATGGGGACACGTGTCGTCTCAAGCAGACGTCTGCTTAACCAACTATTTCGGGATCATGAAAGAGGAATCGCGGGACCCACGGAGTGGGGCAGGGGAATTCAGCTGCGGACTCGCGGAAACACGTGTCCTAGGATCTGACTTGTCCATCGGAGGAGGACACACGCAAACGGCGGAACACTGTCGAATGTATCGGAGGACACAAGAGGCCGAACACGGTCGAATGGCACACGCAGGACACTCATTGACACACGCAAACGGCGGAACACATGTAGACGACTCATCTTCATCGTACATCACTCAATCACTCACTCACTCAGATTAAAGGGACCGGCGCTTTGCGTACACAGGCATGCCCAATCCTTGTGTATTGCTGGAGGTACGATAGCCGGGCATCATAAAAGGACCTCCTCGCCCAGAACATCCATATTTTTCTTTTCTTCTCCTCATCAGCCTCTTCCCTAGCGCGTCATTCGCACACCACCCTCCTCTTTCCTTTCTTCCATCTACAAATAACGCAAAATACATACACACGCGAATATCTATCCCTCTCTCTCTCTCTCTCTCTCTTTCTCTCTCTCTATCTTTCTATCTCTCTCTCTCTCTCTTTCCACACGCCACACAGACGGATATGTAAAGCCTTCTTTTGAGATTGGAGTCATTGCCACATCCACGTATGCGCGAAGAAAAGAGTCTTCATCGACGCGATGCCGACACAACCTTGTCAGCCCATTTCAAATCCAGTCCGCCAACTAGGAAGGGCGCTGGACATGGACAGTCTCAACACATCCAAGTTTCTTGATCGCCTCCACTGCCGGAATGTCAGCCGTCTCAATGCACTGCGAACGTCATCGGCTACTTCCGGCGATCCACGCGTCTTGGAGTATAACGCATTGCACCACCTAATTAAACAAAAACACCACACATCCCCATCGTCACGTTTGTTCCTCGTTGCTGTGGAGTACGTCTTTGATGACGGATGCTTCAAGCGCGCCAACGGGGACGCCCTTGTATTCTCACATGCTATCAACACACTTTTCGTGGTGGAGACGAAAATCCTCAAAGCCCCTGCCAAAACTGGAAATGCCAAGGTGTTGAAAGCCATACATCAGGCCACTATGTGCGCGAGTAGACTTTCGTCCTGGCTACCGCATCAACATTGACATGAAAGACGGAACAACACTTGGATCTGTGACAATTCGTCGTATGATCGTGACAGCTGTGGATCGCGGTGGACGCGTCTTCAGTCAAGATAACCGCAGCCAGGAAATTGACTAACTTAGTTAACTTAATTAACTTGGTAGGATGGAATACAAGGGCTCATTTTGTTCTGTAAACAAAAACAAAAGACGGTATATATTATGATTCAGTCATATACAAAACCCCCCTGTGATCCAGCTTGACCTATCTTTACTTATTAATATTAATATTTGTTGTAAATGTTGCGACAAAACAGGACCATCACATCATCTGTTGGTGGGCTTGGGTGCGCGTGGGTGTGCGCTGCTGACACACGTGCCGCGCGGGTCTGTTTTGCTCACCAGCGTTTGGGGGGGAGGACAGGGGTGTTCCATCATCATGCACCGGATCGTGTCTTAGGGAGCGTCTACAAAAGAAACCCGCAAGGTTTCAAGCAGGCGCCATGCTCTACAAAACATACATCTCCTCTCTCTCTTTTTTTATTATAAAAAAAGGGTAGCGCTTGTATCGGTTGTAGCACCTACAGCAAAAGGCTAATATATGGAACGACAAGTTGAAACTATTGCTGAGAGCCGTACAAACGATGCAAACGCTACAGGACACCGGATCGTGTCTTAGGGAGCGTCTACAAAAGAAACCCGCAAGGTTTTAAGCAGGCGCCATGCTCTACAAAACATACATCTTCTCTCTCTCTTTTTTATTATTAAAAAAAAGGTGTAGCGCTTGTATCGGTTGTAGCACCTACAGCAAAAGGCTAATATATGGAACGACAAGTTGAAACTATTTCTGAGAGCCATACAAACGCTACAAACGCTACAGGCCCACACCCCTCGTCTTAGAGAGCGTCCGCAAAAAAGAAGACTAAAGTGTTTTAGGGCGCTCGCCGGAGGCTACAGTGTCAAACGATGGATCGATCGCGGTACGAATGCGGCACCTGCGGATGTGTCGAGTCATCACGCACACGCACGGACATGCGCAGGCTCAAGAAGGCGTCTGCTTGACACAATTCATCATCATACCACCGTTTTCTAATGAGTCAGGTTCCAATTAGCATGGTAATTCCACTCCCTTCATAAAAACCAACAGAGATTTCAAAATAAGGTGTCTGCTTGAGACATCGCCATCTGTTAGAGACGGATCTGGAGAAGCTTGAGGGTGAGGCATGAAAAATCATACTTGACCTCTTTATAAAACTTCTAAACCATGATTTAATCTTACCGCATTTTTCTCGTCCTTATTCCGTTGCCTCCACTTCCTTGAGTTCTCCTCGAGCGCCTCCCTGACCTCCTGACTGTACCTTGATACATTCGGGTCGAACTTCATGATCTCACGCATCGCCTTCATGACCATGCCCGCCTCTTCCTGTAATTTACCCCCCAGTATCATCTTCACTCTCTCTTCCATCTCGAAATATCGTTTCTTTGACAACGTTGAAATCCCCTTGTCTCCATTTTGGTTTGTTGGCGTGACGAACTTCGTCCCCTTCCTCGACGAGTTCATTGTGTGCGATTTATCCAGTCTTTTTTGTTCAGTTGTTTGTGTTTACAATTGTAATAAAGGTCACTAGCAGTAATGTTCCCTTAAACCTTCAAAGTCGTAGAGAAGCTTTTACAAACAAATAAATAACCCAACCAACACTCAATCTCTGTCATGCCATGAGCGGTCGTCTGAAGAAGTCTTGGTCAGCCATTGGATATGATTCCGTCACTCATCATCCTGTAACACCTCCCTAGATCCGTCCCCCCATCTCAAAAACCTAAATGGATGTCGAGCAGACCCCTGCTCGAGGAAAAACTATTGGTAAGATTGATGTATATTAATATATTACTATATAATATTTGTTTCACTTGTTTCATCAAAAAGAAAAGTCTATATAGGAGAAGAAAATAGGAATAGTTTTGATTTTGGTGAAACAAGTGAAACAAAACAAAACAAAACAAGAACACAAACAAACAAACAGATTGGATGTGATTCGATGACGGTGGACGTCGTCTAGAGGTGTTGGTGTCTCGTTGGTGGATTGGATTATGTGACGACCTCGTCCATCAGACAGACCAGAACAGACCATGGAGACTCATACACACAATAATAGTCAGACAGGTAGGAGCAGACACCTTTTTGAAAAATCTCTGTTGGTTTTTATGAAGGGAGTGGAATCACCATGCTAATTGGAACCTGACTCAATAGAAAACGGTGGTATGATGATGAAATGTGTCAAGCAGACGCCTGCTCGAGGAAAAAACTATTGGTAAGATTGATGTATATTAATATATTACTATATAATATTTGTTTCACTTGTTTCATCAAAAAGAAAAGTCTATATAGGGAGAAGAAAATAGGAATAGTTTTGATTTTGGTGAAACAAGTGAAACAAAACAAAACAAAACAAAACAAGAACACAAACAAACAAACAGATTGGATGTGATTCGATAACGGTGGACGTCGTCTAGAGGTGTTGGTGTCTCGTTGGTGGATTGGATTATGTGACGACCTCGTCCATCAGACAGACCAGAACAGACCATGGAGACTCACACACACAATAATAGTCAGACAGGTAGGAGCAGACACCTTATTGAAAAATCTCTGTTGGTTTTTATGAAGGGAGTGGAATCACCATGCTAATTGGAACCTGACTCAATAGAAAACGGTGGTATGATGATGAAATGTGTCAAGCAGACGCCTGCTCGAGGAAAAAACTATTGGTAAGATTGATGTATATTAATATATTACTATATAATATTTGTTTCACTTGTTTCATCAAAAAGAAAAGTCTATATAGGGAGAAGAAAATAGGAATAGTTTTGATTTTGGTGAAACAAGTGAAACAAAACAAAACAAAACAAGAACACAAACAAACAAACAGATTGGATGTGATTCGATGACGGTGGACGTCGTCTAGAGGTGTTGGTGTCTCGTTGGTGGATTGGATTATGTGACGACCTCGTCCATCAGACAGACCAGAACAGACCATGGAGACTCACACACACAATAATAGTCAGACAAGTAGGAGCAGACACCTCATGAAAAATCTCTGTTGGTTTTTATGAAGGGAGTGGAATCACCATGCTAATTGGAACCTGACTCAATAGAAAACGGTGGTATGATGATGAAATGTGTCAAGCAGACGCCTGCTCGAGGAAAAAACTATTGGTAAGATTGATGTATATTAATATATTACTATATAATATTTGTTTCACTTGTTTCATCAAAAAGAAAAGTCTATATAGGGAGAAGAAAATAGGAATAGTTTTGATTTTGGTGAAACAAGTGAAAAAAAAAAAAAAAAAAAAAAAACAAGAACACAAACAAACAAACAGATTGGATGTGATTCGATGACGGTGGACGTCGTCAAGAGGTGTTGGTGTCTCCTTGGTGGATTGGTGTCGTCTGCTTTTTTTTATAATCGAGGGCGGCATGCGTCACAGAAGAAACCGGAGCCGGACCCAAGCAGCGCAGGCCGGCCGACTCTTTCATATTGACACAACTTCAGACACATAGACCTCATGCACAGACTCACGAACGCACGCACGGTAAATCGAAACAACGTTCATGGATGCACATACAGCTAGGGACATCATCATCGGAGGGTGCTTAAAGGACTACCTGTATGAATGCATACATCAACACAACTAAAATCAACACAACGACATGGCATCCTACGAAGAGTTGCAGAAGCTCAGCGCGTGGCTGAAGAGATCTGAGGTGAGTGTGGGAAGAACAGTATTGATGCCCATGACTGATTTGAAGGCGCCTAAACACAAGCATTTAGGAAAAGCGAAGTGGGGATGGGCCGAAGCGGACGCGTACGCGAACAACAACCCAACACACAAGGCATGGGGAATGTTGTTGGATGGATTGGTTGTGATCGACGCGGACGACGCAGAGACAGTGCAGTGGTTGGAGATGATGGAAGATGAAGATGGTGAGGTGGGTGAGGCCATGCAGAGGTGTGCCATTCAAGAGACTAGGAAGGGACGCCACTACATGTTCTTGCGCCCGACATGGGCAGACGAGGAGGGGTACTATGACAGTGCACGACAAGTCGATGATGATGCAAGGAAGGTTGATATGAAGAGCCTGTGCCGGACAGGGACCAGGGGTCTGCTGTCTGTTGCGCCCACTGAGGGGAAGGCATGGAAGGAGGGAAGGGCTCCGTGGGAGCTGGAGTCGATACCGTACATTCCAAAGGCGCTGATGGAGAGGGTGGCGGTGGCGAAGAAGAAGAATAAAAGGACGAGTAAGGGAGCGGCGGGATACTCAAAGGCAAAGGAGGAAAACACATCACCAACAACAACGGAGGTAGAGAAGGGGATAATGATGCCGACAAGATTCATGGAGAGCACGCATGTAGAGAAGATTCTACTGCTCCTAGGAAAAAAGCAGGTGGGATTCCAGAGACACATGGCGAGGAGTGGCGATCGGCATTGAAGAACGAGTACGGCGAGGCGTACAAGGCGCTATGGAAAAAAATGTCCAAGGTGTCGCCAAGATACGATGAGGAGCCGCAGAGAAGCTATGGGAGACAGTGGGAAGGCCGGACTATGACGGGCCGAAGATGACAATGAAGTCGGTGGTAAAGTGGGCCGGTGAGGACGACCCGCACGGGTACGCGGTGTACAGAGCGTCTTCGATCCCCAAACTAGTGAAGGATAATTGGGACAAAGGGGACCGAGGTCTTGGGCAGATCGTGCACTATCTGCTGAACGGGACCGTGAAGAAGACGGGGAAAGGCAGCACCGAATATTACATCTTCCAGGAGGACACGTGCAGGTGGGACAAGGTGGAGGAGGGGTGGGTGAAGAACGTGGCGAGCAAGGTCTTGGAAGGGATGCTGCGGGACGTCAACTTGTGGATATCGACACAGGCCGCGCAGATGTTGTGCATCGGAGTGGTGGGGGCAGGGGAAAAGGAGGAACAAGAAGACTCCAGGAGCAAAGCGGATCTGGATGCGAAGAAGAAGAAAGTGGCCACACTGATCAATTACGTGATGTCTTACCGCGGAGTGACGAACGCGATGGCCTTCGCGGGACCACTGCTCATGGACGAGACGTTCGAGCAGCGCCTGGACAGCAATCGGCACTTGATAGGGATCAAGGGGCGGAGCGTCGTGGACCTCAGGACAGGGCAGAAGCGACAGAGGGTGGCAGAGGACATGGTGCACAACAAACTGGACGTGGCGTACGGCGGCGACCATGTCACGAACGAAGCCGACGCCACAGGCGCCGAGTGGATGCATAGGATCGTCGAGAAGATCATGGGCGGGGACGAGGCCATGGCAAGGTTCCTTCAACGTCTTTTAGGGTACAGCATCACAGGCGAAGTGAGAGAGGAGGTTTTCCCCGTATGGACGGGGAGCGGAAGGAACGGCAAGGGCCTGCTGACGCAGGCGCTACAGCAGCTGCTCGGGGCCTACTACAAGGAGATGAACTGCGCGATCATAAGCGATTCTCGATCGTGCAGTAATATTGACGCGGAGTGGGCAAAGCTCATAGGAGCGAGACTCGCGGTCTTCAACGAGCTCAAGAATGGGGAGAAGCTGAAGACGAACGAGGTCCAGCTTTTAACTGGCGGAGATGGCTTCCCGGCAAAGGCGCTTTATAAAGACCCAGTAACTGTAATGCCACGGCATCTCGCAATCCTAGTGACCAACTATATGCCAGAACTTTCCGATGTGATCGTGGCAATAATTGAGCGGCTTCTAGCCATTGAATTTCCGGTGACTTTCAGGGATCTCATCCCTGGGGAGAGAGAGACCGCGACGCTGCGGCAATGCGACAGAACCATGAAGGAGAGACTGAAGTCGCCAGAGGGGCAGGCTGCGCTGTTTGCCTGGTTGGTCGAGGGTGCGGTGGCGTGCTACAGTGGGACAGAGAGCCTGAAGCCCGGGGCGCCAAAGAAGGTCACAGAGTTTACCAGACAATATTTGGCGGAGCAGGACGGTGTGCAAGCGTTCCTCGCCGAGAACTGCGAGTTTGAGGAAGATTTCAGGGAGTCGAGCGTTGCCTTGTTCCACATGTATCTCGAGGAAAGCGGGGACAGTAAAGATCAAGAAAAGTGGTTCCACAGGCAGATGAAGAACAAGGGGTTCGTAAAAAAGACGATTCGAATCGGAAGGGAGGGGACACAACAGGGATATATGGGATTGCGGCTACGACATGATGATGGTGCACTCACGACTCACGCAAGTGAAGAGGAATAAGATGCACACACCACGCAAGTGGCGGAGCCCCTTTCACCTCTTCCCCCAGCGGGGGCGACCGGAGGGGAGCCCCCACAAAGGAGTCCGCGAGGAACCGAGCGGGTGGGCGACCGGAGGGGAGCCCACAGTGTAACATCAACCAGCAGACACACTACTGGGTGCACAAGCAAACACACGCACGTGAAGAAGAGTGATAGGCGAACGGATGAAACATGTCGCATACTCTGTGCATTAGATAGATCGGATAGATAGATAGATAGATCGGGTAACGCACGCACGCACTTTATCACGACACATGCCGCATCCTCACACACGCGTCGCGGCGGCTGCTGTCGAGATGATGCCCACCAACCACTCTCACTCATTCTCACGCACGCACTCTATCACGACACAAACGGCGGCTTTCGCATCCTCCTCGGTGTCCATCCTGAGTAGAACGACTGATGTTCGTAAACTCAGAAGTTTTTAACACACCCAAGTCAGCGACCATTATTAACGCCAATTTTCTAACGGCGATGTCGTACATTTATTTCCATCTGATATGTTTCATTTTACTGTTCCGCCGACTGTAGGCACCGCGTGTCAGCTTCCATGTATTGTTTTTCTGATTACCGATTACAGATTCCTTTGTATTCGAGTAAAAAATATGTGCATTGAAAGTACAAACCCCTATATAAAATGATCCGATTGTCTGAGATCTATGCGAAATCACAGTCGACATCAAACATCTTATATAGTGATAATGCACCCATTAAAGGAGTGCGATCGCGACCAGGTGTTAAAGAAGCACCATCGATGTCATTTGAACAAGATACAGACACAGGATTGTTCAATGCATCAAGTAATTTCTTAGGATTTGCTGCAGGAGCATATACTACGCTCATTGCATCATCTTCCAATTTACAAGCCAATACGCAAATCACAACATCTTCAAATATCGTGCCTCTCAACGACAATGTCTCACAATTAGGAACAGTAACAAAGAAGTTCGCAAAACTGTATGCAACAGATATCTATGGAACATCTGCTACATTTAACACACTCGGAGGAACGGCCATCTCAAGTATCGTCACTTCCACAAGTAGCAATGTCGCAGCCAGTTCTGCAGCGGTCAAATCAGCATACGATAGTGCCGTCTCAGCTTCCAATCAGACGTACGGCATCGGCGCGCTCGATAGTAATGGTGATATCCTTCTCAGGGGCAACATGCGCATCTCCGAAACTGCCAATATATACAAAGGTACAGAGGTATTCAGTAGCGGTGGCGGTGGTGGCGGTGGTGGTATCATCACTTCCGACTCTAATATTGTCCCTAGTGTGAATGGGACACTGGATCTGGGTGCACCTGATAAACGATGGCGTAATCTTTATTTGTCTGGTAACCTCATTTCTTTTGGTAACGGAATGAACATCGACGGATACTCTTGGAATTATTTGGCCAATTACGTCGTTCCCCAGCGTGTCGTGGAAAATACTGTTTCCACTTATCTCTTCACTGGTGCTGCACAAGATCATTCGGCATACGTGCGCAATGGCGAATTGTACATGTACGGTCGCAATGATTATGGACAATTGGGATTGGGACACACATCCAATATCACCGTACCCACCAAAGTAACCGGTATCACTAATGCAGCATTGGTAGCGTGTGGTGAACGCTTCACTCTCTGTGTTCGCACAGACGGTACCGCTATCTCTACCGGTCTGAACAACAATGGACAATTGGGTATAGGTTCGACTGTGACGACCTCAAACTTTAGTATTGTAGCAGGCGTTTCCAATGCGATTGCTGTTGCTGCAGGATACACGCATGCAATGTACATGACATCGAACGGTATCGTTGTGAGTGCAGGAAGCGATGCTAATGGACAACTTGGAAGAGGCGCATCCTCTGCCAATGTCGTGATCAATGCAAATATCGTTCCCATGCTCATGCCGGATGGAAGCAATGTGTATGCACGTGCCATTTCTGCTGGCGGGTACCATTCAGCTGTCCTCCTAAATAACGGTAGCGCTTATCTTTGTGGTAAGAATGATCAGGGACAATGTGGTGCATCTCCTACCATCGTTCCACAAGCCAATTCATTGGGTATCATCTCCACACTTTCGAATGTGGTAGATGTTGCTTGTGGACACGAACATACGCTCTTCACGCGCTACGATGGGCAAGTGCTGGGATTCGGACGTAATGATCGTGGTCAATTGGGACAGGGCAATAAGACGTCACCTGTGACATCTATGGTGCAGGTACTTGCGGGTGGAGGCGCAGGCTCTATAAACGGTTTGTCCGTCGAGATCGCGGCTGGTTTCAACCATTCGGCCTATATAAAAAATGACAATACCATCTTCGTATTCGGTGCCAATGATAAGGGTCAATTGGGATTGGGACAGACCACCACCGAATCGTTGACGCCGACACAACTTGTGGGATATGCGGGCTACGATATCGCATGTGGCAGGAACCATACGGTGATCTCGACCACACCGGATCCTTTGACATTCAATTATACTGGAAACAATGCATTGATCGCGTTTGGTGATAATGCATACGGACAGGTGGGTGATAACAATCCCAATGTGACGACGCGATGGTTCCCTAACCGTATTCATGACGGAACGTTCAAGAAAAAGTTGTTTGTAGGTTCCATTGCAAATAACTCAGCATACGTTGATGCGGACGGAGTATTGTTCATTACAGGTTTCAATAATAATGGTCAGCTCGGAGATGAAACTATAATTAACAAAAGCACGTTCAGACCCGTTTCACGCCTGATGAAGGAAGGAAGACGGATCGTAGCTGTTGCGTGCGGCTACTATCACACACTTGCCCTTGACTCGACAGGACGCGTGCACGCATGGGGATACAACAGCCAAGGTCAGCTCGGAAATAATACTACAACAAATTCATCAGTCCCGATCGATGTATCGAGTTTCGGATCTCTTGTCGGTAAAAAGATCGTGGCCATTGCGGGCGGCTACAGTCACACGCTTGCCCTTGACTCTACGGGACGCGTGCACGCATGGGGAGGCAACGATTACGGCAATCTCGGAAATAATAATACTGGCACTAATTCATTAGTGCCGATCGATGTATCGAGTTTCGGATCTCTTGTCGGTAAAAAGATCGTGGCCATTGCGGGCGGCTACAGTCACACGCTTGCCCTTGACTCTACGGGACGCGTGCACGCATGGGGAGGCAACGATTACGGCAATGTCGGAAATAATAATACTGGCACTAATTCATTAGTGCCGATCGATGTATCGAGTTTCGGATCTCTGGTCGGTAAAACGATCGTGGCCATTGCATGTGGTGCCTCATACACACTTGCCCTTGACTCGACGGGACGCGTGCACGCATGGGGAAGAAAATTTTTAGGCAATCTCGGAAATGGTACTACCACTCAGTCAAATGTTCCGATCGATGTCTCGAGCTTCGGATCTCTTGTCGGTAAAACGATCGTGGCCATTGTGGGCGGTCAATCTCACACGCTTGCCCTTGACTTGACGGGACGCGTGCACGCATGGGGAAACAACAGTAAAGGCCCCATCGGAAATGGTACTACCAGTAATTCATTAGTGCCGATCGATGTATCGAGTTTCGGATCTCTTGTCGGTAAAACGATCGTGACCATTGCGTGCGGCAACCATCACACACTTGCCCTTGACTTGACGGGACGCGTGCACGCATGGGGAAACAACGGTGGCGAAGGTCGGCTCGGAAACAATAGTACCACTGATTCATTAGTTCCCCTCTTAATCAACAAGACCGCGCGTGACTACCATCCTCGTGTCTTATCGACCGGTCTTGGTTCTCACAAATTGCTAACGAATATCGGCGTTACCTCCAGTTCCTCCCTCATGGCGGTAGGCACGAATGCTTACCGTCAGATCGGCGATAATACGGCGATCGATAGGTACATTCCCGTCGATGTTGGTGTTGGAAGTTTTGGAAGTGTCATCATCAGTTCAGCAGAGAGTGTTACGCACAGCGCGATCGCTTTACAAAGTGGTGAAGTCTGGTGCTGGGGTAATAATACACATGGTCAATGCGGAAAGAATACAGCTGGTGCTGTAGTGAGCGTTCCCACTAAAGTCGTTAGTATCACGAATGCAGTCGAAGTCGCATGTGGAAACGGGTTCACATTCGTACGCAATGCTAACGATACGGTCATGGCATTCGGTAACAATGCGAGTGGACAATTACGTGTTGGAATGAGTATTGTTGCAACATCCACATTCACACCTACCCGTATAAGTGGATTGGCAAGTATCAAACAGATTGCGGCAGGTACATCTCATGCTGCTTCCATCGATGGCTCAGGTACTTTGCGTGTCTGGGGTTCGGGGTTACGAGGCAAATTGGGATTGGGTGATACTTCTTATAGAGATGTACCCACAATCGTGGATGTGTCCTTATTGGACTTTGCCAAAGCGACACATGTCGCTCTTGGAGGTGATCATACAGTCGTTGTATGTAGCGAATCTGGAAAAGTTTACACAGCAGGTCTGAACGATGTCGGACAATTGGGTCGATCTACTGGATTCGGTAGTGGTGTGGGTATCAATGCATTTGGTGCAGTGACAGATATGCCTACACCTGCAACGCCTTTGCGTGCAGCTTGTGGTTTGAAACATACTGCATTGCACGTGTCGAGCGATCGTATCGTTACTTTTGGCGATCGTGGTAATGGACAAACGATCGTTTCGAGTGGCGCTGCATGGATGCCGCAATTAGTGGAAGTTATCGGGGATGGCGAGGCGGCATACGATGTGCGTGCACTCGTGGCGGGGGGAACGTCTACACACGTGGAAATGCCGCCTATGTCGGAAGATGTGAATGGGTACGGGAGTGTGCCGCAACGCATCTTGTCTTTGGCAATACAGAAAACATGGGGAAGGAGGAGTGCCTTGCCAACGAATTCAAAAATAGGTGATTTCTCCATTATGATATCACCGACAGGTAGCATTATCACCTGTGGATCGAACAACAGCGGCCAACTAGGAAATAACACGACATCAACAGGTGCGACGACAACATTACAAACCATATCGAGTAATGGATCTCTGAATGGTAAAACGATCGTGGCCATTGCGGGCGGCGATGCACACACGCTTGCCCTTGACTCTACGGGACGCGTGCACGCATGGGGATACAACAACAACGGCCAGCTCGGAAATGGTGGTAATGGCGCATATTCATCAGCCCCGATCGATGTATCGAGCTTCGGATCTCTTGTCGGTAAAACGATCGTGGCCATTGCGGGCGGTCAACATCACACGCTTGCCCTTGACTCGACGGGACGCGTGCAGGCATGGGGATACAACAACAACGGCCAGCTAGGAAGAAACAATACTATTGATTCATTAGTCCCGATCGATGTATCGAGTTTCGGATCTCTTGTCGGTAAAACGATCGTGGCCATTGCGGGCGGCTTATTACACACGCTTGACCTTGACTCGACGAGACGCGTGCACGCATGGGGAAACAACCTCTACGGCCATCTAGGAAACAATACAACTGGCACATCTTCATCAGTCCCGATCGATGTATCGAGCTTCGGATCTCTTGTCGGTAAAACGATCGTGGCTATTTCGGGCAACAACTATCACACGCTTGCACTTGACTCGATGGGACGCGTGCACGCATGGGGACAAAACAGTGTAGGCCAGCTCGGAAATAATAATACTACCAGTCACTCAAATGTCCCGATCGATGTCTCGAGTTTCGGATCTCTTGTCGGTAAAACAATCGTGGCTATTGCGGGCGGCGGCAATCACACGCTTGCCCTTGACTCGACGGGACGCGTGCACGCATGGGGACACAACAACAGAGGCCAGCTAGGAAGAAACAATACTATTGATTCATTAGTCCCGATCGATGTATCGATCTTCGGATCTCTTGTCGGTAAAATGATCGTGGCCATTGCGGGCGGCAGCAATCACACGCTTGCCTTTGACTCTACGGGACGCTTGCACGCATGGGGATTGAACAATTTCGGCCAGCTAGGAACTCGTAGTACCACTAATTCATCAGTCCCTGTTTTAGCGTTTTCAACCGTTACAGAGACGGTCTCAAACTTGTTTGTGAACTTCACAGGCCAACATCGTTGCTTCGTGGACGCGCTCGCTCAAGCACGTCTACGCGATCACGAAGGTCTTGTTGTCGTCACCGACAAAAACGCATACGCATCCGGTCTTTTAAGAGGACGACAACGCGCCATGACAATCAACCAAGCCCTACCTCTCGTATCTCTTTCCAAGGTCCCAAAAGATCCCCGTGCATTCGGTGTTATCTCGCTCACCCAGGACCATCCCGCAGGTCCATCTGCAGCCATCTCAGGAACAGAGCTCCTAAAGATCGCAGAACAAGGTGATGTACGTGTCCAAATCAATTCGATCGGCGAAGGATGCATCTGGGTATGTGACGAGACCGGATCAACTATCCATGCAGGTGATTACGTCACCACCAGTAGTTTGTCCGGTTACGCGTCTCTCCAAGTATTACATGATGGAGATGTACCGGATGGTACATTACAAAACTATACGGTCGCAAAACTCACGATGGATTGTGATTTCTCACAGTCTCTGGTAGATGTTGAAGAAGTACAACAAGATGAATATGGGAATGTCGTTTTTCTATGCAGACGGATCGATCGTGTACACGATCGTGCCCACGACACAGGGTCCTTCTGTTGTGGACCCAGATACCGGAGAGACACGTACTAGGGAACCACTCGAAACACCTATTCCAGTGACCGAACCTGCCTACGAAATGCGCTGGATGACAACCGAAATCGATGCATCCTCAGGTGTATCGATCACGACTCTTATTTCAAAAGAAGATTACGAGAAACGTAAGTCAGATGGACAATTAGTCGGTTTGTCACGTTCAGCTTTCGTTGGATGCACTTATCATTGCGGATAAGTGTACGACAACGTTGTTAGAAAATTGGCATTTATAAAACTTTTGACGATAATTCAATTATGGACGCTATGCAGCTTCATTCTCCGATATATTCGATATATCCGATATATTCAAATAATACCCGTGAAAAAAGTGTGTGTGTATGATAATAATAACGAACAACTGCTTATTTGTTCGTCATGCTTGATGAAGACATCCTGCTAGTTCGCAGTAACACCGAGCTGCGCGGACATGTCACGGTACCCGCCTCGATTACATCCATCGGTCGATTCTCTTCTTATGGTCCTTCAGTCTTTCACGCCGGAGCAGCGTTCTCCAACGCACCAACTACATTCGGTGCCAACATCGCATGCAGTTCGATCATCGATGCAAGAGGAGGAATAGCTGTATCAGGATTCCTATCGAATGCTGCTCTGACACTTACTGATTCTGGAGGAGGAATGGCATTGTTATCAGCTCCACTCCATTCCACACAAGATGTGCATCTGCAAAAAAAGCTAAAAGTCCATGGCAATGCGACCTTCGATACACACGTCTCCGTTAACGGCACGCTATACGCGAACAACTTACATTCGTCTTTCAACACAGTCCAATCTAGCAACATCTTGATTTCACCAGGTGGAATGATTCAGTTCGGAGACGGAGGAGGAGGAGGAGGATACATGGCGATATCCGCATCGAATATCAACGGTATTAGTAGGTTACAAATTACTTCCAATTTGGATGTGGGCGGTCTTACGACACTGAATGGGAAGTGTATGTGTCTTGATACATTGACTGTGGGTGTTGGTGTTGGAGATACTGTTTACCCACTACATATAAAGACAAGTGTGGATAACGTATCCCTGTTCAGTGTGGGCGATGTGGTCATGTACTCCGACATTCGCACCAAGTCGGATGTGCTCCCGATTCCGGATGCATTGGAACGTGTGGGACGCCTTCGAGGGTATACTTTCATAAAAAATGGTGACAAGACACGTCGTAGTTGTGGTCTCATTGCACAGGAACTATTGGATGTATTGCCTGAAGCTGTGCATGCACATCCGGAATCTGGAATGCTGACTGACGCTTACGGGAATGTAGTGTCTTTACTTGTGAATGCGATAAATGAACTTAAGGCACAAGTCGATACTTTATCGTGCACTTAATGCTTGGAGTGGGCGCATGAATCCCCCGAATTTTCGCATTGCAAGTTCAATGATCAGACACATATTCGTTTTCTTCTTTTGTCAAAGCACGTTCTTCCGATATAAGAAAAAAACGCATATATTTTGTAAAATGTCTGTAGAAGCTACACATCCACATAAAGAAATCATAGACAGGTTTTCCATATTGGCAATAGAGATGCGACAAGATAGATGTGGCAAGAGAGATACGGATATCTTTATCTTTGAGGCTTTTAGAATGGTGGCCTTGCAAAATGACATCGATGTTCTGAATGCGATATGGACTCATTTCCCTACTTCTGTGTGGTCTTGTGCTTCTGGACATGTGGTTCAAGATCTGTATGAAGAAGAGATGATAGGTACATTAAATGAATTTGCCTTGAAAATACGGTTTATCATGGGGGGGAAGTGGCAGTACCAAACATTATCACAAACAGATCCACGACTAAACGTGACATTCGACGATTAATGCGTCGATTTTTAATGATGAACCAAGCTCAAGAAAACTCAAGGCACGTGTTTCTTGATGACAAGTACCGCACTGTGCGGTCGCTGGAGCGCACAATGATCGTGCTACCACAGAGAAACCCCGCATCCACGGTGAACGCATCTATACCCCCGCTCTGTACTAGCATCAGAACATCCTCCATCGCGAAGAAGGGTGCAGGCGCGGACAGACCGTAGTACACGCCGGTGCTGGACTCAAACACCACCGAGCACGGAGCGGAACGGAAGACGGACGAGAGACGCGGGCAGAGCAAGAGGGACACGAACACGGAGTCCAACACAGGCGCCTTCACTATCACACGCAAATCGGAAGAATCCAATGAAGGATCAGGATCAGGATCAGGAACAGGAGGAGGAGGTTTAGGCCGCGGAGACATATCAACCGGAGCAGGAGGAGGAGGTTTGGGCGGCGGAGACATATCAACGGGAGAAGGAGGAGGAGGTTTATGCTGCGGAGACATATCAACGGGAGAAGGAGGAGGAGGTTTAGGTGGCGGAGACATATCAACCGGAGCAGGAGGAGGAGGTTTATGCTGCAGAGACATATCAACGGGAGAAGGAGGAGGAGGTTTAGGTGGCGGAGACATATCAACCGGAGAAGGAGGAGGAGGTTTAGGCGGCGGATACAATGTCGTATCAGAAACTGGCGACGAAACGAACTCGCATGTTGGGCAACACGCGTGTGTGAAAGGTTCGTATATGGAGTGCGTGCATACTGAGTTGTTGCCGCATAACTGAAATGGAGTATTGCAAGGGGGGGTCAAGTGTATGCAGAAAACGCTACCCAATATACTGTTGTAGTTAGACTGGATGTTTGTCACGACGATCTCAGCAAAACCGGTGTAGTTGCGAAAGTAAATTCCGCCACCCTTGCGGACACCGTTGATAGACACAAGATCCACGCTCCCAGAACAAACGTCAACCGTCTTCATGGCAACCTTCTGGAATGTCCGACGAAGGGCAGTGCAACAGTCGACACCTGTATCAGGAGAGATGCAGGAATGCGGGAGTACAGTGAAACACATTAAATTATCGGAAAAAGAGGGCGCAAGAACGTATGGACTACTACACGGTGAGCTGCAACTCGGCGGTTTGCAACTTCCTGCAGGGAACCTCGTGTACGCGCACGCAGGAGATAAAGCAAATAATAGGGACGCCAAAGCGAAGCAAACTATTGCAAGTGATCTTGACATCAATCAATAAGAAGAAGGCTTACTTACTTACATACATACATACATACATTTTAAAGTGGACACAATGGGCGTTCCTGCCTCCCGGCGGATGTTTTGGAATTTCTACTCAGAATTTAGAGACTCCGGAACGACTCGCTAGCCTGAGATATCAGCACAGAGGAATCACAATTCCGCTCCATACCATGTTTCGCAACCATTCAAAATCCGCCGGGAGGCTGGAACGCCCATTCTGTGTTAAAAACTTATTTGGTGTGAATCGAAAACGACGTGAATTTGTAAACAACCTATTTCTCCTTACAGTCAAGAATTCAATGCTATTGAGCTGTGCTTCGCTAAGGTGAAGAAGGACTTTCTTCGTTTGAACTACAGAAATTTTAAAAAATCCGCCGGGAGTAAGGAACGCCCATTCCATCTATGTAGTGAGCTCTTGGACACGTTGTTTACATTACAAACCTTCCTCATACTCCTCAAAAAAATATTTGTAGTGAACCACAAAAAAAAAATTGTAGTGAACGAAAAAAAAAAAATTAGCAGGTTTACATTACTAATTCTAAATAAAGTCGTGACTCAAAAACGGTTAAAGTGGTTGACATATATGCCATTAAAGTAAAGGTCAGATGGCGTGGGTTGAAGGTTGCAAGGGCCACATGGAGTGGCACATGGCACATTAGGCTCGGCGGTTTGCAACTTCCTGCAGGGAACCTCGTGTACGCGCACGCAGGAGATAAAGCAAATAATAGGGACGCCAAAGCGAAGCAAACTATTGCAAGTGATCTTGACATCAATCAATAAGAAGAAGGCTTACTTACTTACATACATACATACATACATTTTAAAGTGGACACAATGGGCGTTCCTGCCTCCCGGCGGATGTTTTGGAATTTCTACTCAGAATTTAGAGACTCCGGAACGACTCGCTAGCCTGAGATATCAGCACAGAGGAATCACAATTCCGCTCCATACCATGTTTCGCAACCATTCAAAATCCGCCGGGAGGCTGGAACGCCCATTCTGTGTTAAAAACTTATTTGGTGTGAATCGAAAACGACGTGAATTTGTAAACAACCTATTTCTCCTTACAGTCAAGAATTCAATGCTATTGAGCTGTGCTTCGCTAAGGTGAAGAAGGACTTTCTTCGTTTGAACTACAGAAATTTTAAAAAATCCGCCGGGAGTAAGGAACGCCCATTCCATCTATGTAGTGAGCTCTTGGACACGTTGTTTACATTACAAACCTTCCTCATACTCCTCAAAAAAATATTTGTAGTGAACCACAAAAAAAAATTTGTAGTGAACGAAAAAAAAAAAATTAGCAGGTTTACATTACTAATTCTAAATAAAGTCGTGACTCAAAAACGGTTAAAGTGGTTGACATATATGCCATTAAAGTAAAGGTCAGATGGCGTGGGTTGAAGGTTGCAAGGGCCACATGGAGTGGCACATGGCACATTAGGCTCGGCGGTTTGCAACTTCCTGCAGGGAACCTCGTGTACGCGCACGCAGGAGATAAAGCAAATAATAGGGACGCCAAAGCGAAGCAAACTATTGCAAGTGATCTTGACATCAATCAATAAGAAGAAGGCTTACTTACTTACATACATACATACATACATTTTAAAGTGGACACAATGGGCGTTCCTGCCTCCCGGCGGATGTTTTGGAATTTCTACTCAGAATTTAGAGACTCCGGAACGACTCGCTAGCCTGAGATATCAGCACAGAGGAATCACAATTCCGCTCCATACCATGTTTCGCAACCATTCAAAATCCGCCGGGAGGCTGGAACGCCCATTCTGTGTTAAAAACTTATTTGGTGTGAATCGAAAACGACGTGAATTTGTAAACAACCTATTTCTCCTTACAGTCAAGAATTCAATGCTATTGAGCTGTGCTTCGCTAAGGTGAAGAAGGACTTTCTTCGTTTGAACTACAGAAATTTTAAAAAATCCGCCGGGAGTAAGGAACGCCCATTCCATCTATGTAGTGAGCTCTTGGACACGTTGTTTACATTACAAACCTTCCTCATACTCCTCAAAAAAATATTTGTAGTGAACCACAAAAAAAAAATTGTAGTGAACGAAAAAAAAAAAATTAGCAGGTTTACATTACTAATTCTAAATAAAGTCGTGACTCAAAAACGGTTAAAGTGGTTGACATATATGCCATTAAAGTAAAGGTCAGATGGCGTGGGTTGAAGGTTGCAAGGGCCACATGGAGTGGCACATGGCACATTAGGCTCGGCGGTTTGCAACTTCCTGCAGGGAACCTCGTGTACGCGCACGCAGGAGATAAAGCAAATAATAGGGACGCCAAAGCGAAGCAAACTATTGCAAGTGATCTTGACATCAATCAATAAGAAGAAGGCTTACTTACTTACATACATACATACATACATTTTAAAGTGGACACAATGGGCGTTCCTGCCTCCCGGCGGATGTTTTGGAATTTCTACTCAGAATTTAGAGACTCCGGAACGACTCGCTAGCCTGAGATATCAGCACAGAGGAATCACAATTCCGCTCCATACCATGTTTCGCAACCATTCAAAATCCGCCGGGAGGCTGGAACGCCCATTCTGTGTTAAAAACTTATTTGGTGTGAATCGAAAACGACGTGAATTTGTAAACAACCTATTTCTCCTTACAGTCAAGAATTCAATGCTATTGAGCTGTGCTTCGCTAAGGTGAAGAAGGACTTTCTTCGTTTGAACTACAGAAATTTTAAAAAATCCGCCGGGAGTAAGGAACGCCCATTCCATCTATGTAGTGAGCTCTTGGACACGTTGTTTACATTACAAACCTTCCTCATACTCCTCAAAAAAATATTTGTAGTGAACCACAAAAAAAAAATTGTAGTGAACGAAAAAAAAAAAATTAGCAGGTTTACATTACTAATTCTAAATAAAGTCGTGACTCAAAAACGGTTAAAGTGGTTGACATATATGCCATTAAAGTAAAGGTCAGATGGCGTGGGTTGAAGGTTGCAAGGGCCACATGGAGTGGCACATGGCACATTAGGCTCGGCGGTTTGCAACTTCCTGCAGGGAACCTCGTGTACGCGCACGCAGGAGATAAAGCAAATAATAGGGACGCCAAAGCGAAGCAAACTATTGCAAGTGATCTTGACATCAATCAATAAGAAGAAGGCTTACTTACTTACATACATACATACATACATTTTAAAGTGGACACAATGGGCGTTCCTGCCTCCCGGCGGATGTTTTGGAATTTCTACTCAGAATTTAGAGACTCCGGAACGACTCGCTAGCCTGAGATATCAGCACAGAGGAATCACAATTCCGCTCCATACCATGTTTCGCAACCATTCAAAATCCGCCGGGAGGCTGGAACGCCCATTCTGTGTTAAAAACTTATTTGGTGTGAATCGAAAACGACGTGAATTTGTAAACAACCTATTTCTCCTTACAGTCAAGAATTCAATGCTATTGAGCTGTGCTTCGCTAAGGTGAAGAAGGACTTTCTTCGTTTGAACTACAGAAATTTTAAAAAATCCGCCGGGAGTAAGGAACGCCCATTCCATCTATGTAGTGAGCTCTTGGACACGTTGTTTACATTACAAACCTTCCTCATACTCCTCAAAAAAATATTTGTAGTGAACCACAAAAAAAAAATTGTAGTGAACGAAAAAAAAAAAATTAGCAGGTTTACATTACTAATTCTAAATAAAGTCGTGACTCAAAAACGGTTAAAGTGGTTGACATATATGCCATTAAAGTAAAGGTCAGATGGCGTGGGTTGAAGGTTGCAAGGGCCACATGGAGTGGCACATGGCACATTAGGCTCGGCGGTTTGCAACTTCCTGCAGGGAACCTCGTGTACGCGCACGCAGGAGATAAAGCAAATAATAGGGACGCCAAAGCGAAGCAAACTATTGCAAGTGATCTTGACATCAATCAATAAGAAGAAGGCTTACTTACTTACATACATACATACATACATTTTAAAGTGGACACAATGGGCGTTCCTGCCTCCCGGCGGATGTTTTGGAATTTCTACTCAGAATTTAGAGACTCCGGAACGACTCGCTAGCCTGAGATATCAGCACAGAGGAATCACAATTCCGCTCCATACCATGTTTCGCAACCATTCAAAATCCGCCGGGAGGCTGGAACGCCCATTCTGTGTTAAAAACTTATTTGGTGTGAATCGAAAACGACGTGAATTTGTAAACAACCTATTTCTCCTTACAGTCAAGAATTCAATGCTATTGAGCTGTGCTTCGCTAAGGTGAAGAAGGACTTTCTTCGTTTGAACTACAGAAATTTTAAAAAATCCGCCGGGAGTAAGGAACGCCCATTCCATCTATGTAGTGAGCTCTTGGACACGTTGTTTACATTACAAACCTTCCTCATACTCCTCAAAAAAATATTTGTAGTGAACCACAAAAAAAAAATTGTAGTGAACGAAAAAAAAAAAATTAGCAGGTTTACATTACTAATTCTAAATAAAGTCGTGACTCAAAAACGGTTAAAGTGGTTGACATATATGCCATTAAAGTAAAGGTCAGATGGCGTGGGTTGAAGGTTGCAAGGGCCACATGGAGTGGCACATGGCACATTAGGCTCGGCGGTTTGCAACTTCCTGCAGGGAACCTCGTGTACGCGCACGCAGGAGATAAAGCAAATAATAGGGACGCCAAAGCGAAGCAAACTATTGCAAGTGATCTTGACATCAATCAATAAGAAGAAGGCTTACTTACTTACATACATACATACATACATTTTAAAGTGGACACAATGGGCGTTCCTGCCTCCCGGCGGATGTTTTGGAATTTCTACTCAGAATTTAGAGACTCCGGAACGACTCGCTAGCCTGAGATATCAGCACAGAGGAATCACAATTCCGCTCCATACCATGTTTCGCAACCATTCAAAATCCGCCGGGAGGCTGGAACGCCCATTCTGTGTTAAAAACTTATTTGGTGTGAATCGAAAACGACGTGAATTTGTAAACAACCTATTTCTCCTTACAGTCAAGAATTCAATGCTATTGAGCTGTGCTTCGCTAAGGTGAAGAAGGACTTTCTTCGTTTGAACTACAGAAATTTTAAAAAATCCGCCGGGAGTAAGGAACGCCCATTCCATCTATGTAGTGAGCTCTTGGACACGTTGTTTACATTACAAACCTTCCTCATACTCCTCAAAAAAATATTTGTAGTGAACCACAAAAAAAAAATTGTAGTGAACGAAAAAAAAAAAATTAGCAGGTTTACATTACTAATTCTAAATAAAGTCGTGACTCAAAAACGGTTAAAGTGGTTGACATATATGCCATTAAAGTAAAGGTCAGATGGCGTGGGTTGAAGGTTGCAAGGGCCACATGGAGTGGCACATGGCACATTAGGCTCGGCGGTTTGCAACTTCCTGCAGGGAACCTCGTGTACGCGCACGCAGGAGATAAAGCAAATAATAGGGACGCCAAAGCGAAGCAAACTATTGCAAGTGATCTTGACATCAATCAATAAGAAGAAGGCTTACTTACTTACATACATACATACATACATTTTAAAGTGGACACAATGGGCGTTCCTGCCTCCCGGCGGATGTTTTGGAATTTCTACTCAGAATTTAGAGACTCCGGAACGACTCGCTAGCCTGAGATATCAGCACAGAGGAATCACAATTCCGCTCCATACCATGTTTCGCAACCATTCAAAATCCGCCGGGAGGCTGGAACGCCCATTCTGTGTTAAAAACTTATTTGGTGTGAATCGAAAACGACGTGAATTTGTAAACAACCTATTTCTCCTTACAGTCAAGAATTCAATGCTATTGAGCTGTGCTTCGCTAAGGTGAAGAAGGACTTTCTTCGTTTGAACTACAGAAATTTTAAAAAATCCGCCGGGAGTAAGGAACGCCCATTCCATCTATGTAGTGAGCTCTTGGACACGTTGTTTACATTACAAACCTTCCTCATACTCCTCAAAAAAATATTTGTAGTGAACCACAAAAAAAAATTTGTAGTGAACGAAAAAAAAAAAATTAGCAGGTTTACATTACTAATTCTAAATAAAGTCGTGACTCAAAAACGGTTAAAGTGGTTGACATATATGCCATTAAAGTAAAGGTCAGATGGCGTGGGTTGAAGGTTGCAAGGGCCACATGGAGTGGCACATGGCACATTAGGCTCGGCGGTTTGCAACTTCCTGCAGGGAACCTCGTGTACGCGCACGCAGGAGATAAAGCAAATAATAGGGACGCCAAAGCGAAGCAAACTATTGCAAGTGATCTTGACATCAATCAATAAGAAGAAGGCTTACTTACTTACATACATACATACATACATTTTAAAGTGGACACAATGGGCGTTCCTGCCTCCCGGCGGATGTTTTGGAATTTCTACTCAGAATTTAGAGACTCCGGAACGACTCGCTAGCCTGAGATATCAGCACAGAGGAATCACAATTCCGCTCCATACCATGTTTCGCAACCATTCAAAATCCGCCGGGAGGCTGGAACGCCCATTCTGTGTTAAAAACTTATTTGGTGTGAATCGAAAACGACGTGAATTTGTAAACAACCTATTTCTCCTTACAGTCAAGAATTCAATGCTATTGAGCTGTGCTTCGCTAAGGTGAAGAAGGACTTTCTTCGTTTGAACTACAGAAATTTTAAAAAATCCGCCGGGAGTAAGGAACGCCCATTCCATCTATGTAGTGAGCTCTTGGACACGTTGTTTACATTACAAACCTTCCTCATACTCCTCAAAAAAATATTTGTAGTGAACCACAAAAAAAAAATTGTAGTGAACGAAAAAAAAAAATTAGCAGGTTTACATTACTAATTCTAAATAAAGTCGTGACTCAAAAACGGTTAAAGTGGTTGACATATATGCCATTAAAGTAAAGGTCAGATGGCGTGGGTTGAAGGTTGCAAGGGCCACATGGAGTGGCACATGGCACATTAGGCTCGGCGGTTTGCAACTTCCTGCAGGGAACCTCGTGTACGCGCACGCAGGAGATAAAGCAAATAATAGGGACGCCAAAGCGAAGCAAACTATTGCAAGTGATCTTGACATCAATCAATAAGAAGAAGGCTTACTTACTTACATACATACATACATAAATTTTAAAGTGGACACAATGGGCGTTCCTGCCTCCCGGCGGATGTTTTGGAATTTCTACTCAGAATTTAGAGACTCCGGAACGACTCGCTAGCCTGAGATATCAGCACAGAGGAATCACAATTCCGCTCCATACCATGTTTCGCAACCATTCAAAATCCGCCGGGAGGCTGGAACGCCCATTCTGTGTTAAAAACTTATTTGGTGTGAATCGAAAACGACGTGAATTTGTAAACAACCTATTTCTCCTTACAGTCAAGAATTCAATGCTATTGAGCTGTGCTTCGCTAAGGTGAAGAAGGACTTTCTTCGTTTGAACTACAGAAATTTTAAAAAATCCGCCGGGAGTAAGGAACGCCCATTCCATCTATGTAGTGAGCTCTTGGACACGTTGTTTACATTACAAACCTTCCTCATACTCCTCAAAAAAATATTTGTAGTGAACCACAAAAAAAAAATTGTAGTGAACGAAAAAAAAAAAATTAGCAGGTTTACATTACTAATTCTAAATAAAGTCGTGACTCAAAAACGGTTAAAGTGGTTGACATATATGCCATTAAAGTAAAGGTCAGATGGCGTGGGTTGAAGGTTGCAAGGGCCACATGGAGTGGCACATGGCACATTAGGCTCGGCGGTTTGCAACTTCCTGCAGGGAACCTCGTGTACGCGCACGCAGGAGATAAAGCAAATAATAGGGACGCCAAAGCGAAGCAAACTATTGCAAGTGATCTTGACATCAATCAATAAGAAGAAGGCTTACTTACTTACATACATACATACATACATTTTAAAGTGGACACAATGGGCGTTCCTGCCTCCCGGCGGATGTTTTGGAATTTCTACTCAGAATTTAGAGACTCCGGAACGACTCGCTAGCCTGAGATATCAGCACAGAGGAATCACAATTCCGCTCCATACCATGTTTCGCAACCATTCAAAATCCGCCGGGAGGCTGGAACGCCCATTCTGTGTTAAAAACTTATTTGGTGTGAATCGAAAACGACGTGAATTTGTAAACAACCTATTTCTCCTTACAGTCAAGAATTCAATGCTATTGAGCTGTGCTTCGCTAAGGTGAAGAAGGACTTTCTTCGTTTGAACTACAGAAATTTTAAAAAATCCGCCGGGAGTAAGGAACGCCCATTCCATCTATGTAGTGAGCTCTTGGACACGTTGTTTACATTACAAACCTTCCTCATACTCCTCAAAAAAATATTTGTAGTGAACCACAAAAAAAAAATTGTAGTGAACGAAAAAAAAAAAATTAGCAGGTTTACATTACTAATTCTAAATAAAGTCGTGACTCAAAAACGGTTAAAGTGGTTGACATATATGCCATTAAAGTAAAGGTCAGATGGCGTGGGTTGAAGGTTGCAAGGGCCACATGGAGTGGCACATGGCACATTAGGCTCGGCGGTTTGCAACTTCCTGCAGGGAACCTCGTGTACGCGCACGCAGGAGATAAAGCAAATAATAGGGACGCCAAAGCGAAGCAAACTATTGCAAGTGATCTTGACATCAATCAATAAGAAGAAGGCTTACTTACTTACATACATACATACATACATTTTAAAGTGGACACAATGGGCGTTCCTGCCTCCCGGCGGATGTTTTGGAATTTCTACTCAGAATTTAGAGACTCCGGAACGACTCGCTAGCCTGAGATATCAGCACAGAGGAATCACAATTCCGCTCCATACCATGTTTCGCAACCATTCAAAATCCGCCGGGAGGCTGGAACGCCCATTCTGTGTTAAAAACTTATTTGGTGTGAATCGAAAACGACGTGAATTTGTAAACAACCTATTTCTCCTTACAGTCAAGAATTCAATGCTATTGAGCTGTGCTTCGCTAAGGTGAAGAAGGACTTTCTTCGTTTGAACTACAGAAATTTTAAAAAATCCGCCGGGAGTAAGGAACGCCCATTCCATCTATGTAGTGAGCTCTTGGACACGTTGTTTACATTACAAACCTTCCTCATACTCCTCAAAAAAATATTTGTAGTGAACCACAAAAAAAAATTTGTAGTGAACGAAAAAAAAAAATTAGCAGGTTTACATTACTAATTCTAAATAAAGTCGTGACTCAAAAACGGTTAAAGTGGTTGACATATATGCCATTAAAGTAAAGGTCAGATGGCGTGGGTTGAAGGTTGCAAGGGCCACATGGAGTGGCACATGGCACATTAGGCTCGGCGGTTTGCAACTTCCTGCAGGGAACCTCGTGTACGCGCACGCAGGAGATAAAGCAAATAATAGGGACGCCAAAGCGAAGCAAACTATTGCAAGTGATCTTGACATCAATCAATAAGAAGAAGGCTTACTTACTTACATACATACATACATACATTTTAAAGTGGACACAATGGGCGTTCCTGCCTCCCGGCGGATGTTTTGGAATTTCTACTCAGAATTTAGAGACTCCGGAACGACTCGCTAGCCTGAGATATCAGCACAGAGGAATCACAATTCCGCTCCATACCATGTTTCGCAACCATTCAAAATCCGCCGGGAGGCTGGAACGCCCATTCTGTGTTAAAAACTTATTTGGTGTGAATCGAAAACGACGTGAATTTGTAAACAACCTATTTCTCCTTACAGTCAAGAATTCAATGCTATTGAGCTGTGCTTCGCTAAGGTGAAGAAGGACTTTCTTCGTTTGAACTACAGAAATTTTAAAAAATCCGCCGGGAGTAAGGAACGCCCATTCCATCTATGTAGTGAGCTCTTGGACACGTTGTTTACATTACAAACCTTCCTCATACTCCTCAAAAAAATATTTGTAGTGAACCACAAAAAAAAAATTGTAGTGAACCACAAAAAAATAATTAGCAGGTTTACATTACTAATTCTAAATAAAGTCGTGACTCAAAAACGGTTAAAGTGGTTGACATATATGCCATTAAAGTAAAGGTCAGATGGCGTGGGTTAAAGGTTGCAAGGGCCACATGGAGTGGCACATGGCACATTAGGTTAAAGGTAATACTGTTCTTTAACCTCGTGTGCCAACATGACTAATACGGAGAGTGATGTACACGTGGCAAGTACTGACAGGCTAAGTGCTGACGTGGCAACTGTAACGATAAAGTCGCGTCCGTTATCGATACAAACTGTAACGATAGAGCTAGGGTAATATAAGGTAAGCCCTACCAAGCAGTGCCAGCCTGGTAGGGCTTCGGCCCGGGGGGCCTCGCCTCATCGTTCGAACGCGCAAAGACGCCTACCTGCCGGTGGGCAAAAAAACTAAACCGCCAACAAAAGCGTTTAGCAAACATGGCAGTTTAGGGTTTAGGGTTCTCCTTGTCTAGCTTTAGGGTTTAGGTTTCACGATTCCTCGCGAGATAGGCATTTATAGTCTGTAGCTATCTATCAGAGATCTCAGAGATCTCAGAGATATCAGAGATATCAGTATATCAGTATATCAGCATATCAGTATATCAGTATATCATGATATCAGAATATCAGCATATGATATCAGTATATCAGCATATCAGTATATCAGTATATCAGTATATCAGTATATCAGTATATCAGTATATCAGAGATATACTGATATCAGAGATATCAGTATAGTCTGTAGCTATCTATCAGATATATCAGAGATCTCAGAGATCTCATCATCATCAGTTGATTGAAGGGGGAAAAACGGGATCATTGATGTAAGGAGGTTTCTTTGATGGACTGGACATTGTGTAGAACCATCAACTCATACTGTTACGCTGAATCTAGTGCTCCATCAAGCAGAAATCGTTGAAATCATCTCGTAAGGATATTGTGTCAATTTCTCCCCAATTCCTCTTGCAATTCTTGAACATAGTAAACACAGTACCGAAAACATTGTAGTGGGTTTCTGCTGAGACAACATGGTCTTCGTCATCACAGAATGGCGTCGTAGCACCTTGGCCGATACTCGAAAAGACGTCGTCACGGTCGAGCACAGTGTCTGTTGTTGCAGGGGTGGGGGCAGTTACGGCTGCAGAGACAACATGGTCTTCGTCATCACAGAATGGCGTCGTAGCACCTTGGCCGATACTCGAGAAGACGCCAAGGTCGAGCACATAGTCTGTTGCAGCAGGGGTGGGGGCGGTTACGGCTGCAGAGACAACATGGTCTTCGTCATCACAGAATGGCGTCGTAGCACCTTGGCCGATACTCGGAAAGACGCCAAGGTCGAGCACATTGTCTGTTGCTGCAGGGGCGGGGGCGGCTGCAGGGTCGGGGGCGGTTGCAGGGGCGGTTGCGGCTGCAGGGGCGGCTGCAGGGGCGGGGGCGGCTGCAGGGGCGGGGGCGGCTGCAGGGGCGGTTGCGGCTGCAGGGGCGGGGGCGGCTGCAGGGGCAGGGGCAGGGGCAGGGGCGGCTGCAGGGGCGGGGGCGGCTGCAGGGGCGGTTACTGCAGCATCACTACGAATAGTTCCCAACAACTTTGTAGCCTCGTCCGCGTAGATTGCGCTCCGGATTCTACGAAGATTGACCAGGAACACAGTCACTGCATTCTTAGGAGAATTCTCAATCAATCCCATTTTGCGCATCTCACTAGCGACATGTTGTTGTTGTCCATTGGGTCTGCCACCATAGCTTTCCAGCTCTCTGTACAGAACCGCCTTCTTGTACGTTAACGTATCGTGTTTGTACTTGACTGGCACCACGTCGTCCATCTCGTCGATTTGGTTCGTTGTCACCTGAATGAGCGCCAGTATTGTACTGCGCACCATGGATTCCCTGCTGACTTGTCCACAATTAGGCCCAACGTTCTTGAATCTCTTGAGAACAAACGATTCTCGGACGACCTCCAATACCAGCATATCGTCGGTCAAATCACATGGGCGAGCAAGATACACAAGTGTAGGGGCCGGTACATCATGTGCAGTAGCAGTATTGCACGCCGCCTTGCAAGTGCAAAAGTCGTCTTTCACATATGGCCATACAATGACCAGCATGCAATCGCCACAACGCTGGTCTCCTACCACGAAGCAGCAGACTTCCTTCTCCACATCATTGATAGTCTTCCCATCAAGCTCGGCCAACGCCTCCAATATCAGAGGGTTGCGTGACGCGTAGTGTCCAGGAGTAATATACGAAGAAGACTCAGCAGCCGCGTTCATATCTTCAGGTTTGAGCCATGTTGTTAACCCAGGTATGTTCGTATCACGACGCCGGGACTTGGACCTGTTCTGGGACAGGGAATCCATTGACGATGGAAGATGATGTATGTATGACGATGGAAGATGATGACGATGGAAAATGATGACGGTAAGTTTATACTAACAATACAACGAATATCGGCGAAATGCTGTGAATGTGACCGGTAATACAACCAATGCGGTTTTGTGTATGGGACCGGCAATACAACCAATGCGGTTTTGTGTATGGGACCGGCAATACAACCAAGTCGATTTTGTGTATGGTGGGGATGCGGCAATACAACCAATGCGATTTTGTGTATGGTGGGGATGCGGATGCGGTTGCGGTTGCTGTTATTTATTTCCACCAACAACACCTTTGTAAGCAACAGCGCCCACAACCATCCAGCCTTTCGGAAAGCCCATGATGGCGGTCTCCACCCACCGGATGTTGATTCGCAGTCGCTCCCGCGCATCGAGGTGATTTCCATGGACGTACCCGTTAGAAGCCGCAGTTTCGCTCGCGTGGAATACGCGCGTGGCGAAACCGCTTTTCACACGCCTACCATGCGCAGTCCACTCACGTGGCGTGAAGTGACTGGAGGAGCGCATAGGCGTTGGCCAGATACTTACTCACCACAAGCGGTCTTCACCAGGGTAGTACAGACGCGTGTAGAACTCAGCCTTTGCGCGATCCAGTGACTCCAAACAAGGACGCACAACAAGAGGATATTGACTCAGACCCTCATCGAGTAACCTGCCCATATTACTAGTACTACTACCAAACACAGACCGCATCTCGGTCAGCAAAACAGCGAATGCAAAACGAGCCGCCTGAGGCACGATCGCATTTCCCAAGGCCTGCCACTGAAGCGTCAGAGACCGGACATCAGCACGAGACTCGGTGCCAGGCGAACGCGTCACGAGGCGAGGCATCTCCGCATCCAATTTTGCCAATGGATAGGACAATGACTGAGAAATCGAAGAGGACAGACGGGTCCTGCTCAAGTAAGGGAACAACATACCAGCGTCTTTGTCACGAGCAGCGAGTACCCAAATACGAGACCGGACGTGACGGGCACCCATGTCAGCTGCAGATAGAATACCATAGCGCACACTAAAACCCCGAGTCTCGAAAGCTTCGCAAATCGCATCCAACCCACGGTATCTCAACGCCGGAGAGTTCTCAAGAAAGACGGCCCGAACAGAAGGAAGAACGTCCAAAACACGGAATACCTCCCACACAAGTGAAGAACGCGTACCGGACAAACCACCGCCCTTCCCAGCCATAGAAACGTCCTGGCAAGGAAATGATGCTGTGATGAGATCGGGGCCGAGAGCAGCTCCGACACGAGAAGAAGACGCAGTCACATCCAACGGGTCCAGTGTGGTGACATCCGATATGATGGGAATCCCCGGAAACTGAGAGGACAACACACCGCACGCGAAAGAATCGATCTCGCAAAGACAACAAGGACGCGCCAACCCCTTCAAAGCAACAGCATGCCCACCGATACCACTGAACAGATCCGCGTAAACAAGCATGTGTATCAATAATACATTCAACGGCGGTTTTTTTCACACAAAATGTCACTTTATCAGATTGAACCGGCAAAAACGGTTCAGGGAAGTCTTGTAAAGGTAATGAACAAGGCGATCGTAGACCTCGTCAGGATTGCTCATGTGCCTGCTACCAGAACCACGCTCGAGGTGAGTACGCAGACAATTCCAAATACATTCCACGAAGTACTCGTGACGCGAATACCAATCGTCAAGCGACATCACGGAAGGAGACCTGGCCATCTTCGGAACCAACGGAGGAGGATCACGACGCACATGACCTTGAACATGCACAATATTATTCTTACTTACACACATATTGTCATGGACCCAAAAACCTTTATGCACATGTGTGCTGAATTCTTACAATGGTGAATCATCAAATCACAATGATTCACCATCACATGATAGACATTTCAAAAAATCCGCCCATTTGTTCTCAAATTATTTAGTAATACAGTAAAGACGATGAAGGACCTTGCGATTGCGCTTGCTTTTTACACGATCGCGGAGGCCGTTTGGCTCTTCGGGATGAAGGGATTTTACGTGGCCCAATTCGCGCGGTTCTCTGTGAATCTTGCGGTGCAATCTTGGCTTGCGGTTTGCATGGTGTACGCGTTGCTCTTAGCTGCAGCATACTTATTGTTGCGCCCGAATCCATCTGTCAGGATGGGCGCATTGTTCGGGGGGACCGTGTACGGCATGTACAACCTCACGAACAAGGCGACGATACCCGGGTACGCGTGGGGGATGGTGGTCGTGGACACCACATGGGGAGCCTTAGTTTTCGCCACACTATCTTACATTTTCAAACGGTTCCGATGAAAGCAGGCGAGGTTTGTGGCCACCCTCAAGCGGACTCTGTAGCCACACATGTGACCCTGGTTATGCGAGACGGTTTGCTACAGCTGGATCGAAGTGTTACACTCAGACCGGTCAATAATGTTACAGTATATTGAATCAATTCCAATTCTCAATGTACAACTTGGACAGACGGTCGATTGTTGTACACATGTACACATTGCTGCAAAGTTTGAGGAGAGTGGCTATACTTGCGAATGTAAGCCACATGACAGTCTCGAGGTGGATCTCAAACCCCACTAAAAAAGTGTACAAACGGAATAAACCTACAAAATCGGATGTGGTCATAGAGTTCTTAAAGGCGTCATTAAAAATAGATCCATTCGCATCTCTTGCTGGTCTTCGTCATAAGGTAAAGGATGCTTTCGGATTTGAGGTCTCAAAAGAGTTGATTCGCGTTGTGATAAAAAGGCTTGGGCTCACAAAGAAAAAAGCAAAGTTCTTCTCCAGGCCTGATAACTTATATGAGAAAACCACGCCATTCATAAGCCAAAGGGAACGGTTAAAAGAGGAAGGGAGGACTTTTGTATCGATCGACGAAACTTCATTTGGAAGACATACGAGAGACGTGTTTGGCTACTCACCAAAGGGAGAGCTACTGGTTGTACCGAGGTCGAGACCTAGGGTGACGACAATGTCGGCACTTTGTCTTATTCAACAAGGCAAAGGAGACATTTATTTTAACATCAGGCAAGGGTCTTTCAACACGCATACTTTTGTTGAGTTTTTAGAAAATTTGGACTGTCCAACTGACACAGTAATTATACTTGACAACGTGGCGTTTCTCCAAGAAGGTCAAAACACTTGCAGCTTCGAGGGGGTGGGAGCTCCTATACACTCCTCCCTACTCACCTTGGTTCAACCCAATAGAAGGGGTGTTCTCCATCGTCAAACGCGATTTCTATAAAAGCCAAGATGTGTATAAGGCTTTGAGTTCTGTTAAAGAGAAACACGTAGAGGTTTTTTTTCGAAAGTCATTGAATGCAATTTCTGGACCTTGATACAAGGAAATAGCGACATTGGCTACTAAATGGAGACGATAGTCAATAAAAAGCCTCCGGACAAGCGTACGCGACCGGACCGGGCGGCCAAAATTAAGGACAGGAAAAACGGCGAGGAGAACGTGGTAAAGTGTACACTGAGTCGGATCATAGCGGATAAGGACAACAAGAACGTTATCATCAAGGTGATGAAGGAGCGGGTTGACAGCGTATCCAAGAGGACTTATCTTGCCGGTGTTGCGGTGAACCGGATATTAAAAGAAGTCTTCGAAGGGGTACCATATGCGCAACTGCACACTGTAAGTGTCCCTAGCGTCGACCAGAACTTCATTCGGCAGCTTATGGTGGGGTCGAGACAGGCGCACATGGAGACGAGGGACGCCACAGTCGAAAGGTTCTTTCACAACAACTATTGGTTTAGGGAGAAGATTGAGGGGCGCGAGGTAATTGTGAAAAAGAAGAAACAATACGTGGGTGCCATCGCTCGCTACGATGGCGATCGAAACCTGTACAGCCACGCGTCGAAGAAGTACCTGACCAACTTCAATAACCACTACAGAGTCCATCTCTCCACATGGATCAAGAAGTTCGTTTACTCGAAGGAAAACATGATCTTGGCCAAGGAGATCAAAGATGAGCACGGCATTGACGAGACCGTATTCCACCGATTCCTCCTCTACGATATCCACTCTTGGGGAGTAAAGGAAGACCTCATAGCGATACATTCGCTCCCACCGGAGCGAACAAAGATGTTGCTTAAGATTCAGCACTCGATCCTCGGACGGGACGAGATCAACCGACAGTGGCTCAAGAGCGTTTCCAACAGCGCCAAGATGATCCGGTACAACGTCTTTATCAATCGATACCTCGAGGCCACAGAGGACGAGGGCTACGCCAAGCTGGTCAACATCGCTCCCATCCCAACAGTCAAGCACGCCTTCATCACGATAGACACCGACGGCCTACTGGGCGTCCTCAAGGACGTGGGTCTCATCGAGAGTCTCGAAAAGACGCTGACGAACAATGTGCACTGGGAGCCGGTCTTCGATGTGGAAAACATCCGTTCTACTGGGAAAGGTGTGTTAACATGCACCATAGACACTGACGGCGTAATGGCTTGTACCCACTTTCTTAGGGCCGAGAAGAAAAAGATTTCAATCAAGGACGACGGAACGGCGATTAAGAAGCAGACCAAGACGCTCCGCGAATTTTCCGAGTCCGACCCCAATGTGGTGGTCGTTGCAAACTACCCTGGCCCTGCAACATTGCCTTTTTGACTTGGAAGAAAAATAAGGTCGAAGAAACAGATAAGGGGGGTAGGAAGAGGAAGAGGCACTGCGAGTTCAGGAGCAAGAGACTCACTCGGGAGCGGTACTACGTTGAGAGCGGGGTCTTCAAATCGAGAGGGCCGACCAAGAAGTGGTTGTCCAACATCCGGGACTGCCTTGACGACCTGAAGGACAACAGTCCCAAGCGCACATCTCTAGTGTCGTTTGACGCTTACATGACTGTAATGGTCAACCATTGGGATTCTCGATGGGGGGAGATGTCCAAGTCGCGGTGGAGCGCGCAGCGCCTGCGGCTCTACGGTGGCAAGAAACGTGTCTTAGCACGCTTCTTCAACGAGGTCCAGGAGGATGTCGGTGAGAGGAAAACAAAAAATTTTGTCCGCGCATCGGTTTTCTGCTAAGTTTGCCCTGGGAAAGCCACACTGACGCAGGCCACGGGAACTTTTCGGAAAGAAAGAATATCCTCGATGTTCTTGCTACTACACAAATGCAGCTAGGGCAATGGACAAATTACCTCGTAGTGCTCATAACCACTTGAAACCCCTCGACGACTGATGGTCAAGATGCAAAAGGGGGATGACCACCCTCACTAAGCACTCGAGTGACAGGAAGCCCTCCTTCTCGCGAAAAACGAATGTCGTGTGACTGAGCGTTCAGACATGAACACGAGCCAGCCCTTAGATGCCAAAGTCGCATCTCCAGAAGTATTCTTACGTTTTGTGAAGTAGGAGAGGAATTTCCCGGGTGTTGAAGACATTTTACATTACGCATGTATACATGTATATAAAATCGCCTAGGCCTCCGGAACGACTACGCTAGCCTAGATATACAGCACCGAGTGAATCAGCAATTCCGCTCAGACCATGTTTCGCCAACCATTAAAATCCCCGGGAGGCAGGAACGCCCATTGTGTCCCACTGCGAATGTGCTGTGCCTGTGGCGCTGACCTGAGAATCCGCTTGCTGCACGCGCTTGTGCCGCTGCGGCCGCTGGTGCACCGCCTCCGACTTGTGCACGCGGCCTCGTGCCGCACTGCATGGTGCCTTGTGCCTGTGCAGGATGCGCGGGCCTGCCTGCGCACGTGGCAGATGTGCCCCTAGCATCTCGATAGACAGCGTCGATCATGGATCGTCGAGGGAACGAACGTAACCTCAAAAGCATGAAGATATGTGCCCCGACGCAGAAGCTTTCGTAACTCTTGATCGTAGAGGAGGCGGGAGGGCGTGATGCGTCATGCAAGCGCTAGCATGAGTACGTAACCAACTCTAGTGGGAGAACATCAAAGGGATACGATTCAGCATGACACACGACTTCGAGAAAACGAGAAAAAATTTCAAGGTGAAGATGACTCGAAAGCACCGTTTCAAAGAGAGGGATTTTTAAAAAATTGGTGGTGCGAATGTAAAACACGCATTATATTCCCGCTGGCCATGTAGCAGTCTATTTTTGGTCATACAAAACGACATTATTGTCCGTTTGCCATCACGATAATGTATGCTGGGGGTCGCGGTTGGGCGGGGCTGCCCTTCCTCCATGTGGAAGGACGACCATGGCAGGTTCCGTTTCCATACACCACCAAATTACCATCTGGGTGGGCATGACCAACTTGTAGGGGCGTCACTTTCTTAGAATGTATTACTTGGCCAATTTGGGTACTGCATCACATTTTCGGGTGATACAAGCTGTACGATGACCAATGCCATCGGATTGCATGCCAGAGCTCCCTTGGTCGTGCGCAAAACAATTTCCTTGATGCGCAATGTACTAGTGCACATCAGGGCTGGATAACCTACGAGTGCTCGTGCTTGTGCCGACCGCCTTGCACGCGCTGCGATCTGCCTGTGCCCGCTGCCTGTGCCTGCTGCCTGTCCTGTGCTGGTGCCGCGTGAACAACCGGTGCTTGTGCTTGTGCCTGTGCAGTGTGCTGTGCGCTGCTGCCCGTGCACGCCGCCTGAGCATCTGGCCCCGTGCCTACGCCACGGGGCCTGCGCATCTGCCTGAATGAGCCATTGCACGCGACCACTGCATGCTTGTGCTTGTGAGACGGGCCGGTGCCTGCTGCCTGTGCCCGTGCGACGCGCACTGCCAGCATCTGCAAGTGCCTTTGCACGCACCCTGTGCATCGCCTGTGCCTTTGCCACGACGCCTGCGCATCTGCCGGACTGCCCTATTGCGCGCCGCAGCTGTGCTTGTGGCTTGTGCATGCCCTGCCTAGCCTGTGCCCTGTGCCGTGCCATGCGCATCGCTAGTGCCTGTGCTGCACGCCGCCTTGCGCATCTGCCTGTGCCTTGCACGCACAGGCCCGCAGCTCGAACCTGTGCAACTGGTGCGCGCATTGTGCATCTGCCTGCCATGCCTTTGCACGGCCGCGCATCTGCCTTGTTGACCTTTGCACGCGCACTCGACAGTCTGCCTGTGCCTTTGCACGCGGAGCTGAGCAGCTGCCTGTGCCCTTTGCACGCGCCTGCCCGCATCCTGCCTGATGCTTTGCACGCGCCGAGACATCTGCCTGGTGCCGAAGCCTGCTGCTGTGCGTGTGCCTGCGATCCTGCTGTCCGGTGCCTGTGCCCGTGGACAGCGCATGGTGGAGCTGCAGTGGGCCTTGGCACGACGCCTGATGCATCTGCTGTGCCTTTGCACGCGCCTGCGCATCTGCCTGTGCACCTTTGCACGCGCCTGAGACATCTAGCCCTGCATGCGTGCCGCTGCGGGAGGGGTGGAGGGGGGGAGGGGGGGGGAGGTGGGGGGTGTTTTTGGGGGGGTACTAGTGCCTAGTGCTGTGCCTGTGCCTGCTCCTGTGCCCGTGCACGCGACTGGCATCATGCTGGCATTTGCACGCGACTGCCGAGTCTGCCTGGTGCCCGTTTGCACGGCTGTCCTGTATTATGCCTACGTGCTTGTGTTTCCTGTGCCTGTGCATTTGCACGCCCGCCTGCCCCCGCATATGCGGATTGCCTTGCACGCCGCCCTGCACTAGTGCCGGTGACGTGTGCATTGTGATTGCACGAGCCTGGACGAATCTGCCTGTGCCTTTGCCACGCGCACTGCCCGCATATGCCAGCGCCTTGCACGGCATGCGCTGTGCTTGTGCTGTGCATGTGCCTGTGCCTTTGCACGACGCTTGTGCCTGTGCAGTGCGTGTCCTGTGCACGGCCTGTGCCTCTACCTCTGCCCCGTGCCCTGTGCCCTGTGCATGTGTCCGAGTGCCTTTGCATACGAGCATCGCGAACAAATTCGGTCTGTAGTGAGCAATGGAGGCCGTCGAAGACCTTGAAAATTGGATAGGTCGGCCTGGTAATGCATACCCCGTATGCAGACCTTAGGCCCATCGCCGCCCCGTACATTGTCAAAGTCTCTGCCTGGCCATTTGCACGCGCCTGCCCGCATCTGCAGCCACCCACGCTTTGTGACAAGACCCGCTGCGCATCTGCCCTGGTGCCTTTGCAGCCGCCTGCACGCTTTGCCTGTGGAGTTGCGATGTGCTTGTGTATGTGACACGCCGCCGGCCGCATACTGCCTGTGCCGTTGCACAGCGCCTGCGCAAGTAGCCAGCAGCCTCGTTGCACGCGCCTGCCGCTTGTGCTTAGTGCCTGTGCATGTGCCTGCTGCATTTGCGACGCGCTTGTGCCTGTGCAGTTGCACGGCCTGTGCACGCGCCGCTGCCTCACCTCGCCAGTGTCTGGCGCCTGTGCATGTGCCAGTGCCTTTCATTACTCGACAAATTCTGTTAGCTCGAGACAATGGAGCCGTCGAAACCTTGAAATTGGATAGGTCGGCCTTGGAATGCAACCCCCGTTCTATGCAGACCTATGGCTCGCCCTTCGTTACATTCAAAAGATTCCATTGGTTGTCAGTATTATTTTGTTAGCGTTTGAATTCCGTCTTCGGTACCTTCCGCGTACTGTCTCTGTTTATCGAGGCGAATTATCACCTCGTTTATTAGAGAATCTTTACCTTCCGCATTGACTATTCGAGTTCGAGATCTGGGCCATCAGTATTAGTTTGACTTTGACATGAATTGGGGTCACGGAATGAGCGAGTTGCTCCGAAATGTTTTTAATTGTGGATTCCAGCATCTAATCTCTTCTTGCGGCAACTTCGACCTCATCCAGACGCCTGCTAATAGTCTTATTGTGTCGCCGGTGTTCGATTCTTAAAATTGAATGTCGTTATCTAGACTGACTGTTTTGAGTATTGCAAGCGATGTCACCCAACTCTTTGACAATTCGTTTGATTGCACGATGTGCGTTTCCCTTGATATCTTTATACCGTGGTCCTGTCCGGTTTCGTAATGTCGCGATGTTTTGCTTGATTAGGTTCAGTTTTTTGAGCACATCATTCTGCCTTTTTTAGGCGGACCTACAGTCGATCCCAATATTTTGAATGGCCTCCGACTGTGTTTTTTATTTGCGGTCCACGCGTTGGAAGTTTTTGTTGAATACGAGCGAGACTTTCGACTCTGTCGCTCTCCAGTTCTTTGATTATATTCAACTGCATATTGTCCTTTTTCTTTAGCAAGTTGAGCTCGGCGTCGGCTTGCGCATTCCAAGGGCTTTACGTCATCGTCATTCTTGATCGCGTTCTTGTCATTCTCGGAGGCCATTACAGGGCTCGTACGTCTTTCTGCATTCTATGATCGCGTTTCTTGTTTCTTTGCGGCCATTCAAGTGCTTGTAGCGTCATCGTGCAGTATCTGTTCTGTTATTGTTCGCCTCGGTCGTTTTGTTCTTACATTGTGAGCATAGCGTGCGATATACCTAAGTACACTACGACGGCGAAATCGCTATCAAAATTAATATTATGCGGCGGATTCCATGTTACATGTTGTATACAGTGTTCTCAAATATTTTTGCACCTCTATTTTGGAATCGAGTATAAATGCATTTATGCCCACCGCCCGTGGTCGCGACAGCCGTCGAGTGCAATCTCCTCACCTGCCATGTTCAAAATCTTTCTGGTTGTATGCCATCCTCTGCGTGGGACGCATTATGACATCGTTGCAGCCGACATCTTGGAGGAGTACAAGTTTTCCTGGCGGCGGTGCATGCATGTCGTTTGATAAATAAAAAGTGTCCTGCGACTCACCAAATGCCGCGTAAGTGCAGTAAAGATATGTGAACGTCCAACCATGCTTCCATAATTCTTTTTTTTTGAGTAAATACATTTTGTGAACCATTGTAAGTGGAATTGAAGGAGATGTGAACTTCAAACAACTGTAGAAGAATTACTAGCATGATATATCCATTTCCAATGTTGCAGAAACCCAAAATCATTTACAACTATAGAACTTCCACTCATATAATTACTTTTATTCAGAGAAGTTTTTGTGTGAATCTAAATCCATAACTAGGTATTTTTCTACTGTACCAAGTCCCTTCATATGGAAACACCTGCGCCTGTTGTTTGATAAATACATTTTCTGAACCATTGTAAGTGGCAGTTGAAGGAGATGTGAACTTCCAAACAACTGTAGAAGAATTACTAGGCATGATATATCCATTTCCATATGGTTGCAGAAACCCAAAATCATTTACAACTATAGAACTTCCACTCATATAATTTACTTTTATTCCAGATGAAGTTTTTGTGAATCTAAATCCATAACTAGGTATTTTTCTACTGTACCAAGTCACTTCATATGGAAACACCTGCGCCTGTTGTTTGATAAATACATTTTCTGAACCATTTTAAGTGGCAGTTGAAGGAGATGTGAACTTCCAAACAACCGTAGAAGAATTACTAGGCATGATATATCCATTTCCATATGGTTGCAGAAACCCAAAATCATTTACAACTATAGAACTTCCACTCATATAATTTACTTTATTCCAGATGAAGTTTTTGTGATCTAAATCCATAACTAGGTATTTTTCTACTGTACCAGTACCTTCATATGGAAAACACCTGCCGTGCCTGGCTTGTCTGGCGCCTGCCTGCGCCCGTGCCTGAGCCTCCGCTTGTGCACGCGCTTGTGCCGCTGCCTGTGCTTGTGCTTGTGCACGCGCTTGTGCCGCTGCCTGTGCTTGTGCTTGTGCACGCGCTTTTGCCGCTGCCTGTGCTTGTGCTTGTGCACGCGCTTGTGCCGATGCCTGCGCCCGTGCCTGAGCCTCCGCTTGTGCACGCGCTTGTGCCGCTGCCTGCGCCCGTGCCTGAGCCTCTGCCTGTGCGCGCGCCTGCGCCTCTGCCTGTGTCTTTGCACACGCTTGTGCCTCTGCCTGTGCGCGCGCCTGTGCCTCTGCCTGTGCCTTTGCACGCGCCTGCTCCTCTGCCTGTGCCTTTGCACGCGCCTGCGCATCTGCCAGCGCCTTTGCAAGCGCCTGCGCATCTGCCTGTGCCTTTGCACGCGCCTGCGCTTGTGCCTGTGCCTGTGCTTGTGCATTTGCACGCGCCTGCGCATCTGCCTGTGCCTTTGCACGCGCCTGCGCATCTGCCAGCGCCTTTGCACGCGCCTGCGCTTGTGCTTGTGCCTGTGCCTGTGCCTGTGCATTTGCACGCGCTTGTGCCTGTGCCAGTGCACGCGCCTGTGCACGCGCCTGTGCCTCTACCTCTGCCCGTGTCTGTGCCTGTGCCTGTGCCAGTGCCTTTGCATTACCCTCGGACAAATTCTGTTGTAGTCGAGCAATGGAGGCCGTCGAAACCTTGAAATTGGATAGGTCGGCCTTGGTAATGCATACCCCGTCTATGCAGACCTTGGCATCGCCCTTCGTTACATTCAAAGTTCCATTGGTTGTCAGATTATTTTGTGCGTTTGATGTCCGTCTTGGTACCTTCCGTACGTCCTCTAGTTTATCGAGGCGAATTCTAACCTCGTTTATTAGAGCGATCTTTCCTTCCGCATTGACGAGTCGAGTTCGTAGTCTGGGACATCAGTTTATTTTCGACTTTGACATTGAATTTCGTCACGAGATGAGCGAGTTGCTCCGAAATGTTTTTAATTTGGATTCGCATCTAATCCTCTTCTTGCGGCAACTTCGACCTCATCCAGACGCCTGCTAATAGTCTTATTATGTCGCCGGTGTTCCGATTCTTGAAAATTGAATGTCGTTATCTAGACGACTGTTTTGAGTATTGCAGCGATGTCACCCACCTCTTGACAATTCGTTGATTGCGATTGCGTTCTCCTTGAATCTTTATCCGTGGTCATGTCGTGTTTTGTAAGTCGCGATGTTTGCTTGATTAGGTTCAGTTTTTTGAGCACATCATTCGCCCTTTTTTCTAGGCGACCTACAGTCGATCCAATATTTTAATGGCTCCGACTGTGTTTTTTATTTGCGAGTCCACGCGTTTGAAGTTTTTGTTGAATACGAGAGGCTTTTCGACTCTCGCTCCTCCAGTTCTTTGATTATATTCAACTGCATATTGTCCTTTTCTTTAGCACGTTGAGCTCGGCGTCGGCTGCCATTCCAAGGGCTTACGTCATCGTGCATTCTCTGATCGCGTTTCTTGTTCTTCTCGGAGGCCATTCCAAGGGCTCGTACGTCTTTCTGCATTCTATGATCGCGTTTCTTGTTCTTCTTTGCGGCCATTTCAAGTGCTTGTAGTCATCGTGCAGTATCTGTTCTCGTTTTTGTTCGCCTCGGTGTTTGTCTACATGTGTGTTGAGCATGCGTGCGATATCACTACGTACACTACGACGCCGAATATCGCTATCAAAATTAATATTATTGCGGGGTTCCATGTTACATGTGTATACAGTGTTCTCAATATTTTTGCACTTCTTTTTTGGAATCGAGTATATGTTATGCCCACGATGTTTGGTGAGAGCTTGTAGATATCCCACTATCATCCCATATATTCGAACAAAATGGCTTCTTCTTGTTCTGACAATTCTGCGATTTGGACGGCACATCCGTGCCCTGTGAAGTCCGATGGAAGGATATTGACAAGTGCTTAAACGTATTTTTACAGCAGCGTAAGGAGGAGGATGCATGCGATGTGGTCTTATTCCGAAGGCGGATGTATTTCTTTCGGCGACGTGCACAGGAAGATTTTGGATGAGCTCAAGGGGAGGGAGCATGATAACGCCGCCGCCATTGAAAAGGCAACAGTGCGCATTGAGGTTTTACGAGAGTGATGAAACCTTTGCACGCAGCTGATTGATGAGAAGGGTCGTGCAAAGGAGAAGCTCGACCAACTCCGTGACATACAGGCTGACCGTCGTAAAATTGCGGGACACCGTTGGCAAGGTGCAGAGAGCTTGTCGCTCTTCGTCGCGGTGACGAGGAGATTCGTTTGGAGATGAACCATCTTCGCACAGACCAAGATTGTCGGTAAGCAGCGGTCCGCCGCTCTCGCAAGATTAGGGCTCTTGAAGACGAGTTGGCTGGTTTCCGTGAGGGTCTCTCGCTGCTGAGGACTGAGTTGGTGGAGATCAAGGAGCGTGCGTGTGTCGCCGAGGTTTGATATCGATGTGGGCGTGGGGTTTGGGGAGAGCGACCGCTCGTCTGGTTGGTGCTCGTGCGGAGCGGGGGGATGCGAATGTTGAGCTTGAGCGTACGCTTGTGTCGGTCGAGGAGACTCGGTATAGATTGTGCATGCGCGGACGGATGGTTCTCGTTTGAGGACGAGTTGGCAAAGTTGTGGACACGAGGTTCGAGCTGCGACACGAAGTCCGACCTTGCGAACACGAAGTCCGAGCTTTCAGGAGTGATGGTATGAGCTTGCGGACACTAAGTCGAGCTTGCGAACACGAAGTCGAGCTTTCAGAGTGAGGTATGAGCTTGCGGACACGAAGTCCGAGCTTTCAGGAGTGATGTCTGAGCTTGCGGACACGACGTCCGAGCTTTCAGAAGTGAGGTATGAGCTTGCGGACACGAAGTCCGAGCTTTCAGGAGTGATGTTGAGATTGATATTGTATATTCGGAGCTCAAGAGCGTGTGGGATTCCAAGTCTGAGCTGGAGACGACTTATCGGAGCTCAGAATGAACATGGCATTTCCAAGTATGAGCTTGGAGCGTTCCCGGTCCGAGCTTGCACATATGAATTCCATGCGAGCAAAAATTGCTGTGGCTCCTGACCTGTTGAAGGTTGTTTTGAAGGATGTTGTAAACTGTGACAATCGGTTGACGCGTGCAAATGTTCTTTTGGCGAGTCTTTACAAGGAGTTGTCGGATACCGAGTCTGACATTGCTTCCACTCGTATCCAGATTAAGGCTAGGCGCACGCTTGTCCTCAACAGTGTCATTCAAGTATGGGATGATGAGGATGCTTATTTTGATATGAATATGTCTACATTGGGGTTTGTTCTATCTTCTTCTATGTTCGACAAAGCGTATGAATCATCGTTAAACATCCTTTTTGAGTAGAACTTTTTCCCCATACTTTTCTTTTTCAAACCGACAACCATGGGGGGCAATGATGGGGATTTGTCGATGCAGTTGTCAAGAATGGTCTTTATGTGTTTGCTGAATTCGACAAGTGAAGAGAACGTTTTGTTGTCTTCGTCGTCTGTGATAACTAGATGAAGGCGAATGTTATTGCGCAGTTTTAGAAACTCGTCGCTGTAAAAATCGTGTAACTGTTGTAGTTCTGGAATGTTCATGTAACGATGGATTGAGACATGGCCCCTGCGGTTAGTGAAAGTGATCCATTACGTAAGATAGTGGACGTCATTGTGTCTGCTCGAAATTCCTATACTTCCTGCTCCGCTTATGTTGTAAGTAGGATACAGGTATTGCGATCATATAGTTGAAAACTTGAAGTGTGCTCGAGCAGTATCGTGCATTTTAGATTGTTGTTGGCAGAACCTTCCCACGCGTGCAGCAACTCTCTTGTTTTTGATGAAGTGACGTGTGTTTGGGTCTTACATTGTTCTCATACTTTTTTTAAAATCATGTACACTCTGACAAGGGAATTATGTACATATATCCAAGTCTCCCAAAGTCTTGTATGTGTTTATCTTCTACACTTCGTCGACACACAGCGTTCTATAAGAACCTGTCAGCTTGTAATCAATTTGCGTCCTACCACACTTCAGTTTGCAATATTTCGTTGGCCTCGCAAGAATTCCGGGGCGGATTGGGTACATTGTAAAGCAATTGTGGATGTTAATGGCTGCATTTAGGTCACGTTTACAAACAACTTGCTGTTCCCATGGTGGAAGTGACCATAGCAACCTCGAACCATGCGCCTTCTTTTTCGGACTGCACACTCTGGAGGACGGTGTGCGTCCTTGTGCCAGATCTTTGTGGTACGGAATTCGTCAATGACGGCAACTCGCCCCCTTGAAACGGTCGCTAAACGCATTGAACGCGCTCGTGTAGGGACAGAAAGTTACACCCTTGCCACCAGAGCACCATAAGACCGCGAGAGGGGGGGCTGTGTAGACAAATACGCGGGTCCGGGTCCCTCGGATACGCAAAGCGCCAGGTCAGCGCTTTTAGAGGCAGGAAAGGACGAACGACAACAACAAAATGTTAAGGAATCTGAAGAGGAGTGGAGTAAAATCTCCGCCCTCACTCTTGGGTACTTGGAATCGATTTGGTCGAGGCCGACGGACTCCTCGAGTTGCCGCTCGAAGGCATGTGCTGTTTGTAACGAGAACTCTGTGAAACCGCGCGAGCATGTCCGTGAAAATTCTGTCCACTAGCACGTGCAGATGCAGCGCGGGGGTCGTCACGTAAGGAAGGATGTACCGCAGAAAGGCCAATATGGCGGTCAAAAAGTTACGTCGCGTAGACATGTTAGAGTAACGCACACGCAACACGTCGTAACGCAGCGTCGATGTCATCTACCGTTGTGAAAGATGAATTCTTCGGAGATGATGATACCACCAAAGACTTCTTCGCAGATGACTTCTTCACAACAGAACGTCGTCCTCCAAGAACTATTATATCCAGCTCAATTCAGGAACACAGATGTTTCCAAAGTAGACAATCGGTTAAGGTAGTTGGAGATAGAGCTCTCACTAACACCCTCTGATAATGCGAAGGAACGAACTCGGACCGTAGATCACCGTCAGTATTGGAATTAGAAGGATTCTTCATCTTACAATTTGTTTGTTTTTATTTTGTATGTTGGACGATTCAATTCTTTACACACAATCCCATCCAAATCCATTCCATTCAAATTAATCAACATTGTTCACGACGATGGGGGAGGTGGTGACAAAATCGCAACGCAATGTCATCGCACGCAAATGTCATCGCGTCCGCTATCGATCAATGAAAACATGCCCTTCACGACCATCTGCAACTTCTTCTCCGTGTCAGTCGCATTAGGACATGTAACGTCCTCAATAACGCCCTTCAAAAACATTGATCACACTACGCAACACTTGGTTCCGAGCTGTCATAATCTCCAAAGAGTTACCGATAGAAACCGCAGTCGCGTCTTCACCATGTCCACGTCGCGACTCCCTGTTTCAATGCCAGAAGATAACGAAGAAGCCCCTGCACGCTTCTCAACCAACCACAACTTGCGAAGACGCTTCCACTCCCTACGAACCATTTCAGCAAGTTCGTCGCACTCCGATTCACACAATATCTGCACGCGCATGCCACAGAACGCTCCAGAAGGAACAAAAGAGCCGTCCTAGGCTTAGTGTGTGTCCATGGAGGTGAGACAATATCCATTCGGTAACGTCGTTCTTCACAAGCGTCAGGTAGGAACGAAGGGTAGTCTCTTCACGGTCCAGGTTCAGAGAACGTAGCAACCGGGAATGTGCAGTCTCATACTCGCGGTTTCTTTGTAGACAACAAACTCTGAAACGGGTGGTAAGGTTCATTTTACGTAATCAAAGGATGCGATCGTATCCTATTTGTATTTTGTTGTCGAAGATTCTTTATACCGTCTATGTGGAGTGCGTGTGGAAAATCCACTTTTTTCCAACACGTGAAAGTAGTAAAACACCAAACAATATGTCAGCTACACACAACAGGCAGCTCTCCCTCGTGTACAACAGGTACTCCACAGATCTTCTTGCAGAACTGCAGGAGTTCGACAAGACGGTCGGTCAAGAGGAATCAACTAACCATGCCTCAACGGAAGAGGACGCAGCAATACGCAGAGCGTCCACAAACATGGATCAAGAGAAACTTAAGACCGTGCACGACTCCTTCGAGTTCTATCCTGGAATCAGTGCAGGTAGGGCCCTAGCTATCGCAACGTCCACACAAGACAAGAGCAAGGTGCGAGTGTACCTAACAGTCCTAGCAACACTGTGCCTCACATGGACTAAGATTGATGACCCAACGAAGACACTAGATGGAGAAGCACTCGTGAAAGTGGTCCTAGACAACATATCAAAAATCCAGCAAAAGGCTAATGATGATGGTGATAATAATGATAAAAATACCAATACTAAGACCTGCGCCAGTAATTTCATAGGTGACGACATAGACGACCTGGATGTACGAGAGATGCTCAAGAGATTAGCAAACGAAGTCGCGAAGGATTATGATGGTACAGAAGGCAATGATGATGATGGTACAGAAGGCATGGACGCGGTCTTCAAGGCGCTAATGGGCGGTAACAGCAAGATAGGGAAAATCGCAAAGGAAATCGCAAACGATATCGACATATCCAGTATTGCGGAATCGCTCTCAGGAGGAGATGGTGGTGGTAACGGACAACTCGATATATCAAAACTATTCGAAAACAATGGGCTCCTCGGAAACATAGTCAGCTCAGTTAGTTCAAAGATCCAACAACAAATGGCTAACGGAGACTCAGACTTGGTAGGCGAGGCGATGGGCATCATGTCATCCTTCGGGAAATGTAACTCCTTCGCCAACGAAAACAATAACAACAAGAGCAAGAGCAAGAGCAAGAGCAAGAATCTCGATAAATCGATTTCGACATCAACAAGAAAGAACAATCACAACAATGTCGGGAATGCCCCGATGATGCCACCAGGAATGGGTGATTTCATGGCCGAAATGTTCAAGTCACTCAACACCAACAACAAACCCTTGTCCGAGTTTATTCAACGATCAGACGGAAAAACGGAATAGACAATACAACGATAAAGGTATTGAACAAAATGTCCTTCATTGCACGGATCCCTATCAATGGGTCATACCTGTACCTGAAGAACCTCTTATCTTTCACGACCAACCCGATCGAAACAGCAATAATGCTCATTACAACATTAGACACGCAATAGTCAACAATAATGGCAACCCAGAGATTGCGTTTGATCATCGGATCCACAGGATCCGAAAGCAACCAGTCAACAATCAAAAGGACTACGAACAACAAAGCATTGAATACAAGGTCAAACAATAAAAAAAAGGCAACGAAATACATAGGGGATGGAGGATTCTGAGAGTACGACGTCGTAGGATCGCTCTCAATCCGACGCTGAAACATAAAGTACGCAAACCGCAAAGACATCCACATGAAGAAAACACGAACGACCTTGATCACGTACGATACCAGAAACACCTGGGACATCAACACGTCAACCCATGACAACGTGCCCCGAATGTGCAAGTCTACAATCCAATTCCCCTTCTTCTCAACCCAATCGATGAAATTACCAAACAACTTCATAACCATCTTCTCCTGCTTCTCGTCCAAACGCACGATCATTGCCCCGTTAGTGACATTCGTCGGAACCACAAGCGTGTTGTCCACATCCGATATGATCACCTGAATCACACTCTCACTGATGTAATCCACGATTTTGTCACGCGTTTCAAGGTACATCGTAACAAGTTTCCGACACAGCTCGTCACCGATTTCAGGATTCTGTTGCATCTTCTCATCCCAATACATCACGTAAGCCAAGGCGTCTCGATGCTGCTCAAGAATGAAAGACGTGTTCTCCTCCATAAAAGTATTCAAGATATTCTGCAAGGTAGAAATGTACGACTTGTAAGCGGAAACCTTCATTTCACGGGCGGACTGAATATTCAAAAATATGGTCCCATCATTCTTCGTCCTATCCAAAGAAGCCTGCTTGTCCAACCCACTCAAACGAGAAATGAGTTGGCCCTTGGCATTCTCGATGCCACAGGAAATAAGCTTGTTTTCACTGATCTTCTCATAGAAACCACTCAACTGGTTCACGTACGTATCAAGGAATTCGTCGTCAATACGACGGTGCATCAACCCACCCGACTTCTTAATCCACGTCGGATTACGAGTACGAGAGGGAGTCTTGTTGTACTCGTCAAAAATAGACTTGGGGGCATCCGCAGAAGAACTCGTCGTCTCTTTGTAAGAACCGAGATCCTCAATCTTCAAACGATCCATAACCCCCTGCTTATTCTTCGCCACCTCTAAGAACTTCTTCAACTTAGAAACAACCTCATCAACATCTAGCAGAAGACCCACGTACTGCAAATCCTTCGTAGCCTCGAAAATATACGTCAAGTCCTCGATGTGCTGTTGGAGAACACCGATGTTGTCCCCTCCAGCGGGACCCTTTGTTTTATTCTGCCGATCAACAATAGTAAGGAGCTCATCTTTCATCTTGTTCGTACCGTCTCGGACAAGGTTCGCAGTGGCGTCCAAAGGCTCCTTCACCAAGGACACAAACGTGTCGGGACTCAACAACTGATAGATATCCCCGCTTTCTTTATTGCGTTCGGTAATGTCCCTGAGTTTGTAAGGCTTATCCGCATTTGCAAGCGCTGTTGCAAGTTCCTTGTTCTCTACTAACAGACTGGCCTTCAGATTGCGAACCTGACGCTGGTACTGGGTGAAAATAACATCATCGTCCATGACAATATGGTCCGGAGCGGGGGTGAAATCACGCGGATCTATGGAAATATCGTCTATACCACCGATCTTCTCCGTGATGTCATTCAGGATACCGATCATGTTTACTTTCATCCGGTTTTTCGAAGCATCCGATGTCGCTGGGGACACCCCACCCCACACAACACTCCGGGGATTGGACATCGATACAAAACTAGAGTAGTTACTCTCAAATGAGTTGATCAACACCTCAACCTCCTTCAGTTTCTGCGCGCTATCGCGGATCTTCTTCACGGAAGCAGCTTTATCATCCAAGAAACCCTTCCACCGTGCCAGGACATCCGAGAAGACTGCCGCATTCGATGATGAATAATCAACCAAAGCCGTCTTCGTCGCGTCCGGCAACATCGTCGTGCGCGGAATCCCCTCGATCGTGCGAATGAGGGTAGAGAGTCGGCTAGAGACCTCCGCTGAGGAGGCAGACGAAACGGCTTTCAATGACTCGACGATATCCACCACAAGCGAAGTCTTGCTCACAAGGTCACGAATGGTCGTCGTTCTCTGCCCACCCACACCTGCTGCCACCGGAATCTGCGTCTTGGAACCATTAGAATACGGAGCAGATGGGGGAGAAGAACTCTTAGCTTCGTTATTAATCAAGGGACCCAAAAACGGACGATTGATCCCGAACGCGGGTGCAGAGGATGCCGTAGGAGGTTTTGGACCCAAAAACGGACGATTGATCCCGAACGCGGGTGCAGAGGATGCCGTAGGAGGTTTTGCCGGGTAGGGGGAGGCCGACATCGCACTTTACTTATTACTTGTACATCTCAAAAAAAAGGCGGTACCTTGACGATATTTTTTTGTAACCATTTGTACATACACATGGCGTCTTTAATTCTATTCAGCGACGTCTTGAATCAGGCTACATCGACGTCGAACATGGTGAACGATATCCACGCGCCCATAAAGGGGGTGAGAGTGTTCTCCGGAACTTCCAACGCGCCGACGCTGGCCTTCTTTAACGATACGGACACAGGCATTTACAATGTCTCTCCAAACAACATCGGTATCGTCACAGGCGGAGTGAAAAGGGTCACCGTGGATAGCGAAGGTTTGTCCGTGAACGGGACGCTGACGGTGGATAAGGACATCGTCGCCTCGTCCAACATCACCTCTGTTAATGGTACCTTCAGCGGGAACGCAAGCGTTGGTAATAATTTTAGCACCAACACAATTCGCACTAGCACAGGTAGTAGCAACGCACCAGCATACTCTTTCGAAACCGATTCAAATACCGGCATATTTTCCCCAGGTATTGGGTTTTATGGAATCACCACTGGTGGGGTAGCTCGACTTGTTTGCGATAGCTACGGTGACACCGAAATTAGTGGTGATTTATTAGTGAGAAAGAACCTGTCCGTGAACGGGACGCTGACGGTGGATAAGGACATCGTCGTCGCGTCAAACATTATGCCGACGACATCGTCCAAGCAGTACATAGGCAGTGCACTCAACCCGTTCAAGGAGGCGTGGATCGACACGATTCACATCTCCCAAAACACACTGTACCTCGGGGACACCCCCGTCCTAGGAACTGACAATGACACCATCGCGATCAAGGCTGATGTGGACCAGAGCATTGTGATAAAGACGACGGGTCTCGGAAAATCCACGATGACATCCGTAAAGGGAGTCGAGATCACCACCTCTGGGCTCAACTCCGTAGTGGACCTTCTGTCCAGCGGGTCGGGTGGTCGCGTGGCCATCGGAGCAGCAGCGGAGGTCAGCATTAACGCCTCCCTGACAACGGTCTCCTCAAACATGACGGTCCAAGGTAATCTGACTGTCAACGGCTCCCATTTCACCGTGAATGCGCAGACAGTTACCGTTCAAGACAACATCATTGTCCTGAACGCAGGTCAGGTTGGGAACGGTGTGTCGGCAGGGACCGCTGGCATTTCTGTGGACAGAGGCGACGAACCGGACTATCAGATCCTCTTTGACGAGATAACGGACAAATTCAATATGGGCCCAATAGGATCCCTCGTACCAATAGCAACAGAGAACTTCGCGTCAGAGGCAAGCAACATCACCAACGGTGTTCTAGGTATTGCTAGAGGTGGCACTGGTGTCTCAACAGGACTCAGTGTTCTGGATGCGAACAACATATCCAGTGGAACATTACCGGTTGTTAGAGGAGGAACGGGGGTCTCCGCCAGTACCGGAACAGGTAGTGTTGTTTTGAGTAGTTCTCCAACGTTTACAGGAACAGCTAACTTTGCATCTCTTACAACTTCTGGGCCTTCGACGATCAATGGTGACATGAAATTCGGAACCGGAGTCAATCTATTTGTAAACCCTAACGATTCCGTGACTGCTCCAGGGTACTCTTGGGATACTGATGCAAATACCGGAATATATCGTGTTGAGGAAGATTCAATAGGGTTTGCTGTAGGTGGGGTAAATAAAGCAACTATAAACAGCACTGGTATAGTGGGTAGCGGAGCTAATATAACTGCTTTAAGTGCTGGCAACATATCCAGTGGAACATTACCGGTTGTTAGAGGAGGAACGGGGGTCTCCGCCAGTACCGGAACAGGTAGTGTTGTTTTGAGTAGTTCTCCAACGTTTACAGGAAACGTTGGTTTTGGTACAAACGCACCCGTATCCAGATTGCATGTTGTAGGCGATGGATATTTCAATGGCAACGTGATCGCTACCGGCGACATCATCGGTTTCAGCACAATGGAGTCCGATTCTAACGTCAAGCACCACTTCGAGTCCATCACGGACGCGCTGGACAAGATCGACGCGATCGGCGCGTACACATTCGAGTACCGTGGCGACGATAGCCGCAAGAGGCACGCCGGAGTCATCGCGCAGCAGGTGCAACGAGTCCTTCCTGAAGTCGTAGACGTGCACCCTCTTAAGGACACTCTCACGGTCGCTTACGGCAACTTGTCATCGTTGCTTCTGGCGGGAGTCCAGGAACTGCGCAACGAAGTGAACAACCTAAAAGAGGAACTCAAGGAAATGAAAACCTTACGATAAAAGAGAGGATGAAGATAAAGAAGCAGATGATTCGCATTCGGAAGAGAGTTTTTTACCTCAAGAAATAGTTCAGGGCCCAAACAACAAATTTATTTGGATAGAAAACAAGTAAGATTACCCGCGTACAGTCAGAGACAGAATTGTCAATCCACCTGCGACAGAGACATTGTGGGGGCAGCTGGCATCTTCCTGAAGGCAGTTAGAACAGAAAATCCCTGTTCGTAAAGGACAGCAGCCCCGATTAAATGTGGGATACTGTCATACTTTGTTTGAGACACACAATTTTAGTACGAACGAACAGATCTGTGAAGTCGAAAACGAAGCGTGAGTATGAGAGGCCATCGCAGAATGACTCGAGCACTTCGTCTGGGACAGTATCAAATCGAGCCGGGGTATCCGGTCCCCTCGAAGGAAGCCACATTCGTGCGGATCGTATGTGTATGCGTGGCATCGTAAGCCCTTGATCTTTGTAAAATTTTAGGATGTCGTCGAGCTCGTCGAAGACCTTGTCGTAGTAATCGAATATGTCTTCGCCGTTCACGAGAATAGTAAACGGGTCGCGCACGTCCACCACGAGGTGCTCAAGGCGGTCCCTTAGAAGATTGAAGAGTATCATTTATTGGTTTACTTACAATTATTTATTGGTTTAACTTACTTACAATTTGTAAATAAGATTACAAAAATGTGTTGGAACGCGCAGATAAGTTTGTGTACGTTCATATTTGCGCTCGCCGCTTCGATCATATCGCTCGTCAGCGGGTACGGTCACTGGCGAGAGTTTGTTTTCTTCATGTCGTTCGCGAGCATGCAGTTGCTGGAGTTTTTCATTTGGACATACATTGGCAACGCATCCGTCAATAGGATTCTCTTGGCGCTGGGGCTTGCTTTGATCATGTTGCAACCCATCGCAGCAGGATTCTACATTAATGGGGCACGCAACGCATTGATTTATTCTGCTGTGTATACGGTGTTCCTCATTTTCTTTTTTGCATATCATGCGCCATTCGACTTCTCAACCGTAGTGAACTCCAACGGACACCTTCAGTGGAACTGGCTGAATACGTCTGCCATCGTGACTATCCTGTGGACCGCGTTCGTATTGAGCGCGATCTGGATGTCTTGCAAGACTACCGTGAGCAAACTTCTTATTATTACCCTGATTGTTTCACTGACAGTCGCATCTTGGTGGAACTTCAAGAGTAGCGGGACGTGGGGTACCGTCTACTGCTCATTTGTGAATATTTCGTTTTTGTTCATCATGATCAAAGTGTTTTACAGGTTGTACACGGAAACTCCCCCAGGCGGCGGAAGTGGATGTTTCTTTGTAAAAGCTTCTCCTCATCCTCCATAATTCCCTTGTCCGAGTGTACCAGTGGTCAGTGTTCGCGACACCATTGGTAACAAACAAGACTAAAACTTTTCATTTTTATTTTATGTTCAGTGTATTGAAAAAGGAATGGCTCAACACCAAACAGGCGGACGTGAGTTGGGTCGCGGTGTTACCGCGCGGACTATAGAAATCTCAAATCCATCCGACGCTACCGATACCGATACCTTTAAGAACATCCTCGTGTCTGCGCTGGCAGATGTAAAGAAAACCAAGAGCCTGCGGGCGTGGATTATGTATGTGTTGGAGAAGAAGAATCAGGGAATGACCCGTGTGAAATTGACAACCTCCGGGGAAAAGGAACAATTTTGCTCAAATGTGTTAAACACAAAAGTGTCCGACAAGTTTGTGTGCAAGGACCTAAACAGCGCCGCTGCGTTCAATGAGGAGATCCGTACAGCTGAGCTGCTTTTCCGTAACGTGAGCGCGTCCGATCTCGCGAAGGCGACTACCTTTTCTTCGATTCCATTTAAGCGCTTCAATGTGGTCGGTATTGATCTCGGCGGAAAAGCTATTCTGTCTCGTGACAGCTGCTTTTACGTATTCTCTCTTAGGTGCTCGATGAGCGCCGCATTAAAGGGAATTTCCTCCGATGCAAACATGGACAAGTTCGTCTGTGAGACCCTCGAGAACTTCGACGTGATCCACCGTGCCGGGATCATCCACGGCGACGTCAAGCTGGACAACATGATTTACTGTGCCAAGGACGATCGCTACCGGCTGATCGACTGGGGCAAGACTGCCGACCATGCTGACATGGTTGCCAGATATGTGGACAATACGCGGTTCGGGTTCGTGAACAACACCTCCTCTCCGATGGCTTGGTTCTGCAGTGGAATGAATTACGCCGCTTCGCTCGTGTTCATGACCATGATCGTCACTCGACACATGGAGCGAGTGGCGATGTGTCCTCCGATGCGTGCATTGGTTGCGCACGCGTACACGTCCTTCAACCTGGCTGTGCGATCGATTCTCGGAGGTAATCCACTGTTCAAGCTTGACAAGGTCAGCGACAAGAAGCTGCGTCTCGACATTCTTGATCGTTACGCGCAATCCTTTGACCTTTACGACATCGGTCTGATCTTGACGGCGTTCGTGTGCATTTACGACGATGCTTTGTCGGTTCGCATGCGCGAGCGCGCGCTGGCATTGGCGTTCCGTCTGGTAGACTACGGCGACCCATCGGCGCACCTGTCAACCGCGCGTGATGCGCTGCGATGGTGGGTGCAGGAAAGCAATCGTAGTACCAATACTAAATCGGGGCGTAGCCGCAGCAAACGTTGACTCTTAAGATAAAGATGCGGGCGGGGTATCCCATTTTATTGAAGTGTACATTATTACCATCCTGCTGCCGTGATTCGTGACTCAAGAGTTGCTATATTACTTTGCGCAATCTGGATATCGGCATCTTTTTCTTGAATGGATTTTATCAGGTAAGCCACATCTCTTGTCGACAACAACTCGATCAAGCGGTACCCTGAGGTACGAGGACTGCGATTCTCTCCAGAAACCAGCAATTACTCGGACCGGGACCGCTCCTCTGCTCTCACAATCGCAAGGCTGCACTGCATGGAACTGTTGTGTCAAGGGAGACCGCTTCCATTTTGCAGGGATGCGTGTTGTTGATGGGCTACAAAAAAACATGATGGTGTTCCACTGCCCCGTGGGTTGCTACACCATAAGGTGTACCGTACACTCCAGAAAGCGGTTTTATTTTAGTATTCCGTCGAGTGTATGATGTATTCGATAATTGAATCATCTGTACACTTACATTTGTTCTTAAATTAAGTGTTGCAAAAAATCATTAGGGAAAATCCACAAACACCTAAAACCATTTTCAAGGAGCGGCACGGCGACCTACGCCGCCTGCACCAAACCTGACGGAGCAAGGGCGGAAGGAACTCGAAATTAAGCGCCGACTGTTCCCATTGACAATAATAAACGGGGGCGAAGCACAGATCTGATCAATGATATGCGAGGGTGCGCACGCAAATGGAGATTTGGTACCGATAAACGGGGGTGTACTATCGGTACTAGTATAATTATCGGTAGCCGATGGTGGTGGAAACGTCTCAGGAACGTCTATTGTTGCTTGACGATGGGTGACACGTAAAGACATGATGCGGTCAGGAAGAGGACGAGGGGGCACAGAAATTCGCGGAATGCGACCACGCCCTCGTCCACGTCCACCTCCACCATTTGCTCGCGAATCCGAAAAGGTGGTGTCGTCACTCACAGCATCCTGCTCCGGAGAACCTTCTTGAGGAGCACTCGCCTTCTCCTCAGTAGCACCCGCCTCCTCCTCCTGAAACGAACCTTCTTCCGGAGCACCCGCATTTTCCGCCTCCTCCGGAGAACATTCTTCAATAATACTCACACTCTCATCCGGAGAAGAATGATCTTCTTCAGGAACACTCGCCTTCTCCTCAGTAACACCCGCCTCATCCTGCTCCGGAGAACATTCTTCAGGAACACTCGCCTTCTCCTCAGTAACACTCGCCTTCTCCTCAGTAACACCCGCCTCATCCTGCTCCGGAGAACATTCTTCAGGAACACTCGCCTTCTCCTCAGTAGCACATGCCTCCTCCTGCTCCGGAGAACATTCTTCAGGAAAACTCGCCTTCTCCTCAGTAACACCCGCATCATCCTGCTCCGGAGAACATTCTTCAGGAACACTCGCCTTCTCCTCAGTAACACCCGCCTTATCCTGCTCCGGAGGACATTCTTCAGGAACACTCGCCTTCTCCTCAGTAGCACATGCCTCCTCCTGCTCCGGAGAACATTCTTCAGGAACACTCGCCTTCTCCTCAGTAACACCCGCCTCATCCTGCTCCGGAGAACCTTCTTCAGGAACACTCGCCTTCTCCTCAGTAGCACATGCCTCCTCCTGCTCCGGAGAACATTCTTCAGGAAAACTCGCCTTCTCCTCAGTAACACCCGCCTCATCCTGCTCCGGAGAACATTCTTCAGGAACACTCGCCTTCTCCTCAGTAACACCCGCCTTCTCCTCAGTAACACCCGCCTCATCCTGCTCCGGAGAACATTCTTCAGGAACACTCGCCTTCTCCTCAGTAACACCCACCTCATCCTGCTCCGGAGAACATTCTTCAGGAACACTCGCCTTCTCCTCAGTAGCACATGCCTCCTCCTGCTCCGGAGAACATTCTTCAGGAACACTCGCCACGTTGGTGGTAGCACTATCATGGTATATTGGTTCAGCATTGTAATGGTTGGCCATATGCTTAAGGGACGCTAGAGAAATGGTCGGCATTATGTTATGTTGCGAGTATATCATTGGGGGCGATTCTTTTTTTTGCGAATAGCACATCCGCAGGGTCGACTTTGCAACATTCCTGCATCTCGCGCAGAGTACGCATCGCCCGGCAGTACAGGGAATGGACGGTACGGAACACGTCAATCACGCCAGGGAACTCGACCAGGGATCGGTAGCACGCACCAAGGCTCTCCTCAGCCTTCGCGACATTGACGCGAGTCGACGCTCGCGTCCGACTTCTTGGACAGGTACCAATGCTTGGTTCTGGGGTCGATTATCTTGCTCTGGTTGAAACCCTCCATGATCTGAGCCTTGTTGAAGCAGTACTTCAGGAACGCGGTCGCGGACCACGGAAGGTTCGTCGGCTCGCCGGTGCTTAAAAATGTCGCAAGTATAGCAACTATACTCAAACTTTGCAACAATGTGTACAACAATCGACCGTCGGTCCAAGTTGTACATTGAGAATTGGAATTGATTCAATATACTGTTACATTATTGACCGGTCTGGGTGTAACACCCCATAAAGGACTCGTCAGGGCGATAAGTGGCGCTCAGAGCCCGGGTGGAGTACAATCATGACGTCGCCTTCCTTTGCCGCCTGTAACTTCACAAGGCATTGTTCGATGAACTCGGGAGTGCCCCGATACACCTTGTCGGTGCTGTCGTCGTACATGTCAAAGTGCTCGGGGTACAGAGAGTGTACCAGCTTGTTGATCTGAATGTAATCGTCTCGCAGCTGGTTCAGAGTTGCAAGGTGTCGTGAGTACTCAATGTCTTCGATGATCGCCGTCTTCAGCTTCACTGCGGCATCTCGAAACTTGTTCACGATGCTGACTTTCTCACTCCTCGTACAGTTGATGTTGTACTTGTCGCTTACAAATCGGAGATAGTTGCGGTCCCATCGAAGGAACGCCGGCATCTCGTCGAAGTATGGCTTCAGCTCCTCCGGGGGGTCTATTTCTACAGACGACACGCGGTTGCCGTTCTGCACGCTCATGGTGGTTGCTACGCGAAGGTTCTTGCGACGGTTGTCCAAAGGGATGCGGTTGATATGGTCCACTGTTACCCCGGCGTCGTGGTTCATCGTGTGAATGTGCCCAACATTGCATTTAGCGTATCCATTGGTGGATATTGTGAGCTCGTTCCCGAAGACAGCTGGGTAGTAATCGTCCATCAAAACCATGAACGTCTTGCTCTGCTCACCCTTGCGAACAGAAAGCGCAGCGAAGGTTTCTCCGGAATATGAGTAGAGTAAATGGACACCGAACATGCGACCATGTCGAAAATCACCGGTGATGAGGAAAACCATCTTGATTCAGTAATCCAATCCACAATAAGAAACTGACGATATTTATACTCTTTTTGGACGTATGCCAGCGGAGCCGCGTGCAAGAACATCGGTAGCGGGAAAGAACTCAAGTGTGTCGATTGCGATTCCGACCAGACAAGGCTCCGAAACCAGTCAAGATCCACCGGGAGGCAGGAACAAATCGACTTGAGAAATTGCATCCTGTGTGCCCCCTTGCACACATTCCTGCATCTCGCGCAGAGTACGCATCGCCCGGCAGTACCGGGAATGAACGGTACGGAACACGTCAATCGGGGGAGAGTCAGGCGGAAACCTCCCGACACCAGGGAACTCGACCAGGGCTAGGTAGCACGCACCGAGGCTCTCCTCGATCTTCGCGACCTTGACGGAGTCGATGCCAGCGTCCGCCTTAATGGATAGGTACCAATGCTTGGTTTTGGGGTCGATCATCTTACTCTGGTTGAAACCCTCCATGCTCTGAGCCTTGTTGTAGCAGTACTTCAGGCCAAATGGCATGAACTCCCACGGAACGCGGGCGCGGACCACTGAAGGCACGTCGGAGCTCGCCGGTGCCGAAAAACTCTTCGAAGAGGAGAGGCCATGCACCTTGACCAGGTTGGAAGTGCGCACGTCGAACATGTCGTAATTCAAAGGCACCACGACACCAGAGCTGCCGTCACCGGACGTCGATAGGCCATTCCACACGTATTCCCGGAGAAGCATCTTGGGACGCAGCACGCTCACGTTGCGAGGCTCCATGCTCAGGGCAGGCATGACACGGTGAACTGGTGAAGTCCAGAACACAACGTAGTTCTCCCCGTTCTTGCTGGTACGAGAGTAAGCCGTGGCATCGGGGTCGATCAGTCCGAACCAAATCGTCATTGAAAGCCCTCGACGACAGTCTTTCGGCGCTGGCGCACGCCCTCGTCAATGAGGACCAGGTTGGACGCACGGACGTCCATGGGGTTGCCGTTGCGTATCCCAACTTTGAAACCATGAGGGACCTTACGCTTGAGCAGGTTCGTCCAGACATACGCCCTCAACACGATCTTCGAATCGCCCACCCGGATGATGGGGCTGCCAGAATCCACGTCCACGGCGCGAGAGGACTTAAAGTGCTCTAGGAAATCCATGTCAAGCACGATTTCCTTTTCATCGTAATCTCCACGTTTCATGTAAAAAACCCTCGAAGACTCGTCAGTGCGATAAGTGGTGCTCAGAGCCAGGGGACCGTGCATGACATCGCCGTAATTTACAGCCGGTAACTTCGAAAGACATTGGTCGATGAACTTTGGAGTGTACCGGTACACCTTGTCAGCGCTGTCGTCGTACATATCAAAGTGCTCAGGGTACTGTGAGTGTACAAGCTTGTTGATCTGAATGTAATCGTCACGCAACTGGTTCAACGTTACAAGGTGTCTTGAGTACTCAATGTCTTCGATGATCGCCGTCTTCAGCTTCACTGCGGCATCTCGAAACTTGTTCACGATGCTGACTTTCTCACTCCTCGTACAGTTGATGTTGTACTTGTCGCTTACAAATCGGAGATAGTTGCGGTCCCATCGAAGGAACGCCGGCATCTCGTCGAAGTATGGCTTCAGCTCCTCCGGGGGGTCTATTTCTGCAGACGTCATACGGTTTCCGTTCTGCACGCTAATCGATGCTACACGCAGGTTTTTGCGACGGTTGTCCAACGGGATGCGGTTGATGTGGTCCACAGTCAAACCACCGGCGTCGAGGATAATCGCATGAATGTGTCCAGCATTGCATCTCGCGTATCCATTTGTGGATATGATGACCTTGTCCCTGAAGACAGCTGGGTCGTAAACATCCATCATAACCATGAACGTATTTGCGGTCTTGCTCTTCGCACCCTTGGGAACAGAAAGCGCGACTAAGGTTTCTCCGGAATGCGAGTAGAGTAAATTGACACCAAACATGCGACCATGTCGAAAATCACCGGTGATTGTAAAAACCATCTTAATTCAGGACAATTATAATGATATGTCATTCTTTACACTAGTATTCCGAAGCTAATTCCGCTCCAGACCATGTTTCGCAACCAGTCAGAATCTGCCGTGAGGCAGGAACACCCATTTTGCACCCAAACAACGTTGACTTACATTATTGACCGGTCTGGGTTTACCAACCCATACCCGTTATGATACTAACACATAATAATACTGAGAATGTTGTAGTATATTAAATTGTTTGACTGAACGCCCATACCCGTTATGATGCGAACGCGAGCCCACCCATACCACTCATGATTCTTAGTACATTGTAATTGATAGCATATATCCTTACCTTGACTGACCTTGGTGATCCGTTTAGGTTGACTGCGTTTGTGGTTAGGTTGATTGTTAGGTTGGCGTTATCAATTCTAGACATGTTGCAAGATCCTGATGGCTGGTGTTCCTCTGGCTTGAGCGCGAATGAGTATACATTGATTCCCTTCGATGGTACGTTTTCGTGGTGCTGGTACGTCTGCACCAGGTTCCAGTACTCTCCGTCCCTCTCTGACAGTCGCTCGTGTCCGTTTAGAGACAGCTTTGCCCTAGCGGTTGGGTTCTCTCCTCCGTCTGCTGCGACTGGGATGTAGACTCCGTATGTTCCTCCTGATGCGATTCCTGGCATTGCGTCCGTAACGCTTGGTGAGGGTGATGCCATGACCTTGTCTGTGTAGTTGAACCACTGCTTTCCGAATGGCGCGGACTCTGAGATGTTGTCGTCTGGCTGGACGACCCACACGATCTCCTTGCACGGGTGGTTGAAGTTGAGCTTGAAGTTGTTTGATGTCTGTGAGGTTGACTCGTCTCCCCCGAACTGCAGCTGCTCGATGAGGTACTCGTGTGGTGCGCTTGCGAACCTGCGTCGCTCGTCTGTATCCAGGAAGATGTAGTCGATGAATAGTGAAGCTGTTGCTAGAGATGGTGTTGATACTAGGTTCAGGTTGGTTGTCCAGATGGGTGGGTCTGACGCTGTGAGTGCAGTGTTGCGTCCTGCCCAGAAGCAGTTCTTGGCGTCGTTGAACTCTAGGTTGATCTTGACCTCGTGGTACTGCAGTGCGATGAGTGGCAGGGCGAGTCCTGGGTTCCTGCACCACCAGAACTCCAGGGGGATCCATAGGGTCTTGGATGGCACGGTCATGGCCCCCCTTCCTGATGTTCCGAAGCAGTTGTCGTATATCTGGGTGAGTTCGGGCGTGTTTCCTAGCATGGACGCGTATCCTAGTTGATGTCCTGGTGTCTGGGTGAGCTCGTTCCAGATGTGCATCCAGTCTCCGTAGTGGCGATCGATGCGCTGCCCTCCGATATCGATGTCGACGGTCTTGATGAGAATGTGTCCGATCCAGTTGAGCCACCTGAATGCGGTTCCCTCTGGGACGGATATGGCTGGCAGCTCGACCCTTAGGTATGCCTTGTGGATAAGGTCTCCGTTTCGGGAGATGTTTGCGGTGACCTTGCGTCCGAAGTCTGCGCTTCCGTTGAAGACCTGTTCAATGGACTCCATGGCGAAGGATGTGTGCCTGCGGTGCACGACCTTGAAGAAGGTAACCTGGGGGTTGGATGAGAGGTACACATCCTGTGCACCGAAAGCGACGAGCTGCATGAGTCCTCCAGCCATTTTGTGAGATTATTGAGTTTGTATAATAATACCATAGATTTTTTTTACGGGAGTTCTGCGCGCCTACAATTTTTTGTACGTTTCTACAAAATGCCCTTGTACGACACGGCCAACCGTTTGAGAAGCGACCGATGCTTCCGGGCACTTCGCGACTCTGACGAGCGCAAGCTTGCAGACATGACTCTGACGGACCTGCGTATGCGCGATAGGCAGCGGAACATTGTTTGTGATACCCGCATACGCGATTACATCACCGGAAAGAAAGACGACGGTGCAACTGCTGCTGCTGCTTCTGCTGCTACTACTAAGGAATGTGATCCCAGCAACAATGGCAAAAAAAACAGGAATTCTGACGACGACTACAATGCGGATGACGAGACGTTCCTTTTGGTGACTCGGCGTCACTTCGATATGGCCAACAACACATCTAGGAACCAGTGTCTAGTCGGTGACGGTGAAAGTGACAGTGACAGTGACGGAGATTGTTGCGATCCAGGGTCTGGTGAGCAGAAGAAGCGTTCTCTCGCGTCGGATAAAATGCGGGACCCAGAGGATGTCGCTTCGCGATTCCCGAACCTGCGCGTGTGGGACGGGTACGGCGTGGGTGCATGCGTCCCTTCCCCTGGATGGAATGATGATGATGATGATGATGCGAACGGTAGTACTACTGTTCAGCCTCGGACGTTTGTTGCTGCGCCGCACATTGGGGCGCACGAACCGACGCCTTTGATCATCGCCGGTTGCGCGCAGCGCCACCAAGAGGGGTGTATGACCACGCGCCGCGGTGGTGGGGATGCATCGCTATTTCGATTTCACGGTATCTACGGCGGTCGCCGATCCGGGAGGTTGTTCACGATAGACGAAGCCCCTGCGACTTTCTGTGACACCCACCTCATGGAGCGTAACGTTGATGACGGTCGATTCACGGGTCGCGCTTGCTCCATTCCAACCACTGTATGTGAGTCCGGACGCATCGTGGACCGCTTGGCTGAGCGACGATGGGACACGTTTGACCCCGTCGTGTTCAAACGCCCTGATGCGGACGTTAACAGCGTGCCTCCTGAAGACTGGGTTGTCGGCGGCGCGTCTTCTCGTGACATAGCCAGACGCCCCGAGTTCTTGTGCATGCGCGGTTATCAGTATGACGGCCGCCTATGGCGCATGAAGAAACCGTAGGAGGACGTAGAAATCAAATTATGTCCATTACTTATTGCGAGGGGGAAGCATCTTTGATGTACGCATTGTCGAATGCGCGCATGAACATGATCGCGCCTATGACCAACTGATTTCCGTTGAGAAAGGGGTACGTGTTCACAAAGAACAGTTTTCCGCCCCACAACATGTAGAACTGGAGTTTGACTCCTGTAAGCGTCTTCGTCCATATATTGTCGAACATCTTCATTAGAGCAGGGGGCAGAATCCTGTTCCCCCTCTCGTTGGTCATTTTGTCTACATGGGGGAGAAATATGTGCGGGTCTTTCACGTTCGCAAGGATGTACGTCTTGTCGTTGCCCACGACGAAGATGTTCCAGAACTCAACGTGGTCCGTTATGGGGTACAGGTTGTCGATGTGGTATGTGTCGGACACGGGAATAATGGAAAGATTGTTGGATGACTGATTGTATGGAGATGGTCGTACATCTTCTTCTACCTCCGCTATCTCATCACTAAAACATGCGCATTTCAATTTAAGATTTTTTACAAAATTGACGTTGAAGAGGGACATATGTGTCGATGTGTAAATACTAGGCACAGTTTTTTCTCAAATAAAGTGGGACAAAAATGTACGACGTGTACTGCGGCTCTCATGATACCCTCCTCGTCCTGTTTGATATCGAAAGGTTTTTTGATTGATGCGTCAAATGAAGTGAGGCCTCTCTGTAGAATAGCATGTTGGTTTACAAATGGTGGGCGGATAATGGCACGATCATAACGATCCGGACTCCAGGCAACCAACGTCTCTTTGACCCAAGCAGCATCCAAGGCTACCTCATCGAGCAGGAAAAAAAACCCAGCAGTCGTCAAGTAATTCTCTACGCACGTGTGTCCTCACACAAACAACAACCCGACCTGCTCAGACAGCAATTTTTCTTGCAAACCCATATTTCTGACAAACATTCCGGGGACGAGGATACACGGGTAGCTTAAATTCAACGGAGTGAGTGGTTTAGATGACGCAGGCATTTGTGTTGCGTTTCTTTACGCTTATTCTTTTGTGGCAAATACAATGCAATAAACAATGGATCGGAGCAGCTATGCGTCGTCGTCTCCGTACCGTGTCGAACGCAAGATCTTGATCGATAGTCGGTCGCGTGACCATTCGACCTACCCCAGTCCGAACCACTACTCCGTAATTCTCGACACGGAAATCAGGGACATCCGGTCGGTGCATCTTGCAGGAGCTATTCTTCCCAACGCAGCCTTCACGTTACCAGGCCATCGAAATAGCGACTTTGGTATCGTGGTGGGCACCCACCCTCCCAAAACACTTGCGCTTCAAAGCGGCGATTACATGTCTGGTGCAGCTCTCGCTATTGCTTTGAATTCACAGTTAGGATCCCATTCTATCACTGCGTCTTTTAGGGGCGTAGACAGCCGGATCGTGTTCTCAAGTCCGGATGCCGCGTTCGGTATTTGGTTCGGCAACGAATCCTCATGTCCGGCGCGGCTCATAGGATTCGAGTCTGATTCGATGTTGTCAGCGACATTCGACACGGACGCTAACGTCTGGCTACTCGAGGCCCCGTTCCGTATCGACCAACTAGCGTTCAGACGTTTCATCGTCTTAGAGATGTGGCAGCCGAGCGCTGAAGTACTTGTTAGCCCCAACGCTAACGTGAACACCGCATTCGCAGTGATCAAGTATCCCACGAACACTTCCACGTCCGAGCATTGCGGAAGTCTATCTAGCGGGATACGGACCATCATGGGGACACCAAAGACTTGGGACCCGCCTCTGTCATCGATCCGACGTATCGGCATCACACTCAAAAACGACGACGGATCGCTTGTCGACTTTCAGAATCAAGACCATGTTCTGGAGATAATTGCAGAAAGTAGCACAATTACATCGAGATTCACGTAAAACAGTCAGTTTGTTTGTTTACTATTTTAAATGCTGAAATACAGAGATGAAGGGCAAAAATATGTACTCGCCTTTAGCTGATCTACCCATTGGGTTCAAGGGTCGCCGGTAGGGTGTCCCACAAATTGCGTCTCCGACTGTATCATCATTGTCCATGGGTGGAGGTGGAGGCATGCCATTGGTGGTGTCCGGTGATGTAGACAGGCGGCACTCGACATTACCAACCTTGGAAAAAAATGGTGCATCGCGTTTAATGCAACTATACCTTGTTCTTCTTCTCAAACAATTCCTGGACCGCATCAAGGGTCTTGGGTTGAGCAACGCCTTTGGTAGACGCTTCTGAAGGTACATACACCATAAATGTTTTGTCTTTACGGGAGAGCAAGTTTTCGGAATCTTGTTCCGAAATCGATTTTATCATATCATGATATTTCGCCTTGATGATGACCTCCAAGAAAGTTTCCGCAATTATAGAGTTGAACCGGTAGGTTCCCTTCAAGACAGTTGTCTTATCAGGGCTCATGGCAGATTCTATACCAAGGTTGGTTCTGCAGTCCCTTGCGAAACCATTATGTTTGTTATCGTGGCCTCCAAGAATATTGTAGAGACCGATTTTCTTAGAGGTGTTGGGTTGTAAGGTGAACCAGATGCCCTCCATACCTTTGCTTTTCAGAGTTGTGTACACGCTGAGGTAAGCCAAAATCGACTTGAGCCAAAGAGCAAACTTAGATGCATCAGGAGCAGCACGGGTAGAGGGGGGCTCAGGAGCAGCAAAAGCTGCAGGAACATGAGGAGCATCAGCATCAGGAGCAGCACGGGTACAGGGGGGCTCAGGAGCAGCAAAAGCTGCAGGAACATGAGGAGCATCAGCATCAGGAGCAGCAAAAGCTGCAGGAACATGAGGAGCATCAGCATCAGGAGCAGCACGGGTAGAGGGGGGCTCAGGAGCAGAAAAAGCTGCAGGAACATGAGGAGCATCAGCAGTCAACAACCAATCAATTTCATCAGCATTCAACAACCAATCCATTTCATCATCAAAAGCTGCAGGGACATGAGCAGGAGCATCAGAGTTACCAGGGAGGACCTGGTTATCCGACACTTGCACCTCATCATGGTCAAAAAGAAAGCTTTCCGCTTCTGAGGGTCCAAACCGGTCTGGGTTTCCATTACTTAAAAGGCTTCCCAAACTTCCCAAACTGAGATGTAGGCCTCCGGGGGGTCCCAAACTGGAATTGGTGTTAAAATAAGACATCGTTGTGGTGAACTTTAGTAACTTGTTGTGATTAACTCGATTTTCATTCAATTTTTTTTACAAAACCTCAATGTGGTGTTACTTGTTGCCGGTACTTTCGAGAGTGTCCATTGAAGGACCAGCCGCACTTAAGCGATCGCCTCTTCCCCAGTACCGTGTCCCAAAAGAACACGGGGTGTTTGTTGATGTGCAACTACATTCGGCGGAACAGTAAAATGAATCAATGTACGACATCGCCGTTAGAAAAATGGCGTTAAGAATGGTCGCTGATTTGGGTGTGTTAAAAACTTCAGAAATTTCTCAGCAATTTCAAGAAATACTTTTACAAGAAATAATGCGCGGCTGGCAAGTACACTCCATTTTTCAAGTACTTCAACGAAGTGAGTTTGGAAAGTGGTGATATGTCGTCCACACGTGTGTTCGAAATGTCGATGTGAAGCAACGAAGTGAGTTTGGAAAGTGGTGATATGTCTTCCACAGGTGTGTTCGAAATGTCGAGGTGAAGCAACGATTTGAGGCAGTACAGATCTGCTATGTCTTCCACTTCGATGTGCGTCATGTTCAGGTGAGCCAACGCAGTGAGGTCGTACAGAGCTGATATATCGGTCACGTTGGTGTAATTGATGTTCAGGTGAGCCAACGCAGTGAGGCCGGACAGATGTGATATGTCTTCCACGTCTGTAATTGATGTCCAGGTAAGCCAACGAAGTGAGACCGGACAGATGTGATATGTCTTCGAGCCTGCCTTCGATTTCCGAAATGTCGAGGTGAACGCTTGATATCTTGTAGCATCCACACCCATCCGGACCATGCTAATGCCTGGGCTTTGAAATACTCCACGCCTGTCGCTTCATGTTACATTTTACTGTTCCGCCGACTGTAGAGATTGGTGTCGCCCCCAGACCTTTCCAATCACCAAAACCGACGAGTACCTTTGTGCTCTTCTCCATCGGATCTACGAAGTAAAAAAAAATGTACACAACAACTAATTAACCTAGGCACGTTCTCCTCGGATTCGTCTTGCTAGCTTAATATCTTTGGGCATTATTGTCACTCTCTTAGCGTGGATAGCCGCAAAGTTGCATTCCTCAAAGAGGCCAACAAGGTAGGCCTCTGAGGCCTCCTGGAGGGCAAGGACCGCCGAAGACTGGAACCTAAGGTCGGTCTTGAAGTCCTGTGCGATCTCTCGCACAAGCCTCTGGAAAGGCAACTTTCTAATCAGAAGGTCCGTAGACTTCTGGTACTTGCGGATCTCGCGCAGGGCGACGGTGCCGGGGCGGTACCGGTTTATTCACGTTTGAATCATAATTCGACGCCTTTATGGGTAGCTGCTTTCTGGGAGCCTTGCTACACGTGGACTTACGAGCGATTTGCTTAATACGTGCCATTTGTGAGAGATAGAGCTGTTGTGTGCACTTTAATGAGTTTGCCACAAGCATTCAATTTTTTTTATAACAAGTTATTGCGCCAGGGTTCAGGGATCTTTCTTGCGTTTAGCGTAACTGCTACAACAACAGCAAACACAATACAAACTTCGATATTTTTTATTGTTGGTGGTCTTGTTGTGCACGTCTGCCCTCTATGTCACCCATCAAACGGTCCACCGTGTACCGCGGCTCAGGATCAGGCTCGACAGTGTTGTAAGGCAACAACATGTCACCTCCCCCAGCGACACTAGAATTCAAGTACCTACTCTGCCAACCACCGTCACGCAAAGCAGGGTCCCCGCCACGTTCGTCTCCAACAACACCCATCTCAGCTACGCCGGCACCGAACCGCGCCCCAGCTGGAGCGTCACACCCCCCCCTCCTGTCAACCAGAAATTCGCGCCCAGTCATCACAAGCGCCTCACGAGACAGCGCGGGCTCCACCGAACCGACGTCGGCACGCGAAACCGGTCCGGTCACAGCAGACTCAGAAGTACCATAGTACTCAGACCCGTCAGTCGTCGTGCTGCGCATCGTCGCCTCTAAACTGTCGGGCTTGGCCACAACGTACGCACCAGAACTCTCTGCAAGCCGAGACACACCGAACCGTGTTCCCGAATCAGCGGCCGTCTCACGCATAGTCGATTGAGGAGGGTCCAACACTGAAACACTGTAAGCTCCGCGTCCAGATGTCATCGTTGGCAAGCCACCACCACGATCCTGACCCAACGCAACGTCCTTACGAGTCGCATCGGGCGCCGCGTCATCAGCCGAGTAAACAACGCCACCAACGTTCTTCGCATACAAATTACGTTGGTGACCGTCAGGGTTGACAGCTGTCGCCTCGCGAAGCGTGTGGCGCGCTCCAGAATCAGGATCCACCACAGGACCGCGGCGTGAAACAGAGCCGCCCGCAAAGTTGCCAGTCTGATGTCCGTCGTGGATACCCACCTCCTTGCGCGTCGTTCGTGTGACATCCTGCGAGTCGTACACCGTGAGCTTGGGAACGCCGTGAGATCCTACAAGGTTCACCACAGGCGCCGAATCGAGGAGAACATCCTTGAGCGTCGTTCGCGTGACATCCTGCGAGTCGTACACTGTTAGCTTGGAAACGCCGTGAGATCCTACAAGGTTCACCACAGGCGCCGAATCGAGGAGAACATCCTTGCGCGTCGTTCGCGTGACATCCTGCGAGTCGTACACGGTTAGCTTGGGAACGCCGTGAGATCCTACAAGGTTCACCACAGGCGCCGAATCGAGGAGAACATCCTTGAGCGTCGTTCGCGCGACATCCTGCGAGTCGTACACCGTTAGCTTGGAAACGCCGTGAGATCCTACAAGGTTCACCACAGGCGCCGAATCGAGGTACTCCTCCTTACGCGTCGTGCGCAGCACATCCTGCAAAGTCTGCCGTCAAGGCGCGACCAACGCCTTGACGGCCGTAGTGAGAGTTCCAGGGCGCGTGCGAGACCCGGTCTCCATTCGCGCGTTGCCAGGGGCCGACATACCGCTTTGACCGTAGTCAGTGACGCTCTTGACCGTCGTCGTGGCAGGCCCTCGCGACATCTCACCCAGGGGGGTTCGAAAGATGAGGTTCCGTTGGGACCCTCCTCGGTCCTCCATCCGGTGCACGCCCACAGGGGCAGCTGCACCCTTGTACAGGTCGGCGGAACGCATCGTTTCACGCTCGGTGTGCAGGTCGACAATGCGGATCTTGTCGTACCCGGGCTGAGACCCTGCCGCGCCACCGGTGCGCATAAAGTCGTCGGTGGTCTTCTGCTCGCGGATGAGAGGAGGGGGGCGCGTCTGAGTGTTGATGGGTTGGTGCTTAGGTCGGTTCGTAGCAGTAGATGTGGACGACCCGGGGATAATCTGTCCAGGCAAGCTCTGTTTGGGACGCGTGAGAGGACGCATGTCGTCCACTGTTAGCGCGCGCAGACCCCCCATTTCGCGCATCTTTTCCTCCGGGATCGGTTGAACACGAACCTGTTCGAAAGGGAGTTCGTTAGCGCGATTGCGTGGCAATTGCACGACGTCGCGGTACTCGGATCCCCCAATGCCTACAGGCGGACGCAGGACGTCCACTCTCGCCTCTGTAGGCCTGAAGAGTTGCTGAATTTCTCGCTTTCCACCACTTAGTGATGTGAAGTCTTGGGAGCCTTTCTCGCCCACGAAGTTCTCCATCTCGTGTCCTCGGTTTGTGGCCGATCCTGGAGGCTCGCTCCCTCTGAAGAAAGGGACCATGTTGCCGTGCGTCGCTGGCATGCGGTCGCCGGTCATTGAGGACCTGAATGTGTTCTGCATGAGGAGCTCCTTTTCGTGTGCGTAGACATCTTGCACGCGTGTGCAGTGGTACGGGTCGTTAACGGATGGTCGGTCGCGCGCCTCCGCGTCAGACGCGTCAACCGAGATAGGCATTGATGATGATGATGATGATGATTTGCGGAATGTGCCGGGTCTCTTCTTTATCGTGTATGATGTCATCGGGGAGACAGCTAGCGGCACCCTTCCCGGTTCGTTGCGTCTCTTTGAAAGCATGTACCCTGCGCCTGCGACGATAAGGAGAAGCGCAGCCTCCATGCGGATGTGTTCTTTCCTTCAAACCACAATATTTTTGTCAAAAAGTGCGCATGGAGATCTGTTTGTCGCGTGTCAAAAAAAGTGTTATGTTTGAACATGTAATAGCCAGCCATTCAACAAGCATACATGTCCGCGTACATATTGACTGGAGCCCCACTGAACGAGGTTTGGAACAACAACCACGACCGTGTCTTCACGGACAAGCGAGCTCCGGGAACCAAAAACTACAAAACAAAGAAGACGACGAGCAGCTTTCCGAAGAAGAAGAAAAAGGATGCGGAATCAATTGCGAAATCAAAGACGCCGTCGTACGCGTGCGTCTTTGACAAGAACCCTAGTCCGTTGTGCGACATGTACACACAGGGGTTCAATTCCTCATTCGACGACATCATGGACATTTACCAACGAGACACAGAGTATCGAAAATCTCATGCCGAAGAAGAAGAAGAAGAAAAGATTGAAGAGCATCCTAAATACAACAATAATACCGAATACGACAATGATGATCCTGACTCCGAATCGGACAATGATCATCCTAATGACGATGCCAACGATTCAGATTCATATAATGAGCCGCCCACCACCACCCCAATAACATCCGCTCGCCTGCCTAAAAGCAGTAAAATTCCAGTCGAAGGATTCTTTCATCCACAAATGGACACGTCCCCGAAGCCTAGACAAGCGTTGATGGATCTCGCAATGTTTGTGTTAGCAGGCGTCATGCTCATATTCATTCTAGAGACATTCGTAAAGTTGGGAATGGGGATGCGGTACCGTCGTCATGGAGGAGGCGCCGCCGCGTACACTCACTACTGATTAAAAACAATCCCATTTTATTTTGAAAACAATTGTATGAACTGAAAATGACCTCCTCTATCACTATCTTAATTACATTGTGTGACGCAATGACGGATGAGAAGATGGACATGGTAAGGGCCCTTCGAGGCGTCTCGAACGTCGAGTTAAGCCAAACCGAAACCGATACACTAAATGTCGTACTTGGCGAGGCTCTCCATACACCCGAGAGCACCGCCAGTGTCGCCATGTCCATCGCCAAGCAGTTCCCGAGCTGCCCCGTCAAGTATGGGGTCCCCAAGTAATTTTGTCAAGTACATGTAAAGCAGTTTAGTTGCTATATCAACATGAACGACAATGCGGCGGCAACCAAAACCATATGGCACGATGACCTACGCAGTTTCATGGGCACGACGGAAGCACTCTACAGTTTCGTACCCCTTCCAGGGATGCTCCTCACAGAGCAGCTGAACGCACTGTTCAGATTCTCCATATACTACGGCATCGCCGTGTGCATTTTCTGTGCCTCCCCAAAGGCGCTGCTAATTCCTGTTTTGACAGGTGCGCTGACCGCCGCGGTCCACCGTTTTGACGTTGGCCAGCGAACGAACACGATCGAGATGATGCGCAACGAGGGTCTCGAACGTGACCCCGAGACGGCGAGGCTCTGTCGCGCGCCCACGAAAGAGAACCCATTCATGAATCCTGCAATCGGTGACATGGGCGCATTGCTGGTGGGAGGGACGCGTCCCCCTTGCGACATCACGCGTCTGTCGGTCCGAAAGCGAGTTGACAAACTCTTCCACGGCGATAAATGGCAGGAGCCACACGATGTGTTCAAACGTAATTCCGGCTTCCGTCAGTTTTACACTGTCGCCGCCCCCAACGACCAGGGCGCCTTTGCAAACTGGCTCTTCAACGACCGGTCCATCAGCTACTCGCGAAAGACGCAATGACGATGAAGAGGCTGCTCCAGAGCATGCAGATGACAAACTTATCCATTGGGACAGTGTACATTAGTATGGGCATGCACCCCCCCCCCAAGATCATAAAAGCATCATAGATCTTGCGGATGAAGTGCGAGATGCACAGCTTGAACTGCGGGTACATGAGATTCAAACCGCAGAAAAATATGGCCTCGTTATCGTTTCCTAAGATCGTTGGGAAGACAAACGCGTGCAGTACTGCCAGAACGGTCGCCCCGATCGCTAACATTATGAGAGACTCTATCATCGAGAACCCAAGGTCATTCCTTAAACCGGCGTACTTGGTCCCTACGTTCTCCAAGGTCACCTCTTCTTTGATGCTTGTGTTCGCCCTCAATATGTAAGTGGAAATCCACGCGATCAGGAAGGCGACACACAGGACCGTGTACAATGCATGCGCGTACCCCGGATGACTCATTATTTTTCGATGTATATTTTTGTAGACAAGAACGCTGTAAACCATCAAACGATGGATGAGGTGATGTTGATCCCGCAATACTTTTTTGGCTCGTTGTCAAAGTCGACCTTGGTGTAGAGCCCGATAGACATCGCCTCTCCCAGGATCCACTTGAAGTTTGACCAGAACTTGGGCGTGTGTCCCACCTCGTCCGTCCCGAGGTGACCCAGCTCGTGGATCGCGACATACATGAGGATGTTCTCTTCCACTAGCTCGTGGTCACGCTGACGCAGACACAATACGATCTTCTCACCCTTGTTTACAGAGTACGATGTGTACCCAAGTTCCGCCCCGCCCTCCGAGAGAGCGTCTGGGTTGTAGTTATCGTACAGCTGGCGCACGACCGGGTTTTTCGGGTACTTGGCCACGAGATGCTGAACCAGCTTGTTAAGATTCGAGTTGATGCGCGCCATGAGGTTCGCCGCGTTCTGGCGGTCGGGCAGCCGACGCATCAGGTATTCGCGACCGTCGACGTCCGAACTCACGAACAAGACCTCGCTGTAGAATCCGCGGAGGTACCCTACAATGATGATCACGATGATGAACACGGCGAAAATTTCAGCGAAGCGTCCCATTCATTATTTGTCATGCTCTCCGAAATGTTTTTTTCTCCGAAAGGATTTTTCTCAGAAAAGTCGGACCGGACATTTTGTTGCAACCTTCGAGTGCAGAAGAGAAACGCGACAACACGTCAGTGATTTTTTAAAATCTTCGTATTTTAGATTCTGATCGTGTGTGCCAATGATTACGCTGACTTTCCCCGCCGTGTTGGACGACGTGCAATGTCACCGTCCTGACGTCAACCTGGGATTGTCCACACCCACCCCAGTTCCGAGAGAAGCGATCGCGTCCATAAAAAAACGATGGAAATCGTTCGGTTTCGAGCATCTGATCGAAGAGGTCCCTCTGCTGAACTCGATGGGTATGTGGCCGGTCGATTTCAAGCACGCCCGTTTAAAACCTGTCGCGAACGGGTTCATGTTCGTCGAGATCGTCTTGAGCTTTTCGAAGACTCGGAAGAAACACCAACGAGGAGGAGGAGGAATGTTTTCTTTTGGGAAAAACAAAATGCCGGACGATTGGAGGCCCTCGAGGATGGATGTGGACGATGTCAAGTTGTTGAATTACGTTAAGGGGCAGCTGACTGATGGATGGGGAGAGGGTGTGTCACAATTACGGTTCGGACCTCGTGTATCATGTCCCAACGGGGATCTCGAGTTCCCCAAATTGTGCAGAGTCATTCTCCCCGGATCCGAATACGAGGAGGGTGAGGTACACGATTCAAATATCGTGGGACGGTACAGTTTCAATTTGACGACGATTGGGTGTACGTTGTGGCCACGCGACATTCACAAAGCCCAAAAAGAAGCAACAGTTGACTCGTTTAAACATACAGTTGTTCTCAAATAATGTTCAACGGTACATTACAATTTTTCCGAATGAACGCCCAAGAGCATTCATCCCACATTTTTCCGAATGAACGCCCAAGAGCATTCATCCCACATTCAGCTGCTCAAGTCGATCGCTTTCCAATCTCGCGAGACTCACGTCCGGGGACAACAACGCCGTGTGAGATCCTCGCCTGGAGGTCCTCGATCTTTTTTGCTTGTTCCTGCATCGCGCTCACTAGGTACGCGATAATGCCTACATAGTTCAAACCCACTGACCCAACCGGCGCATTGCCAAGCGTGTTGTCGTCATCGATCTCAAAGTCTCTAGGGAGTGAGATGAGGTGACGCATCTCCGGGACCTCGCTGAACACCTCCTGTGCTATGAACCCCGCCTCCACCACGCCACGGTGGGTGTACGTGCACGGACGCAGCCTCCGCAAAATGTCCGCAGACGAGGTACCCAAAAGATCCGAGCGATTCGTCTTCTGGCGCCCGTCCGACGTGGACTGAATCGGCACACCGTTCACACGCACAAGACCGCCTGCAGGGTTCAGATCCAAGGCGACGCCAACGTCGGACACCTGCATCACGCCACCCCCCTCGCCACCTAGAATCACCAAGTCCCCACCCCCGCTCTCCAAACGCATTCCCGTGTAACTCGGAAACGGAGCTACAGGCGGACTCGATATAGAGGATCCAAACGCCGCCTGCACGAGGTCCGACGGTGCATCTCCACTGACCGTCAGTGGGAAACGCGAATCACCGTCGTTTGCAAGCACAAGCACCCCCCCAGAAGCGTCCACGCTAGCCCTTAACTTCTGGCCAGCGTGCAACTTTATAGACTCGGACAAACGCAGGAACGTCCCAACGGTGCGGTCGCGCGTCTCCATACCGTCTGCGTACACCCACGCCGCGTCCACCAGACTCTGCCCCCCCCCGACCTCGCCCATCTGCGCACGCCCGTAGTACCGCTGGGCTGTGTCCGGATGCGATAAGCCTTTAAACAATAGACGCGGGTCCTCATCGTCCGCATAAGTCCCTCCGACCAGAGAGAAGCCGCGCCCGTCATCCCTGAAAACAATCTGACCGACCTCGGTCAGCGCGTTGTCTGAAAGCCGGACGGGTGGACCCAAAGGTGCCATGGAGACGGGGCCATCTAAAAATACCGAACCACGTACCGACATCGACCGATTCACAAACAAGTCGCCATCCACGACAAGTTCCTCGTTGAAAGCGGAGGGAGCCTCGAACGAGGTGGGACCCAGGAAACACGAACTTCCCAGCACGCGACAGTCCCGCTCGGCCACGATATCAGAGGAAATTCGCACTCTCCCCAAGGTGCTCCGAAGGTGGACATCTCCCGAGGCCACGATTCCAACGTCCGCGTCAGGGGCTGCCAACACAAGGCCCGCGCCCCCCACAGACGGGGAAAAAACCTGCCGGTTCCCGGACAGGTACACTCCACCGAGCGCCTCCATCGCCGCGCCAGGGAGCTTGAGAGAAGACGAATGACCGGGAAGCTGCAATGCCAGAACACCCCCACCACCGGTACCGGAACATAAGTGTTCGATAGAAAATGAACGATTGCCGCTGTAGCTGCTGCTACTGCATCCTATCCGTACAGCATGTGGATCTACAATATCATTAATAGATACCATCAACATGAACAACCCAGAATCAGCGATGCCCGCCGCTATGATCGCTCTGTCCAACGAACAGTTGTGCAGGGACACGACATTCATCCAAGCTGAAGTACAAGTACTTCTGTTATTATCGCAACCGATCACTGCAACAGCGTTCTCAGGTACCTCCAATTGATCGGATCCCGCAAGCCACACTAGCCCAGGAAAGGATGAATCACCACGAATCGACAGGAGTAGCGAACTTGCAAGGCGCACATCCGAGTACGTTCCGAGCACGGCGTTGCACATACCTCTGAACATGAGCGCGTTGCCAGGTGTCCTCGGGGAGGACTGGGATGCTACCACCACGTTCTCCCCAGACGCGGGAAGTGATACGACCGATGAGGACAAAGACTGGTCAAATGTCACCATCTCGAAATGTGTGGAAAACGTACCGAAATGCAGGGCCACAAGAAGCGACTCATCATCTTTGTCGAAAAGCAATCGACGGATAAAGCAGCACCCACTTTCCTCGACCATACGATATCGCTTGCCCCAGCAGGCAAAACAGCCCATACGACGCCCCCGTCACCGGAAAGGGAGACGTCGTCGACCACCAAAGCTGACGCATTGACGCAGTCTCTGACCCAAACGGATCCACTTGCCTGGATGCTCAACACGAACAAATCGGACGAACAGGCAACCCTTAGGTCCATGTATGCAGCGGAGGAGGTACCGAGAGCGCGCCCCCAACTGACCTCATCGAAAGATATCGAGAGAACGACGCTTGTATGAAGAGAAGTGTTCGCTGGAGGGATCAGAGTAAACGGGTGTGCGGCGCCAGTTTTCTTCCATCGGACTAGGCCTTCTCCGTAGTACCCTCCTCTTGTTTTGAACATCAGCACAAGGTGATCGGGGTCCGTCTCCCAGATCCCTCCGCCCTCGCTACCCTTGATGATGGAGCCCCCTCCGTTATCAGCGACCACCACCTCCAGTACGGCCTCCATGCTTTCTACATAGGGGGACTTGTCCGCCAACTTCACTCGCCAGAGGGTGACGGCGGCCTCCGTTATCGGGTCCTCCTCCTCCCACGTCCAGATGTCTCCAGGCAATACAGCGACCCGGATCGCACCGCTGGCCGCGACGAGGATGTCTACGACGACGTTCCGCGATGACGAGGAAGAAAGGGAGTACCCGAGGACGGAGTCCGCGCCGCCTATCGCGAGCGTGACTTCTCCTGGTAAGTGTAGATTGAAAAGGCTGCTCGCTTCATCCTTCACCAATCGCGTCGAGGATGAACCTATGTGATGGCACCTATGCCCCGCATGCACGTCCGCCCATGGCAGGCCGTGATTGCGGTCGACCATCGGAAGCGATGCATCGTTCCACGTCAGGTCGGAGATGGCGGTGCCGAGGAGACGACCGTCTTGTAAGTACAGTTGATCCCTACAGGAGATGGATGCCCAGGGAACCTTGGGTGTGCCCAGCATCCCGTGACCGCAAGGCGAACTAACAGTGTTCCAGTCGAGTACAAGAAGCGCGTTCGAGTCCTCTCTGTTCACGGAGTCCAGGTTGCTTGCAGAGTCCAAGTCCAGGTTGCTTGCAGAGTCCAAGTCCAGGTTGCTTGCAGAGTCCAAGTCCACGTTACTTCCGTAGTTATTTACGAACGATAGACGACCTCCTATGGTTACGTAAGTGTTGGAGTCGCGGATCAGGACCGTGTCCCGGTGGGCGTCTGGCATTACCAGAGGGCCAGCCATGAAGTCCCCGTTATCGATGATAAAGGCGTGTTGCGAGGACGTGTGTCTGAATTCTCCAGCGAAACGTAGAGATCCTCCTGTGCTGAGCGTTCCGTCCGAGCCGGAGATGCTCGCCACCTCATCGGAATTGGAGAGGCATCTGCCCGCCTCAAAACTGAAGGAGGCCTCGGGACCCTCTACACGCATCGTGAGTGCCACAGGTGAGATCCCGAACCCGCGAAACTCGTGCTCGTTAGGAAGGTAAGGATCATTATCAAAAGGACGACTGTGCGAGGCTCTAACGCGTTTCCAACATGCAAGGCCGCCGATGGCGTCCCAACCAACCTCACCCCACCGAGCCCGCGTGAGACACACTCAGTGTCGGGGCCACCACATCTCCTACTGAAAATAGAAGGTCCGATGCAAGCACCGACTCTGACGCTAGGAAACGCACTAGGTCCACCTGCACGGATGTCGGAAGACACCGGGAAGCGTGGCACGAGATGCCATACGCGTTACACCAACCTTACAGCGACGAGAGGCAAGATACCTGCACCTCTAGGGAGCGTGTACCACATCCCTTCCCCTCTTCCTAAAAGGGCGACTGCGACGCACGGAAATAGAGATTGCGCCAACCGGCAATCCCCTTCCGGGAGCCCGAGAATCGCGAAGTCGTCCGGCATGTAGTTCATGGAAGAGCACGCGATGAACACAGAGTGCACGTAAAGCACGCTAGGGAAATTCAGCTGCACCCACTCGCCATGCACTGATATTGGGGCATCTCCCACGAGCGACAGAGTGTTCGTGAACGCGGACTCGCTAGTCGGCGGCACCAGAGTCCGATGTGTAGGAGCCCAGCTTTTGATATCCAGCTTGTCGCGAGAGGGGTATCAGAAAACACTTGGTAGGGGGGAAGACCAACTGTCAGGTGCATATGTTGACGAGGACGTCGCTTCGAATCCGGGTGTGAGGGCGAACTCGGGACCCTCGGGTAGGATTCTCGCCGCATCCGGACCGGTGCGCACGCGAACTACCGATCCGATGTCTATTTCCGCGGCAGTTGACCCGCGTATCATTACCCTTTGTAGCCACAAGCGATGCTTCGGATCCAGCCGCATCAGGGTATATATTGAGTTTGACGCTCTCGTCTGTGTCGTTGATCAGCATCAGACTCATGACGTCCCCCTGCGTTTGAGGCGTGATTCGTCATCTTGATGCACTCGACGGGTTCGTTCGTGTAGTAGTCTCGCACGATACTCAGTGTGTCGTTGATCGATCGTTGGTACGACTCCGTGGCTGCGTACAACGCCTCTGTTACCAGTACGGTCGCGTTGGTCACGCGAATGTCAATATTCGAATTGACTGCGGCAAAGAGGGATGCCGATACTGCAACGTTCGAGGAGTACGCGTCGAGAAGTTGGTTTCTCGACGCCGCTATTTGTACAACCCCCCTTTGCACGGAAGAGGCCGTTGGAAGGTTGCAGTAATGGTTAGCGAACACCGTGCCTGCCTCCACGTTGCCCGTCGGGATGCGTAGACACTCGACTTGTCTGAAGTCTACATCCGGTCCCGACACCACCAGGCTCCCTGCTACGCTTAGCGGGCCTGCGACGTCAACGCTGGGTACGAACAGCGTGCCCTCGTGAAGCGTCATCCCCACGCCTGGCTCTATGTCAAGGAACGAAGCCCCCACTTCCTGCGCCCGCCATGTGTAGCGCTGAGAGGGGAACTCAGTTCCCCCGCCTGTGTGGAATAACATGCGGTCTGTTCCATCTGCGCTCTGGAGCCACATGTCCGTCTGCCACATGCCGTCGGAGGGCAGTTGGATGCTGTTGTTGGAAGTGCTCGTGTTTCCACCATACCCTTCCATGACGGATAGGGTCGTGTTCAGAGTCGCGAGCTTTGTTTGCACGTAGTTGCTGAGCTGCACGTACGCCATGTTGAGGGCGTACGCGGACGGGGGTTGGTCCATGTACGCGCATCTGAAGTCCACGGGAAGGTTGCAGTACGTGTACGCCATGAGCGATCCTGCGACGACGTCCGCGCACGCGATGGACCCCATTTGCATGGTCTCGGAGCCGGTGGGGATCATGGACCCATAATACGATTCATTGTTGGCACCGCCTGTGGATGCGGATGCGACCCTCGATACGATGAGATTGCTGGGCGTGACATACGCGGTAGCTAGAGCGTTGGCTGTCGGTGGGAGTATGAGGGAGTTGGTTATGAAGTCGTCCACGAGGTTGTCGAAGTTTGTAGCGCTTATCGCCCCGTTCTGCACAACAAGACTATCTCTCACGATCAGGTTGCTTTGCATGTGTGCGGTGGTTCGGAAGAGAACGTCCGTCTGTGAGATGCGAAGAGCGTCGTTCGATTGGACACCCAGCGTAAGGGTGGCGCCTACATCCGGATGCGAAGGATCGCCCGCTCGCAGTACTGCGCTGTGCTTGCCGTCTGCGACCTCGGTTGCTGTGAAGAAGACTTCGTCTCCGTGCCTGAGAGCGAGAGCTGCGTTTCCTGGAGTAGCGATAGCTGGGTCCATAACGATCCCGAAGGTGGGTGCCTCCGTGTGTATGACAGGGTTGTTTCCCACCATTCGAAGGTGCACATTGTCTGTGCTGCTGCTGCTCATGTTGTGCTGCTGCTGATGCTGTTACTACCTTTACTGGAATTTAAAATTTCCGTAACAGAGTATAAATGGGGTTTGTGTAAATGACGTTCAACAATACCTTCCAATCATGAAGATCGACAAGGTCTCTTGGGATGCTTGTCTGCCCTCGTCGGTAAGCGTCCCACCTCTGGCGGCGGGCATGCAACGGAACTTGAGGCATCTTACGTGCATCCGTCCACCCACCTTAGACATCAGCACTATCGTGTCCCTGACAGGCGCATCGCCATGCGCGCGATCGATCTCATGCGTACCCGGTATCCCGCCATGCCTGTGTCCGATACGCTCGACGTGTCCGTGAGGTCTGGGAGGAGTTTCCCTCGAGATGGAGCGCAACAAATTAGGACGCGTCTGACATTGTCCCCTAATTCAGACGACGAGAAGGAGCGCATTTCGGCAATGGAGACGTTCGCCGAATCTCTCCTCGGGCGGCGCCCAAACGCCACCGCCGTCACGGTCACCGAAAAGCGACTGATCGGATATGTGACCATTCCCGAGTACTCCATGCGCGTTAATCTGCGCGAAGAAACTGAAAGAACCGAGGAGCGCAGGCCTGTCAAGTCCGTACGAGGTGATAAACTTCCGTTTGAAACGGCGGTTCAGTTTCGAGATGACTCCAATGTTCCGGCTCGACATCACGGCAGTCCGCTTTGCGGCCGTTCCCCAAGGAATGTACTCTAGCCAAGGAATGTATCATCAGCAGCAACGGGACTACACTGGGTGGTTCTCTCAACACGTATTGGGCGCTGCAGAGACGTACGAGTTCGAGTAGAGTTGGTGAAATCTAGTCCGTCGGCGCCTGGTGACATTTCAGGTGTCTCCGCCCCCAATGAGAATGATACCATCGCTCGGGGATTGATGCAATGTTTTTCGGTCGTTTTGAAGGTGATCGACGATTCTGAGGTTGCGCTTTCTCTGAGCGAGAAGCATCGCGTGATGGAGATGTATTGGCGCCTACTGGCGCTAGGTGACGACGCCGGTGCGCAACACCACCCCAACAACCCTAGTAGACGTCCAAATGGTCTCGTCGCCCCGAAACCAGCAACGCTGGACATGTCGAACCTCCTTTCTGGTTGCGTCAGCTATCCCTGGAGCAGTTTCCATCACTGATAACAAGTACACTGTCACGGAGAAGGCAGACGGAGAGCGGCGTCTCATGGTTGTGGATGACGAAGGACGTCTCTTCACGCTAGACGACCGTCTCGGTGTGCATGCGTTCGCTACCAAATACAGCGCCTCCACGGAATACAGACAGTGTCTACTCGACGGAGAGTACGTCGTAGACCACACAGGGATTCGGCATCACCTAATATTCGCCGTGTTTGACGTATACGTCGCCAACGGCAAGTCGGTCGCACATCTGCCGCTCGTGGATGCTTCTGCTCACACGAAGAAAAAGAAAAATCCAAATCCAAAGGAGACGAGACCTGTAGACTGGAGGTGGCGCGCAACGCTCTCGCGGGTTTACCAGACAATTTCTTCGTCAAGACGTTCATGTTCTCCGTTGAGGATACCGATACATCATCAATATTCCAGCACGCGGCAGCTGTCCTCCGGCGTCGTGACTCAGGCTTGTATCCGTACCACCTCGACGGCCTGGTCTTCACCCCTGCTGACTTCCAGTTGGAGGGACCTTCGACGATGCCAAACGCCCAAGTTCGCTTTCCCGCATCCGAACGTGGCGAGAGGTGCTCAAGTGGAAGCCACCAGAAGACAGCACCATCGACTTCTTGTAAAGTTTTACTGATACTTCAGCGGATTCCAGGCTAGCGGATCATGAAACGGCGCCAATACGCCAACGCGTTGATCTGTTGGTTGGGTACAACACGGACTCTGTCGGTGGAAATGACGGCACACTGCGACCTGCGCTCGTTCTTGGAGGCTTCAGCCTCCGAGGTGAGAAACACAGAGCGGTACTACCATCCAAGACGAGGTACCAGGCGCGTCCGTTCGCATTCTTGGAAACCGCCATCAGCAGCACTCTCCTGCTATGCCTCCGTTTACATACTGCAATTCTCCCGAGAACTCGAAGTGCCGAAACGGTGACCTATCAGCGACGGTATGGTGGTAGAATTCGCCTACCGCAACGCGTCCTCTCGCATTCTCCGGCGAACAGGGTGCCCAAGCGCATCCGTTACGACAAGACGGAACTCCGCTGCGGCTACTGGACGTGTGACAGCCAACAACTACGAGACAGCGATGAACGTGTGGCGCACGATCATGCACCCTGTTTACGAGGCGATCATTACCGGCGAGGAGACCCTTGACGAGGCATCCGCTCGCGCCGAACTTGTCAAGTCTGTCTACTTCATAACGCGCATGCGCACAGACGAGGGCGGCATGGTGGTCATGCGCAAGTTTCACAGCTATGTGAAAGCGCACTTGATATCGAGCTTCGCTGGCGCATCGCCGCGCATATTCGACTTCGGCGTGGGCAAGGCCGGTGATCTGCACAAGTGGATACGCGCAGGGGCGTCCAAGGTGGCTGGAATCGACAAGTTCTCGTCCAATCTGACAGACCCGGTCAACGGCGAGTACGCACGCGCTCTGCAGACCAAGGGTAAGCTGAGTGCGAACAATGAAGAACACACCATTGTTCCGGAAATGCTTTTTTCCCATTCGATGCCACTACTCCAATCTACGAAACCGGGAAAGAATGGGAGGAGGGATCAGTAGCCATTCCTGAATCAGATCGCCTAATCGTAAGCGCCGCGCTGCACGGAACAACGACAAACTGGATATGACCCAACGGCACCAGTATGGCAACTTGCTAGGAGGCACGTTCACCTCGCTAAACAAACCCGTTGCATGTTCGCATCCATACCTTCCTTTTCGAGTCCCCAGCGTGGTTTCTCTCCGGGCTCTGCCGCAACGTAGCCGTGTGCTAAAGGACGGTGGAACCTTCGTAGGCATTTCACCAGACGGCGACGCTTCGCGGAGCGCTCTCCAGTAAATGGGGGGAATTCGGGAAGGAAGGTCTTCAGTTGGAAAAGATTCATCCGGGGGATCCTCGCTGGATCCTCGCTTTTGGGAGGATTACAAAGCGGTACGCAGCTGCCGTCCGCCAAGAACAAGTACGGGAGACGGTGGACGTGTCGTAGAGAGCAGAGGACAAGATATTCCCGAGTTTCTCGGACTACAGGAGCTTGTGGCGCGTGGGGAGGAGGAAGCGACCCTGACTTCAGCAGAGGCTTAAGACAAGCGTTTGGGGCGCTACTCAACGGATGATAGAACCCTCTGTACAGGTTGTAGGCAAAGTAGGCGGGTTGATCACCACCATGGTCAAGGTCACGCGGGGGGGGGCGGCGGAAACGGGCATCAGGAAGTTGTTGTGACGCACCGCACCTATGACATCTGCTGCGGGAAATGCTTGGGAAAGGCTGATCTGCGGAGAAGCAGTACAGTTTCTTAAGTGTTGGTTTCGCGTGCCGAAAGAAAGCCTCTGACGTTTAAGTTGGGCCAGCTTCACAGTGGGGAATACTTGGGAGTCGCGGTTGTGCACCTTTTTTTTTTTCCAGTACCCAAAGATGCTTGCTTACCCTCCACCCCGTATCCCCCGTGTGTGTCCCACTTATGTACGGTTTTAAGGCGCATACCTTCTCCCCCCCGATGGGCGGT